>CM062817.1:437746124-438162733 GCA_031772625.1 Pinus tabuliformis
ACAATGACAAAGGAGAAGAGGATAAGAGGAAGCAATATGAGTTGCTTCAAAAGAAACAAGAATAAGAAGATGAAAGGAGAAGGATAGAAGAAGAACAGGAAAGGTTGTCTCGGGAGGCAGAAGCAACACAAAGATTGGAAGAAGAACAATTGGATCAAGAGATAGAAGAGGAAAAGTTGGAGGAAGGGGATACCATCCAACCTATGGATGATGAACCAGCATCTTCGGAGGAACCTTCCCTTACAAGTGATCATCTTCCATTCATAGAGATGGGGATCACACCTCCACCGACAGATAGAGTGATGGATGTATGTAGTGTCACATTTTATCAATTTAAGAAGAGGATCATGCAATAGAGGCATAGATACTTTCTGAAGGATCCTCAGAATCCAATCTCAGTTTCTACAAAGAAGGTGATAATTGCCAAAACCAGAAGGAATCCTAGGAACAACCTAATGAAAATAACCTCATTGACCATATCCTTCATAACCAACATCCCACTCCCATACCAATTGATGAGTTGATGAAATAATTTTGGAGTAGTCCTTGGATTGACTTATGCCCTATTGACCCAAGTCCATAACATGTTAAGACTGTAGATTTTGGATCATCCAGAACCTTAAATATCAACCCTTCTCTCTCATCCAAACATGGAGAGAAATTGTGCAATGTGTTGAGGCAACTAATGGATGGTTGTTCTTGGGATTATATGGAAATAAAAGGTGTGCATCCCTTAGTTTGTACTCATCATATTTACATCAAGGAGGGATGCAAGCCTATGCACCAAATCCAAAAAAGGATGAACCCAGCTCTTAAGGACATTGTGAAAGAAGAACTACAAAATCTACTAGATGGACGGTTCATATACCCCATTTCAGATAGTGAGTGGGTGTCACCTCTTGCTTTAGTTCCCAAGAAGAATGGGAAGTGGAGAATATGTGTTGATTACTAGGAACTTAACAAGGCTACAAAGAAGGACCATTTTCCTTTACCCTTCATTGACCAAGTCCTAGATGGCCTTGCAGTGAAGAAATTATTCTCCTTCCTAGATGGTTTTAGTGGATACAATCAAATCCATATCAACCCTAAAGACCAACATAAGACCACATTTACATGTACTTGGGGTACCTTTTCTTATAGATTTCTTCCGTTTGGTTTGTGTAATGCCCCTGCTACCTTTTAGAGGGAAGTTCTGACTATTTTACTTAATTTTTTCATTACTCTGTTGAAATATACATGGATGATTTCACTCCTTATGGACTTGACTTCCATGAATCTCTCTCCAATCTATACAATGCCTTGAAGAAATGTATTGAAATGAATCTCTCATTGAGCCTTAAGAAATGTGAATTCTTGATGAATGAAGGGAATATCCTTGGCCATTCCATATCCAAGGAAGAGATACCTGTTGACCCAAACAAAATTGTCATAATCAAAAGGGTCCCAACCCCTCAAAAGCAAAGAGATGTCAAGAGTTTCTTAGGATTAGATGGGTATTATAGGAGATTCATCGAAGACTTTAGTAAAGTGGCTTCACCTTTGTTTGGATTATTGGTCAAGGATTCATATTTTTGTTTGAGAAGCAACTGTCAATAGGCCCTTGAAGTGTTGAAAGAAAAATTGATCATTGCACCCATCCTTAGGGGTCCCAACTGGGCATTGCCTTTCCATATCCATTCTAATGCATCAGATAAAGTCGTGGAGGGAGACTTATGACAAGTAGAAGATAAATTTCCTTATGCTATCTATTCCATTAGTAAGAATTTGTCTAAAGTTGAGTTTAGCTACACAGTTACTAAAAAATAATTCTTAGTTGTAGTAAATTCTATAAAAAAATTCAAGCACTATATCACTGGGTATCAAAATTTTGTTCATAATGATCATGTATCCATTCAATATTTTATGAATAAGCCCGATTTCAATGCTAGAATAATTAGATGGTTATTATTTTTACAAAAATTTGATTTAACTATTATTGAAAAACCATGAAAAGGAAACGTGGTTGCAGATTTTTTGTTCAGACTAACCTTGCTTATAGGTAATGAGGAGATTGTGGATGATCAACTTCCAAATGAAAACCTCTTTTCCATCTCGATGCTTTCTCCTTGGTTTAATAACATAGCCAACTACTTGGTTGGTGGGAGGTTCCCTCCTAATCTATCATCTAGAGAGAAAATAAAGATTAAAGCTCTCCTTTGACTTGGATTGGGGGCAATCTTTTCAAATTGGGACCAGATCATATCTTGAGGAGATGTGTAAGAGAAGAAGAGGTATTTGACATCCTGTCATCATGTCATGATGGACCTTGTGGGGGTCATTTTGCTGCTAAAATGAAAAACTTTGAAGTTTTATAGGCTGGTTACTATTGGCCCACATTACATCAAGATGCAAGGAGATACACCACTAGGTGTGATTAGTGTGCCAAAGGATGGGAAAACCCACACCTAGGGATGAAATTACCCTACAACCTCAAGTGGCTTTAGAGCCATTTGACAAGTGGGGCATGGATTTCATTGGGCCAATTGATCCACCATCAGTACAAAAGAGGTACATAATTGTGTGAAATGGTTACTTGACAAAGTGGATTGAGACAAAGGCAGTTAAAGCATTAATTGAGCAGAAAGTGGTTGAATTTTTAAGAGAAAACATCTTCTACAAGTTTGGGTATCCAAGGGAGGTTGTCACTGATCAAGGAGCATAATTCACATCAAATTAGATTGGAGATTTCATGAGGCAACACCATATCAAGAACAAGATATTCATTGCCTATCTCCCTCAATCAAATGGGAAGGTAGAGGTAAAAAAATAGAGCATTATAGAGCATCCTCACCAAGGTTATTAGCAGTTTTAGGAAATATTGGTCAAAAAGACTAGTAGAGGCCACTTGGGCCTACAACACCACTTGGAAAACCACCACTGGGTTCACTCCATATGACTTGGTTTATGGGAATAAGGCTTTGATTTCTATTTAATTTGAATATAACACTTTGAGGATGGAAGCTCAGTTGGACTTAGAATTCACTACAAAAAAATAGGAAAGGTTGCTCTGACTTAATGGCTTAGATGAGTTCAAGATGCAAGCTCTCCTACACACTAAAGGCATGCAACTACGAATAAAAGTCTGGCATGAAAATAATTTTAGGGAAAATAATTTTCAAGAAGGAGATTGGTCCCTATTATATGATTCTAGGTTCAAAGAGTTCAAAGGGAAGCTAATGACAAGATGGTTGGGTCCATACATAGTAGAAAAGTGTCATGAAAATGGATATGTATAGATCAGAACCATTGATGAGGAAGGAGTTCCCTTAGTTGTAAATGGTTATATATTGAAGCTATATAGAAATAGTAGAGAATTAAATGTGGTTGGGAGTTTCATAGCTTTTAGTCCACAACATTCCTAGAAATTTGAATAATAATAATAATAATAATAATACCAAGATGAATACCAATATGAGTCATCTAAGGCCAACTATAGGGTTCAAAACCTCTCTGAGGCAACCTAGGAAAAAAAAAGAGAAGAAAAAATAAATATCCCTGGGTGAAAACATCCTGTGAGGCACCTAGGGAAGACACGTAGGTTGAACACCTCCACAGAGGTAGCTTGTTTAACTCAAAGAAAAAAAGGGAGGAAAAGAGGAACATAAGGAAGAAGCTTATACCATGCCTCCTAACCATTCTCTTCTTTTGTAGGATTGCACACAGTGGAAGATTTCACGGATACAGGAAAAAATCGACAAGCTCTCATCCATCCTTCCATACATACACCTCATATTAATACTATCCACTCATATAACCATCTCTCTCCACCATCCAATCAACAAGAAATTCGAATTTCACCTCCTCACTGTGATGCTACAGGAAGGACTTGTATTGCTATAGGGGGTCTTGTAATGCTACAAGAGGATCCTAGGAAGCTACAGGATGGGGATCCAATGAGGAGAACAACTAAAAACACCATGATGCCTATAGGAAATGACAAATATGGTTCCCCAATGATTTACTCATCAGCCATCCATCACGCATCCACTCCATTTCACGAAAATTTGCTCAAAATTTCCACTCTGTCCTACCTATAAAAAAATACAGAAGCCATTGTTTTATATTTCTCCAATGTCTGCACTACTCCCTCATGAATCTAACCCTATCTTCATGGATTTTCATCATCTCCCTCAACACCATCATGCAAACTGAATAATTCAAGGGAGGATCAAAACACTGCTACAGGAAGAAAAATCCTCCTGTAGCAGCCTGTGTAGTCACAACAAAAGTCACTGCTATTTTTTTCCACCACCTGAAGGCATTGTTGGGTGAAAATATGTTCGTTTAATTCTGTTGTAGTACTTACCCAACTATTTAATTTGTCAATCCGAGGTTTGTAGGCTTACGAGGCACATGCACTATATATGCAGGATCAAAGTGGAACTAATTTAATCTAAATTACTGAAATCAAATTAATCTAGGAAGGCATTGAAACATTAACTATAAAAGCAAGAAATTGCATAAGGGAAAAGCAATACAACATGTGAAGAATTTGAATGACAAACAACATATGTGAGCTCACAACAATAAAGATATCTTAAATTATATTACAAGAACCAAATAACAAATCATGAAAGTGTAACAATAAAAGAATATGAATCAAAGCTAAGAATCCCCTTCTCCTAATTACAAAACTATCTCTTAAAGCTAATCTCTATTTTTTTCAAATGAAGAGAGAGCACTCTCTTATATACATGAAGAAGATAACCATCTCATAATTACATATCCAATATTCTCTCAAGCACTCTCAACTACTTTCCCATTATTACAAAATATGATCCCTTTGAATCCTCCACACATCTCTCACATATCTTGGATAAGATATGCCAACCAAATCCTCCATGATCTTCTCCTTAGGAATAGACTTGAATAATTATCTCCTTAATATGGTGGAGGAGATATTTGAGAAGTCTCTTGGAATTAATTCTTCACATATTTCCTACACATCACAAAACTCACATATTCTTGAGATATATATATATAAATATGTATATTTTCTAATATTTAATCATAAATTCACTTGTAATTCAAAAATGAATAAAATGGAAAATAAGAAGGTGAAACCCAAATGTATTTATGAAAATGATATGATAAAAGGTTAATGGGATGATGAAATGTAAGGAATAGTGAAGAAAAGGGTGGATGAAAATATGACATTTCTGAGTCCCAACATCCTCCCCAACTAAACTTGTTGCATGTCCTCATGCAACCATGCATGGGTCTCTTTAAGAACATTTGGCATCTTGAACTTTGGCTTTACATGATGATGTCTTTTAATAATGAATGTTTCCAGGATATGTGAAAGACATGAGTAAAAACTTACATTTTCTTATGGTTGGTTCTTGTGTGACAACCATGAATACAAAGAATGTTGGTTCTTGTGTTAACAACATTCATTTCGTTTTCTGTTCTCTTTTCTTCAATAATAATGTAAACACTCACTGGAAATCATAATGTGCATAAGAAAGCCCTTTTGTAATATTAATAAAGCATGCCAATATTGCATATGAAGCAAAGTGCAACAAAGTATCGTTGGAAAATAAATGTTGGTGAATGGTAAATGAGAAAAAAATGGAGTGATAGTGGTGAAGAAATGGAATCATGGTAGTGAATATGTAGTGAATATAGTTCTCCCCCCCCAACTGAGTTGGTTGCATGTCCTCATGCAACTTGACATGGCTCATGAAAGGAAATGTAGCATAGTGAGGGAATTTTCCAAAATATTCAAGTTAGCATATAAGGAATTGCATGATTAAAGATTAGAAAACAACATACCTATACTTACCCAAGAATGATGAACTATGCAATAGGAATGTAGCTACTGCTGCTGCTACTGGATCAGGAAAATGTGACTGATGTTGTTGTAACTGGATCCTAAGAAATGAAGGAATCTGAACTGCTGATGCTGAATCATGGAAAAGATAAACGCTGAAAGTGGAACTGTGGTATTCTCATAGATCAGAATTCATGCTGCTGTAACTACTGAGGGAGTCGTGAAAAAGTGTATAGTCTTCGTCTGCTACAAAACTGATGGTACAAGTCTAATCATGTGAAAGAATGTGCTGATGTTGAGCATGAAAAGAAATCATTGGATTACCAGCCATTGATGAATGCCGTTAACCAATGCGAGGAAAACTCACCATTGATGTCAATGAGTGCCAAGGTACCCGAGTACATCTTGCGAAATGTGAATAAAGGGGTTGACGTCGAGCCATTTGCAAGATTTGACGATCAAGGGACATTGATGTATCCCCATGATTGTCAGCGAGAGAACTTACCATTGAGGCATGCAAGTCTCAAGGTACCCAAAATGAACTCTAGTATATTTCCCGGATAAGGTGCTGATGTCGATGGGGCAAGACTTGTTGAAAGGTGGGCCTTAATAATCCCACATTAGTCAATGTGAGTTTGTACAAAAATATTTGGTAGGACTATAAATGGAAAGAACTCACGGGCAAGCAGTGTGGATCAGCATGGCGAGAAAACAAGGCAATGTAATCATGGAAAGGGAATAAGTTTTATTCAGAAGGCAAACTAGAAGGCAATAAATTGAAAAGGATAAAGGAATGTATGTGATTCATAAAAATAGGCGTGCATGAAGTTGTGAAAGATAAGGTAATGGAAGATGGGCTTCAACACAAGGATGGTCTAGGCGTTTGGAAGGAAAAAGGTGAGTAATCACGACGCAAAAGGATTTTTGTGTAGTGGAAAATGTCATGATATGTGTTGTGAAGAATTAATTCCTTCAAGCGTCCAATGACACATGTTTCATTGTGATTTCGAAAAATCACTTTTGCATTAGATTGTCTTCAACTCTGAAAAACTTAGCACCATTCCTGCATAAAAATTGTCACCTTTGTGTGCCATCTCCATCGATCATTCCTGTATGAAGTGACTCAAAAACAAATTAGCTCATTTTCAAGAATTTATGAAATGTCCATTTTTTAAATTATTTTTCGAAGTTACACTAATTGTGGATGAAAAAGGGTGTCGCATCGTAATGTTGAGCTTTTTGCATAAGCTTCTTGTTGACCTACACATAACACCAATCTCATTTCACTTGTTAGTATATGCATCTTAACTTTTGCCCGCAAATTCACTTAAAATAAATGATAAAATCCAATATACTTTTATTTCCCCCCAACTAAAATTATTGCATGTCCTCATGCAATTTACTCATTGATTGTTCAATACTTTTTCAAAAT
The DNA here is from genome assembly GCA_031772625.1 of Pinus tabuliformis. NCBI lineage: Eukaryota > Viridiplantae > Streptophyta > Pinopsida > Pinales > Pinaceae > Pinus > Pinus tabuliformis. Next base: position 437,753,369 of record CM062817.1, read on the forward strand.
GTTTTTATTGGTTTGCAGGAAAATTGATTTAAAACATTTGAAAAGGCTTTTGTATTTCTTAGGGAACAAGTATTATGAATGAATGAGGGCAATTTTATTTTTATTTTTATTTTTTATTATTAATAAATAACAAATTAAAAAAACAAAAGTTTTTAATTTATTATTTATGTCGATTTTTTTTATTTATTTATTAAAAACAAAACTAATAATAAAAATAATAAAATAAACTAACCCTAATTAAAAAAAAACGACCAAGGGCGACCAGTTGTGTAACTATCCTGCACAGATTAACTAGGTGGCTTGGCAAAGAGTAGGCAGAATGAAAGTTGGGTAGAGTATGATTCGCATCGATTTGCTACAATAATCTCACTTACTTATCTACAAGATTGGACCTGTACATCGTCAGATATAGTGGAATATTCAAAGAATTCAATTGTAGCATTCCTAAGTATCTAGTAACAATCATCAAGCAGACGATCTTGGCATCGTGAACATTAGTGTAATGAAGCAGTGTGTAAAATGGAGATAGTGAGCATGAGAAAACAATCAGCTTCCGGCATAAAATCCAGCATAAGCATAAGAATCGACATAAAGCTCGTGGGCCATTTTCCAGTTTCGTTTCCATCTGGCCCTCCAGTGATTGCACCAACTAGAATATTCAGGTTGGGATCTGAGGCAACAAATAATTTGGCCCCACCATTACATTTTATGGGAGTAGGCTTCACTGCAACTAAGGGTAAAGATGCAGCTCTGTGATGAATTCCTTGAGGAAAGCGATGACCATATCTGACCATATATGAAAGTTTGAGAGGATTATCTCCCAGTATGTAGTCCACCTGTCGCTTGGCATATTGTCTGAGTTGCTTAGGACGAATTATTGTTGTTGCACATACAACAGTTTGATTAGCATTGTTCAAATAACTAGCGTAGGTTAAAAGTAGAAATGAGAAGGCTGTAACTCGCTGCATGTTACCCCCTGCATCCTTGTAAATAAGTCCACCTGGTGTGAATTGCTTCTACAAATAAGGTGACTCTGGCATGAGAGAGCAGATGAAATAGTCAGCGTTTTCTCTGTAGCCTCCCAGAACTGTTACATTCCCATGTAAGAAAAACTTAGCTAGCAAAACATCAATTCGAGCACGCTTATTGTCCCAACCAAATTCGAAGCTGTTTTCTTCGGATCCAAACTCTAAGCCATTTTTAAAAGGCAGATAAGTGCCACCCATGAACTTGTATAGCAATGGTGTTTGAACTTAGAATTTTGGATGGCCACTAAAAAATGCCAGTGCCCCTACCAGTGGTGCATTGTAGTAGGTGGTGGGTTTGGATTGCGCGGGGAGTGCCTGACTGTCTGCATGTCGCCTCTAGGCATAAAATCCTGAAAGCGAAATGTTATAAGACAAGATATATCAAAATAAAATGCAACCCATGGCTTGACTCTTGGCTTGCAGAAGGTATCAACAATTAAAACAAATCTTCCCATAATTTGTAAAGAAATCAAGACGATGAACTTTCACACCTATCATAGTCTCGTATTTTTTCAAATTCTCCAGTAAGATGCCGCTTGACAAAAGTTGTGTTTTTGGTGCCTCCATTCCCAATGATAACAAGCTTGAAATTTGGACAATCGACTTGTGGACCAGGCTCGTTTTGACAATCAAGGCTCAGCAAAGCGTTAATATTTTTTTTCATGTCAAGAAAACCAAAATTGAAAATACAGTAAAAACCATTGTCACCTTCATTATTTTCTCGAGATGTAAGAAAGAAACAACAAACACTGGTTTTCTCTTTCTCAGCTTGACAGAGAGCTTAAGCCGTTGAATAAGATCCTGGCAACCACCCATGCGGTGCTAACTAGTTCAATGCTTGATTAAAACAGCCTCCTTGATATTTAGTAATAGGAAAATTCAATTTGACTTATCGTGCAGTGATTTGTTCCTGCAAAATTGGAATTTGTATTATCGTTTCCTGATTTCCTGGACAAAGAGCCAGATTTTAATTTACGTTTTGGAGGATTTTGTGGGCGTTGCTTAGGGAGTTGCGATGGCAGAGGGCATCTTTTCCATTTTTGTATTGACAATTCATTTTTGAGTTTAATAAAGATCTCTTTCTCAATTTCCAGCGCTAGGATAAGATGGCCTCTCACTGCTCACAGGGGACCGACCAACTGGAAGTTCCTCTCTCTTAGGGATTCCAGCAACTTCTTTTCTCAAGCTTGCTAGGTCATTGTCGACAGAAGCACCCTCTAGCAACGCAAACTTTCCTTCAAGGACATCAGTGCTGAGGTGATTAAGTGCATTTGCCTCAGACCTCAGCGCCATTACTTTTATATGAATTGTTTTATTTATGAGTGCGTTGGTTGATTGTTTTATTTTTTATTATTTTTTATTATTATTATTAAAAGTCTAAAAAAATGAAATTAACCCTATCTTTAAAAACAAAAATGGTTAGGTTTTTTTTTTTTTTTTTTAAATATATTTTTTCTTTTAATCAATGAAAAACTAAAATTTTGAAAGAAACTAAACTTTCTCTAGACTTAATTTTTTAACAATGGACACAATGATTTGCATATTGAAATATGTTTTTGATGAAGCATGTTGGGACTCAAAAATGTCATATTTTCATCCACCTTTTTCTTCACTATTCCTTACATTTCATCATCCCATTAACCTTTTATCATATCATTTTCATAAATACATTTGGGTTTCACTTTCTTATTTTCCATTTTATTCATTTTTGTATTACAAGTGAATTTATGATTAAATATTAGAAAATATACATATTTTTATATATATCTCAAGAATATGTGAGTTTTGTGATGTGTAGGAAATATGTGAAGAATTAATTCCAAGAGACTTCTCAAATATCTCCTCCACCATATTAAGGAGATAATTATTCAAGTCTATTCCTAAGGAGAAGATCATGGAGGATTTGGTTGGCATATCTTATCCAAGATATGTGAGAGATGTGTGGAGGATTCAAAGGGATCATATTTTGTAATAATGGGAAAGTAGTTGAGAGTGCTTGAGAGAATATTGGATATGTAATTATGAGATGGTTATCTTCTTCATGTATAAAAGAGAGTGCTCTCTCTTCATTTGAAAAAAATAGAAATTAGCTTTAAGAGATAGTTTTGTAATTAGGAGAAGGGGATTCTTAGCTTTGATTCATATTCTTTTATTGTTACACTTTCATGATTTGTTATTTGGTTCTTGTAATATAATTTAAGATATCTTTATTGTTGTGAGCTCACATATGCTATTTGTCATTCAAATTCTTCACATGTTGTATTGCTTTTCCCTTATGCAATTTCTTGCTTTTATAGTTAATGTTTCAATGCATTCCTAGATTAATTTGATTTCAGTAATTTAGATTAATTTGTTCCACTTCAGTCCTGCATATATAGTGCATGTGCCTGTAAGCCTACGAACCTCAGATTGACAAATTAAATAGTTGGGTAAGTACTACAACATAATTAAATGAACATATTTTCACCCAACATTTTGGCGTCGTCGCCGGGGAGGCACGATGGATTGAAGTTTAGTTTGATTTTTCATGCAAGTGTGTTTAGACATGTTCCTAACTACGAGATGTTAAGGTGGTAAGACGTGGGGAACAGCCTACGCATCGTATTCGAGATACCGTAATGGGCTTGACCTCTTATGGATCAGGGCATGTAGGGTGTGTTTACATTTATGCAAGTGTGAATTTCAATTTCTGCAAGTGTGTTTGATTTTCGCAACTGTGAAGAGTGTTTGATGAATTCATGGTTCATGGTTGTAGTTGAAGAATTCGATTACTCAATTAATGAGCAGTCCTTGTAAGAGGGTTTAATTGAGTATTGAATTCATGATTATTTCTGTGGTCCTTCTGTTTTTAATTCAATTTTTAGTGTGCTGATTTGGAAGAGTTTTTGTGAACTAAAACCTTGTAAAATGATTAAAAACTCAAACAATTATTAGCACTTTGTTTTTAGAATCTCTTTCAACATGGTTTTATAATGAGTGTCAGCTTGGAACTACTCACTCAGATCCTTGCAGAAGTCAGAATCTCCTCTTCCCTGGAAAAAAAGATCTTGACAAGAATTGAAAGTTCAACTACTCCCCAAGAAATAAACGAAGATTCAACATCTAAAGAATCCTGCATATCTGATGGTGAACAATCATTCGAACAGGAATTTGAGGAAGAAGAAGAACAGATCGGAGAAGAAGAATAGGAGTTACAACATGATCTAAGTGAGAGAAACTGTGCCTATCAAAGCTTTATCGAACAATGGTTCCAGGTAAGTACTAGATTAGATTCATCTTTTTATTTTTTAGTTGATTTGCAGTTACAGCAACTAGACTCATTCACTCTTTAATATTTTCATCCATCATTTAAAAAATTGTTACTGGATATCTTGTTGGTACTGCTACGTGAATGGCTTCATTGGAAGTTTAATTACACGTAACTATTTTCTTTTCTAATTAGTATAGAGTAGGTAGGCTTTCATTTTTAGTGTTTACTTTCATTTTCAGTTTTGCTTTTACCTAGAATAAGTATGCTCTCCTCCGCGCTTAGTGCAATCACGAGGATCAGAAAATAGAGATGATTTAGACAACTAATTTCAGGAATAAATATATTTTTTGCAATATGCTTTGTTGGGTGATAATATGTTCGTTTAATTCTGTTGTAGTACTTACTCAACTATTTAATTTGTCAATCTGAGGTTTGTAGGCTTATGAGGCACATGCACTATATATGCAGGACCGAAGTGGAACTAATTTAATCTAAATTACTGAAATCAAATTAATCTAGGAAGGCATTGAAACATTAACTATAAAAGCAAGAAATTGCATAAGGGAAAAGCAATACAACATGTGAAGAATTGAATGACAAACAACATATGTAAGCTCACAACAATAAAGATATCTTAAATTATATTACAAGAACCAAATAAAAAATCATGAAAGTGTAACAATAAAAGAATATGAATCAAAGCTAAGAATCCCCTTCTCCTAATTACAAAACTATCTCTTAAAGCTAATCTCTATTTTTTTCAAATGAAGAGAGAGCACTCTCTTATATACATGAAGAAGATAACCATCTCATAACTACATATCCAGTATTCTCTCAAGCACTCTCAACTACTTTCCCATTATTACAAAATATGATCCCTTTGAAGCCTCCACACATCTCTCACATATCTTGGATAAGATATGCCAACCAAATCCTCCATGATCTTCTTCTTAGGAATAGACTTGAATAATTATCTCCTTAATTTGGTGTAGGAGATATTTGAGAAGTCTCTTGGAATTAATTCTTCACATATTTCCTACACATCACAAAACTCACATATTCTTGAGATATATATAAAAATATGTATATTTTCTAATATTTAATCATAAATTCACTTGTAATACAAAAATGAATAAAATGGAAAATAAGAAGGTGAAACCCAAATGTATTTATGAAAATGATATGATAAAAGGTTAATGGGATGATGAAATGTAAGGAATAGTGAAGAAAAAGGTGGATGAAAATATGACATTTCTGAGTCCCAACATCCTCCCCAACTGAACTTGTTGCATGTCCTCATGCAACCATGCATGGGTCTCTTTAAGAACATTTGGCATCTTGAACTTTGGCTTTACATGATGATGTCTTTTAATAATGAATGTTTCCAGGATATGTGAAAGACATGAGTAACAACTTACATTTTCTTATGGTTGGTTCTTGTGTGACAACCATGAATACAAAGAATGTTGGTTCTTGTGTTAACAACATTCATTTCGTTTTCTGTTCTCTTTTCTTCAATAATAATGTAAACACTCACTGGAAATCATAATGTGCATAAGAAAGCCCTTTTGTAATATTAATGAAGCATGCCAATATTGCGTATGAAGCAAAGTGCAACAAAGTATCATTGGAAAATAAATGTTGGTGAATGGTAAATGAGAAAAAAAAATGGAGTGATAGTGGTGAAGAAATGGAATCATGGTAGTGAATATGTAGTGAATATAGTTCTCCCATCCATCGTGCCTCCCCGGCAACGGCGCCAAAGTGTTGGGTGAAAATATGTTCGTTTAATTCTGTTGTAGTTCTTACCCAACTATTTAATTTGTCAATCCGAGGTTCGTAGGCTTACGAGGCACATGCAATACATATGCAGGACCGAAGTGGAACTAATTTAATCTAAATTACTGAAATCAAATTAATCTAGGAAGGCATTGAAACAATAACTATAAAAGTAAGAAATTGCATAAGGGAAAAGCAATACAACATGTGAAGAATTGAATGACAAACAACATATGTGAGCTTACAACAATAAAGATATCTCAAATTATATTACAAGAATCCAATTACATAACAAAGAATATGAATCAAAGCTAATAATCCCCTTCTCCTAATTACAAAACTATCTCTTAAAGCTAATCTCTATTTTTTTCAAATGAAGAGAGAGCACTCTCTTATAAACATGAAGAAGATAACCATCTCATAATTGCATATCCAATATTCTCTCAAGCACTCTCAACTACTTTCCCATTATTACAAAATATGATCCCTTTGAATCCTCCACACATCTCTCACATATCTTGGATAAGATATGCCAACCAAATCCTCCATGATATTCTCCTTAGGAATAGACTTGAATAATTATCTCCTTAATATGGTGGAGGAGATATTTGAGAAGTCTCTTGGAATTAATTCTTCACATATTTCCTACACATCACAAAACTCACATATTCTTGAGATATATATAAAAATATGTATATTTTCTAATATTTAATCATAAATTCACTTGTAATACAAAAATGAATAAAATGGAAAATAAGAAGGTGAAACCCAAATGTATTTATGAAAATGATGTGATAAAAGGTTAATGGGATGATGAAATGTAAGGAATAGTGAAGAAAAAGGTGGATGAAAATATGACATTTCTGAGTCCCAACAGGCATGATGGAGCCTTATATGCAATTAGGAAGGGACACATCATCCTCAAGAAGTCTTTCCACCAACAAAAGCAACTTGGACTTCAAAAAGGCAACTACACACACACAACAAAGTCAACAATCGAGGTATCATCAAGTATGAAGACATGCACATGAAAAAATTCAAAGAGTCAACTCCCTTGATTATAATGATTATATGGACCAACTCTAGCATGCAACCATCTGCAACAATTCGATCCATATGTAGGCTTAGGTATGGCAACCCTCACCTCTTCCTTATGCATAAAATGAATAAAATGTGTAATGGTCGAGAGAGGTGTTTTAATAGGTTGGAGGTGGCCAGTGAAGTTGGCCACCATCGGCTAGTAAACTTAAATTTGAGTTAAGTCACCCATGCAACATGGAGATGTCTAATCAAAATGAGGTGGTGTCTTTGAAGAGTGGTGTGATAATCATGAGGAAAAATAAATGATTAAAGTAGTGGGGACAATGGCCCAAAAGGTGAAACTCGTGTTAATGCCATGTCACTAGAACGCTTTGATATTTTAACCCAAAGAGGATATTATGTACTAGGATATACTTCATTTGCACCATCACTCATTCCAAAAATAGGTAGAGGAAAGACGAGTTATTGTATCAGACCACCTAGGGTGCCATCGAGAAGTTTTGAAACTAGTCTGCAAGTGCTACATAAGCAAGCTTTAAATAGGGCTGCAAGTGCTACAGAAGGGCCGAGAGGAGCTATAGGAGGAATTGGAAGGTGAAAAAGGAGCCACAGTGGCTTGAAATTGTCTCAAAACCATCATGCACACACATAATTGTTTTGAAAAGAAGTAAGTGACACCCTCGTTCCTTGTTTCTACATCCATTTTCATGAGAAGTCTACTTTTAATTAAGAGCATGTAATAGTCAATTGAGTAGTAGGAGGTATTTTTGAAAATTGTTTTGATTAAAAGAAGAGAAAATTAGTTTGGTTGATATCAATTCAAGCACCCTCCTCCCTCATTGCTACCAAGAAACTTAACAACGTTTAACCACTGAGATTTATTTATTTATTTTTAATTCCACACCTAAATAGCACCAAGGAGGAATAATAGAATAAACGAGGAGAGGATTTAAAAGAATAGAACCCTCAAACACCGAGAGGAAACACCAACACCCTCCTGTAGTGGACATCTTCAGAAGACACCAATGGTTGGGTTTCTTTGAGTTGCTAAAGGGGTATGATGATGATCTTTCTCATGAATTTTACATGTCATTATATTCTCAAGAGGAAGACAGTGCCACTACTATTTTTAGAGGGTTGTCCATCTCACTCAGTGCTGAAACCATAAGAACATTGACCACCTTACCGCTAGGAATTAGGTGGACCAAAGAAGAGAAGGTAGTCAGTGTCATAACTAGGAAAAAATTCTTCATTTCAAAAGAGAAGTTTGTAGAGGATAAGAATGGAGTAATAAGAGCAAGTCTGCCTTACCTTTTGGATAAGGTAGCTTACCATATCCTCAAGTATATATCTTGTGAAGGAAGATTGAGTGTGGTTTATGCCTGTCACTTCAAATTTCTCCATGATATAAGATTCAAGGAAAAATCACCTCTCTCTCAAAGACTTGATGTTCCCCATTTCCTCCTACAGTCAATCATGGATATGAGTCAGAAGGTGAGGGAAGGAAAGCACCAACACTTAGCTCACCATGGCCTCATTAACTTAATAGTGATGGATTCTTTAAGAAACTTGAGGATCGCTATCCCATGGAATAAATTTGTGGACATGGGTAGGGATACTTTCATAAAAACCCAAGCCTTCACATATGGAGATACACCAGCATCTAGCACTGGAGGTAAAGAAGGAAAGACAAAAGAAGAAGAAGGAGCAAAAAAAGAGGAGGAAGAGGCAAAAAAAACAAAAGAAGAGGAGAGAATAATAGAGGAAAATTCTACAACATAAACAGAGAAAGGAGATGCAAAAATCAAAGGAAAATTGGGTGAGAAGCAAGTAGAAGAGAGAGTAAGCCTTGAGGATACTTTTAAACCCCAAGGATCAGAGGAACAACCACATAAAACAAGTCTATATCTAGGGGATATTGAACAAGAAGTAGCTGCAACATTAGCTACATTGGGCACTCCTATCAAGTCGAAGAGGAAGTAATCAAGACATGGTCCCATATATTTAAGAACCTGGAAGAGTAGTAGAATTAGGAAAGGGAAAACAAAAGCTCCTACAAAGGTCCCTATCATTATTTATGAATCACCAAGTACAAAGGAAGAAATAAGACCCAATGAAGGAAATATTGAGGAGGTAACTCCTCCTAAAACCAAAACCAAGTCACCTATAGCATTTATGGGTAGGCCCACCACTAGGTCAATGACCTTAAAGAAGCAAATGACACAAGTTTTCTTTGAGAAAGAATAAGAAGAAAAGATACAGAAGAACACATGAGAAGCTATAGGAGAGACAAGGTTTGGTACAGGAGAGACAGGGTTTGGCACATGAGAGATAGGGTTTTCTACAGGAGGGGCAAAGTCTGCTAAAGGAAGAACATGGTAAGCTACATAAGCACAAATAAGAGCTACAAAAGGAAGAAACCACCTCAAATTCAATTGGAAAATACATACAAGAGCACCAAGAGGGTGACCCACAACCTAGCTTGGGGTCCTACTACAAATTTATTAAAGGAGGAAGGATTACCACTGAAAAATTTACAATACCACTCCTTTATGAGCTAGGGAGAGAGAGTCAAAACCCATAAGTGGATGCAAATTTCCAAATCCAATAATGTGGAAGATGTGGGCCTCATGCAGGATAAATTCATTGAAATGGGTAAGGAATTAAATGATTTAAGACTGAGGGAGTATATTATGAAGGAGTAGCTACAGGCATAAAACACAAGGTTGAGAGAGGGGCTGCAGGAGAAAGAAACACAACTTGCCACCATGGAAAGTTTCTCTATGGAAAACCTACAATGAAAGAAACCATCAAAATCTTATGCTCTCTTCTTCAAAGAACATCGATTGCAGTTCTAGATAAAAAATATCACATAATATGGGTCTCTGAATTTTCAGGGCTACAAGCAATTTATAGAGTTTTGGAACCAAACTAGTATGGAAGACAGGGAAAAGTTAGCTGAATTCTATATTCATAATTTCACTTTGACAGATTTGAATTTTTGGGATCCCAATTCATGTTTGGGAGACATGAAGCTAATGACTTGAGCATCTTGGTTGACTCATGAGGAGACAAGGGTTGAGGAGGTGAAAAAGGTAATGACAAAGGAGGAGAAGGAACCCTTATATATTAGAGCAGAGCTAGTGATCCCTAAGGTTGTCATCAACAATCATAACTTCATCTCCAATGATGCTACTTTAGCACCCAAATACATTTCTACTCAAGAGCAAGCCATTCTACACTTTGAAGGCAACTTTAGAATGTTTGGAAAGGAGAGTCTGCAAGATTTCTAGAGAAGATGGAATGCCTTACCCGACATTCTACAAGTTAGATAATATCACTCTTCTGAAAGGCTAAGGAGTGCCTTGGAGAGAATGCCATTGTACAAGAGAATCATGTATAGGATGAAAATCAGGTGGATAGGTCTCAAACTCACTCCACCCTTGCTGCTAGGATTACAATAAGGAAGAGATCAAAATAAGAACAGAGGGAGTGGACTGAGATAGAAATAAATGCAGGTTTTTACCCACAAGAGGACAAACCATCTAAGGATCCTTGGGATGTCAGAGAGGCCACCAAGGCCATGAAAGAGCTTCACATGGATGACTAAGTTTCTCAGAGGATGAACAACACCTTCAACAAGGGGGTGATGATGAGTCCCATCAGTAGGTATATTTTTAAGATCTTCATGGAATCCTCCAGCCTTAAATCTATCCTTCTCTCACATAAATTAAATTTTTTTGTTATATTATGCTTAGTAAAAGGAGTAAAAGGTGTTTTTCATAGCATGTGGCCTAATGTGGTTTAATTGTAGGAGAAAGAAGAATTTTTTAGGCAATTACTATGTAGGCTCTTGATGGAGACAACCATGATAGAATCTAGGGCATTTTTCCACCTCCTTAACTCCCTAACTCGGCTTGGGATCATAACATCCTCTATCATCAGTTTGAATTCATTGGCAACCGAGTAAATCCTAGTACAAGTGAAGCTCAAGAGGGACAAGCTTCACCATTTTCGAGATCAAGGAGGGAAGCACTCCTACTTTCAAGGGAGCTTCTGTCAGCTACCTTTTTTTCTTTATAAATTAAAAAAATGAAAATCTCATTAGAGTTGGATGTTTTGATTAAGTTAGGTGTAGCTATTGAGTTGAGTGTTTGACATTGTCATTTTGAAATTTTATGTGATGTATGAGACCTTTACTTTCTAATAATGAGAAGTTTGTTATTAAGATACATCTAAGTTAGTTTCATATGGTTGAGACACTTGGGTTTGGGCCCAACGCAGAGGATTGGTCCCTATTTTGTACTTGTGTTTTGTTCTTGATTCCAAGTAGTTCATAGTTTCTTTGATTTCAATAAAGGTTAAGCTATAAAAACCTTCCAAGCTACTACATCACCTCTCTTGTGGGAGAATGGGTGGAAGGATTCACAATCTCAGTCCAAAAATATTGTGTTTATTATTTCTTGGAAATAGGTGAATGTTATTTTTTGTGCTTCACATTTTATTTCTATAGCTTAGAAGTTCGTTTAGTGATTAGAGTAGTGTTATGGCATACAATATATGTTATTTAAATTCAACTCATCTTTTCCATCATTGATTATATCACTTTGTTAATGATCAATGGATATATGCATGTGAATGGTTGCAGGGCTGTGTTTATTTGAAGGGGAGGGCACTTCATCCACTTCCATCTTGGACTTCTCCATCTTCTCTTTCCACTCCACAATTCTATCCCAAAAATCTATTTTCATAAGTCATTTTTCCTAGTAAGCTTAGGACACTGTGAGCATTCATCCTAGTATAAGACATATATCTGAGAGGTCCCAGGATTTTCTCGGGGGGCTCAACCCAACCTTCCTTCATTCTCTCTAACCTCCATCCACCTCTACATACCTTCAATACATCATTTGCACCCTAAAAGTCCTCTCGGAACCCCTCCAGTAGCATTACAGGCCCTCCTGTAGCAATACAAGACCTCTTGTAGTAGCTGCCTATAGCAAGCCTGTAGCACAACTTTTATTCACTAGTTTTGATCCCCACTTCAAATTTAGCTTAGTCAAGATGAATAATGACCCCAAGTTGTGATTTTATGATCAATGGAAGCTCCTAGGCCATTCCCACCATTATTTTTCCTCACTGCAAAACAAAGTAGAATTAATTTTTAATCACAAGTATGATGCAAGTTAGGTTTCTGATTTTCAAGCAAGTTTGAACTAGGTAGATGATAAATGCAAGTATGTTGGTAGTTTGATGAATTATGCAAGATAAAGTAACTTCCTTTCTCCAAGTATATTATCCCTTGTTCTTTCATGATGTTCAAATGTAATGGTCGCATATATGTGGACCACTTGTGATGGCGATCCTTCTGCAACTTTTCTTTTGTCTGTATGTACTACAAGGTTCGATGGTCTGTGTGGATGACCGTTTCCTTCCCCATAATGAAATGCTTCCATTATTGGTAGACTTGCATAATGTAATACATCTCTTTCTCATATTTGTGAGACATTTGGAACATATTTGAAAATGTCTCGCTGTGATATGCCACCAGATGCCCCGGTTGAGAAAGAACGGCCTTGATAACATAATCGAAGGCATTTGTCTTAATCTAAAATGGTTGTTGTAGGTCTAGTAATGTGAGCACTAGTGCAAAGAAGAGGTGATGCTTCAACTCAGCAAATGCCTTCTATTAGGAAACATACCAAAAGAACTCTTCTTTTGCTCCACCCTTGGTGACTTGACTAAAAGGCTTGGTGATATGAGAGAAATTGGCAAGACCTAGAAATATGCGTAGCTCTATTAGAGTGGTTGGGGATGGACAATCTAAAATAACATGTATCTTGGATAGGTCCACATGCACACCCTGCTCATCAATGATGTACCCCAGATATTAAACCTGGGTCATACCCAAAGTGTAGCACATAGCTTGTGTTGTTGCTGAGTTTGGAGGACCTACCGAATATGGTGTAGGTTCTCTTCCCAACTATGGATGAAGATTAGGATGTCATCCAAATACATTGCCATGAATGAGTTGGTGAAGGGCTACAATGCTTTTTCTATTAGCCTCATGAAGGTTGCCAGGGAATTTGTCAACCCGAAATGCATGACCATTCATTCAAAAAGGCCCTTCTTGGATTTGAAGGCAGTCTTTCCCATATCGAAGGGTTCGATTGGAACCTAGTGATAACTTGAATTCAAATCAATCTTGCTGAAATATTTCGCCCCCTTGAGCTGGTCTAGAAGGTCGTCAATTCGTAGGATTGGATACGTATTCCAAACAGTGATCTTATTCAACACTCGATATTTAATACAAAGTCTCTAGGTGTCATATTTCTTCTATACTAGCATGATCGGCCTTCCAAAGGGTGATGAACTTGGCCTGATGTGCCCTTTTTGCAATATCTCCTTAATCTCCTCTTAATTTCATCGTTCTCCATAATAGAGTGTCGCTAGATCAGTTCATTAGGTAGTGCCACGCTTGAAGTTAGATCGATGGAGTGCTTGACCTGATAGTGTAGGGGTACCCCTATGGGTGAGGTGAAGATGTCCCTGTAATCCTCCATGACCTTGTCCATCTAATGCTACCGTGAAGAGGAGCCCTGTTTGGAGGTTGTGGATGTCGCCATAATCTTCCTCTTGCCATGAGGGTGAATTATAAGGAAGACAATTTTTCCAGTCTGGGAAATGATCTTACTTCATTGCTTTAGATAGATCAAAGAGATGGTGGTAGGCAGTGCTACCTCCGGTATCTTGTATAACTTATTTCCCAAAGAAATAATAAGAGTGCAAGGCCTAGACTCATACAAAGCATGATGCTTCAATAAACATGGTTTGCCTAATAATACATCACAAACTTCAAGAGGAGAAACATCACACAGTACCCCATCTGTGAAGGGCTTGATGTTTTAGGGAAGGTGACGCTGCTAGCTGACGTGGGGATCTTGTCCTTGGTGAAGCCACCTGATGGTGTATTTCTATGGGTGTGGTGTGGTCGGTAGGCCCAACCTCTTCAAAAGATTTTATGAAATGAGGTTCTTTTATTTTTTACCATCGACAATGAACTACAACAGAGAATCCTTCACCCACATCTAGGAGTGGAAGAGCTACTCCCTATCCTCTGGATCTTTGGGCTCAATCTCTTGGATCTTGGTGGTGGCAATGGTGGCACTAAGCTCTGCATAAATAATATGCTTCCCTTTTTCATTCCCCTTGTTGTGTTCTAACTCAAAGTTGGAACATGCATCTGATTCAGAAGCCTTCATCTTAGCCACCAATGACTGATTGGATGGCGTTTTTCTTTTCTTGTGGCTTTAGTGGGGTGTCCTGGGTCACCCTACCTTAGATTTTTCCTTTGTTCTATGGTTTCGGGGCACCTTTCCCTTGCCTTAGATTAGTAAATGAAAAGTCTCACTTCTTTTATTTAAATTCCTGCTTGTTCTTGACAAGGTATTGATAGGCAATGCTAAGTAAGCAGATGTCTAGGAAATACATCTTGTCTTGGATGTACTTGTGTAGACAACCGCGACACTTGAGTACTAAATGCCACTCAGAATCCTTGATACCCAACTTCGTGCAAAGGGTATGAAAAATATTTGTGAACTTTGACACGTCTTGGTCCCTTTCCTGCTACAACATGGTCCACTTTATGTGTTTATCTTCATAACTCCCAACACGGTAATATTGTTCCTTGATGGCGTCTCAGAATGAATCCCAAGTGGGTGTGGCTGAAAAATGTGAGGGTTACCTCTCGTCCTTTTGTTCACATTAGGTTCCCCACTAGTCCTTGACATGGGGGGTGACTTTGAGGAGTGCACAAGTAATATTTTCCCAATTGGAAAAGTCATGAATCGAAAAATATCCTTCTAATATATTTAACCATCTATCTATGGTTTTTGCATCTATCTAGCCTTCAAATATGGGAATGTTAAAGTTGGTTTGTACCTAAAAGGGAGCGGTGCCTCTAGAGTGACTTCTGGATGAGGATGTGTCGCATGTGGGTAGCCGCCAAAGGATTTTGACAAAGTTATCCATCATTGCATTCCTTTGTCACTCGAGGGTTTCCTCAAGCAATATTGTAAAAGGATCTTTTGCTCCATCATCTTTCTCTTCTTCCACCATGGGATACCATCAAGGTTTGCAAGGCTGGTCTTGCAAAGGTTCAACTAGTTTGAGTCCTAACTCCATATACCCTGACCTCTTTGGGGACATGCAAATAAAAACAAAGAAAGAGTAGATTGATTTGATACCACTGATCCAGACTTACGTAGGAATGCAACAGAATAAAAATATAAACATAAACACAAAGATACAAAAAAAATAAATCTTCATTTCATTAATATCAATGAACTAAAAGATGCTTACAAGTAGAATGGAAATAAACTAGCTCGGGCGATGGTAGCTTATCTTTGAGAAGAGATGTGGTGTCTACATTCTTGTGAACTATGTTACAATGAGGATCAAGGGAATTTTTGTTATTGAACAACAAAGGGAAACCCTAAACAACAAAAACCCTAACCCTAGGAGATGGAACACCAAGAGTTTGTGGGCCCTATTGGGCTTAGTTGTGCAACCAACTTGCTAGGGTCCTATCTTGGTCATAAGATATTTATTTGGCGTGTATGATACCTCATTGGAAATATCTCTCTAAGTAATATATGATTTTGCTTGTAGTGGACCTCAAAAAACGACATCTGGGGGGTCAAAAAAGTTCGAAAGTTTAGTACCTGAAAAACGGCTAAAATAGTAAATGCTACTATAATCAAGGAAACTGATGAAACTAACTGGATGACTAGGTGGAATAGGCAGGTGTCCATCAATATCCACCTGGATCACCTGGTAGTGGGTTGCTGATAATATTTGATTCTCTTCTCGTTTACCAGGAAGGAGATACCCTACCCATTGATAGTTTTTATCCTCATAGCCATGTTGTCGAAGACATCTACGACCTCATAAGGAAAAAATTTCATGACTATCAAAAAAGTTTACTTTCATGTTGTTATTTGAGCACATGTTAATGTTTATATACTTGACCAAGTTCATGCATTATAAAATGAAATGTTGTTGCGAATAAAATGATAAGGATTAAACATCACACCTCAGATTATTTGTTTTCACAAGTTATCTACAACTTGAGATTTTTAACATGTAACTTAGTTGGCATGATTGTGCCTAAGCTTTCGCTGAAGGTTGATTAATAAGTTATTAAAGTGTTATTTTATATGGTGTCATTTTATTTGCTTTGTTTAAATAGGTTATCTGGCCACATTATAGTGGCCACTAATGCCCAACTGAAGAAAACTTGTTCGAGTTTCTTGCTTGTATGGGGAAAAATGGCTTTGACATTGCTGATGTTGAGGTATATGTCGTATAAAATATTTATAGTCTACTTTAGTTTATATTCTAGTGTTCATTGTATTTCATGTCTTACACTCTTCATTGTACCTTCTTTTGTTTTCAAAAAAGGAACTCGGTATTGATGGTAAGAAGCAAGAATTGAAGAAAGAGGCTCAAAGCAATAACACTAGAGCGACAAATGCAAAAAGAGAGAGAGAAGAGAACTGATCTAGTGATACCCTTAGATTCAATATCCCACATAAGACACACACATAGAGATTGATGGTCAAGTCTCCAGAGTTGGTGAATTCACCTGCAATGCCTTGGCAACATAATGATAATGTTTTGAAGTGATGAAACATCATTTCATGTGTAAATTGTAGTCCAACCAATATTAAGTTGGAAACTCATATTGTAATACTTTAACATTTCATATAATATAATTTACATGGTTGAAATTATTTATAGTTGCACTTGATATTGTTTAGTATTGTAATTAACATATGCAACTTTGTGTTTTCATATAAGATGAACATGCACATTGTATGACATTTTTTAAATTTAGTTGCAAAATCATACTAATTAATTTATGTTGATTAATAATGAACACATAAAATCAATTTAAAACTACTAAATTAGTAGTTTATATTGATTAATAATGAACACAAATAAAATGAATATACAACTAAATTAGTCATTTATAATGATTATTAATGAAAGTAAATGCAATGAATATAAACTACTAAATCAGTCGTTTATATTATGAATATGAAACTACCAAAAAATGATAAAATACTACTGCAAATGATAAATTTGTGATTACAAATGAGGACTAAATTTTTCATATATACTACTATTAGTAGATAATTTATAGTATCTTATAACGCGACCAAAATTAGTCATATTTCTCCGGTCATTAATTGGTTTCAGACGATGACTAAAATTTGCATATAGATGACTATTAGTAGCTAATTTACAATATCTTATAACATGATCAACATTTTGGTAATAATTTTTTGGTCATTAACTGGTTTTCTCGGGCAATCATATAGTAATATATTTTGTTGTATATTTGGTCATTAATTGTGGCTATTAATGACTAAATTAATGACTAAATATACTACTAGAAGATAAAATTGAGACAACCAATAAATGACTAAGCTAAAAACGACTAAAAGTTGGTCACGTTATAAGATACTGTAAATTAGCTACTACTGGTCACTGACTGAAAATTAGTCCTCTATATGCAAAATTTAGTTATTTTTTAGTAATTAATAAGCCATTTTGTACTAGTGTTGAGTACCAAATGCCGCTTAGAATCCTTGATACCCAACTTCATGCAGAGGGTATGGAAAACATTTTTGAACTCTAACACATATTGGTCCCTTCCCTGCCGCAACGTGGTCCACTTTATGTATTTATATTCATAGCTCCTTATAGGGTAATATTGTTCCTTGATGGTGTCTCGGAAAAAATTCCAAGTGGGTGCAGTTGAAAACAGTGAGGATTCCCTCTCATTCTTTTGTTCACAGTTGGTTTCCCAACAATCCTTGACATGTGGGGTGACTTTGAGGAGTGAAAAAGTAATCTTTTCCCAATTCGAAAAATCATGAACTAAAAAATTTCCTTCCAACAGATTTAACCATCTACCTATGAGTGTGTCTGCATCTATTTGTCCTTCAAATATAGGATTGTCAAAGTTAAATTGTACCTTAAAGGAGTGGTTCCTCCATAGTGGCTGCTGGATGAAGATGTGTCGCATGTGGGTAGCCGCTGAAGGATCTGGGCAAAGTTATCCATCATCACGTTCTTTTGTCGCTCGAGGGCTTCCTCGAGAAATATTTTGAAAGGATCTCTTGACCCCTCTTTTTTGTTTTCTTCCTCCATGGGAGGCCGTTGGGGTTTGCGAGGTTGGTCTTGCAAAGGTTCAACTAGTTCGAGCCTTAACTCATTATACCTGACCTCGTTGGGGAAATGCAAATAAAAATAGAGAAAGAGCAGACCGCTCTGATACTATTGATCCAAACTTATGCAAGAACACAAGAAAATATATATATATAAACATAAACACAGAGATATAGTACAAATAAAAGTTCATTTCATTAATATCAAAGAACTGAAATATGCTCACATACAGAAATGGAAATAAGCTAGCTCGAGTGATGGTAGCTTATCTCTGAGAAGAGATGTGGTGGTTACATGCCTCTGAATTGTGTTATAATGAGGCTCAAAGGCCTATTTATTATTTAGAAACAATATAAAACCCTAAACATCCAAAAACCTAACAGTAGGAGATGAAGCGCCAAAATTGTGGTCCCTGTTTGGGTAAATTGGTACATCAACTATTTGGGGTCGTAACTTTGGCTTACAATCACTGTTTGGATATCTTAATACCTCGTTTTGAATATGTTGAAGACGAAGCTGAAAAATAATGGGTAAATTGGTTTGGGACTTTTCCAGTCTCTTTGTTTTCCTTAAAAACATCTTTTAATCCCTCAAAACGAATCCATAAGCTTAGGACTCGAAAATCTACCAAAAATAGTAAGTTATGCTACAATTAAGGAAAATGAAAAGAAATGATGATGGGGGTCCAAGTGGAATAGGTGGGTAGCCACTAATATCCACCTAGATCATTTATAATTTGAGCATCCATGTTTGCAAATAACCACATCCCCTGTCACATCCTGCTCAATACAAGATTAAGAATATATAATCATACAAATAATGTATAATCCATAAATCATAATTCACATAACCATTATCATCCATGGATCTATGTGTCTCAATCCTAGATCACCATCCATGTCATACACCTATGTCCAAACTAGGATACCAAAAGAGAAAACAATGATAATATGCACGTAACCAAAATCAGTTCTTATACACACTGCCATAGATATTATCATAAGCACACAACAACTAGGTGACCCAAACTAGGTCTATAACATATAAGAATGTACATAAGTTTGTCATGCATAAAATTATATCATTACATCAAAATCACCCTCTCTAAGTGTCACAAAACTAACCTTGCCAAGGTGGGACACTACATACTCCCCCTCTTGGGTTAAACTTGGCTTGAAGTTTCTTATAGTTGTTGGATATATATATATATATATATATATATATAAGAAACTTCAAGCCAATTTTAAGAAACTCCGGGTTGTCCATGAAGACCAAAACAATACATACTATATCAAAAAATCATCTAATCAAGCATATTATATTTAGATACTATTATTTGTAAATGATATGACAATGATCTCATATTACAAATGATTTTCTTTTCCGTATCTAATGCATTAAGAATTCAATAATATTTCCTGTGTCATTATCTTATGTTTCTATAGAAAAGATGAGCTTTCTAACTCACAAACAACTCCCACATTAGTTGTATAAACGATAATGATGGTCCATCCCATCTCACAATCAAAATTTGCATACAAGAAGCATCAAATCATCCACATACAATTTCCATTGAAACTATGCAACAGAACATGTCATACATATAACCCACTCTTATATCCCACTTGATTTATGTCCTCTCAATCTAAGTTTTCCCTTTTCCATTCCATAACACACTCTTACAATCAAAATCTTCCTAAAATTTTTACTGAATTTTTACTCTTTAGGAAAAATCAAAATTTGAGGTTCAAGACTTCTTTTTTTTTACTACCTCTCAAAAGATTACAACCTTTTTTAGGACTACTAACTACTCTACTTAAATCCAACACATACAAAATAATTACAGTACTAGAGGATAGATATCTAGTTCACACTTGACTCCATATATCAAAATCAATTATTCCAAACATTCTAAACCACCTAATGGTGTTAATGATACTAATCTTACTATCCTCATTTGTAATAAAAAGAAAATACTGGATTTAAATCTCAAGAAAATTCATGTTACGAACCTCTATCCATTAACTTTAATTACACATAATCAATCCTCCCTAAGCATGTCTATGAGATTTCATCAAAATAATTTGTTCATTCTAACCATAAGAGTTACTTAGCTCATAGAATATGTTAGTATGGATTCCATACCCATACCTTACCTCATTACTTAGCTCATAGATATATGTTAGTATGGATTCCACACCCATGCATTAGCTCATATATATATATGCTAGTATAGATTCCAGACCCATGCATTAGCTCATAGATATATGCTAGTATGGATTCTACACCCATACATAACTTAAGGAAAACATAACTTCAAGTGTTCCTTAAAATGGCTTCCACAACCCTTTATGCACCAGTCATTTAAGCCTCTTGTTTATTAGGAAGGTCATACCACAACCTAGTACTTGAGTAATTTCAATTTATTTGATGCATAATGTCAACCCAAACTACACAAAATCATATCAAGGAATTAATATGAATTTAATTCTTAATCGTTAAGAATGTATCCCAAATCATATTTTAACACATCAAATTAATGTACATACATTACTTGTGAATCTACATTCACAGTTAAAAGTGATATCCTTCAAGGTAACTTTTCCCAGCATTTCCTTAAGTCCTTTATCATATTTCTAATAATTTGTCTTAATAAAAATATAAAGGAATATAAGAAATAATTATTTTCTTTCATGAGTTTCTAAATAATAATAATATCCCTTATGCAACCAATATGCTTCCAAGTCAACATATACAATAATTCAACCTGCAGGCAAAATCAACATTCATACATCATGAACCTACAAGAAAGCATGTTGGCCCATTAGGCCCTAGTGTTGTAGTTGGCTCTAATACCATATCTAAGGTCCCACGTTACCAACCATCAATAATATAGAGGAGTAGAGGCCACATTAATCACTAGTACTCAATTTTTTTTTGTGACATTACTAACTTAGTTATCATGTAATAATCTTCCTTCATATATTTCAATTTAAGAATATCACATAAGAAGTGAGGGATAACTGTCCCTTAAAACCAATTCCAAAACATATTTTCTCTCGAGTTTAAAAGATGATAGCATGTGATCTTTTCATAGTTCTATATGAGCTCTAAGTAAGACTGGAAATAAATTCCACCATAATTCCATGTGAGAACATTAAGCTAGATCAGCCTATTCGATTTCCTAGATTATCCTAAATAAGATCCACTTATTTACTCTTGATATCATAACCATGAAAGTATAATGCTTATATTACAAAATTCATGTATAAGTGTATGAGTATTAACCTACCTATATCAAGGTAACTGAGGAAGAATATGCTTCTCTTCACCAGTAAAAATAATAAATATGATATGTTCATGAAATGGAATCACAAAATATATTGACCCAAAAACATTTCCAAATTCATTAATTTAAATTCCCAATCCCAATTACTAAGCCAATGCTTCAATCATGAGAATTTTATAATGAATGTTGCAGCAAGAGAAACTATTGTTACCAATTCAAAAGCATATTATTTTTCAAAAAGTGCCATGTAAAACAATACTTGCGTAAATTGGGCACAATTAGTTGTTTTCTACAGTCATTGAAGCACAAAAATCCACCCATGAAAACATGTAGCTCAAACAAAACCTATTATGCTCATTTGCACAAAATCCTATAGAATTAGTCATTGTAAAATTGTTTCCAACAACAACCACTTTTTTTTTGAAAGCTTTAGATAATAAAAGTAACATCTATCCTATTCTCTATTCACACCTCAACAAATTATTAAATTCATTTTCACATTCATACAAAAAACATGCCGACATAGGAAGCTACACCCATGAAATAGTCTAGTTATAAATTTCTAGTACATAAAAACTATAGTAAGTAAGACTTTTACACTAACAATTTATATGCACAAAAGCTACAACCATTCAGGCCTTTTGACAAACACTTTGGAAACATGCAATCTACAACCATTGAGGCATTTTGACAAACACTTTGCAAGCACGCAATCAAAAGCCATTAAGGCATTTTTCAAACACTTGGCAACAATGAATTTAAGATTCTTCTTCAACCTATTTATCTCATAAAACTCATAAATTGATCTTCACATGTTGGCATCTTTAAACAGGGAATAATAATCTTAGTCTTTCGTAAAAAATCGATAACAGGTGCACATAATTGACAACAACAATCTGCAAAATCACCCAGATTTATGATCTGTGTTCTAAAAGGTGTTTGTTCGGGATCATATAGGGGTTACAGGCCCATATGGCACAAATACCCCCTGATGTTGTCCTAATTCATTATGAAGCCACGCATATATTCATTTTTAAAAAAAGTAGCAAATATGTTGACTCCAAGAATTTCATTTACAAATCTGTCAAATAGATGGCATGCAAGCTTCAATCTACATCTATGAAAAACAAATACCAACATAGAATTAAGTTATAATTACTTATGTTCTTTCTAAATGATTTTCAAAATAATTTCATCCACCGTAAGTGAATTGAGGGATTTGATATTCATCAAGCATTATTTTCATTAAATCATTCCTATAAACACATGGCAAGCATCTTGAACTATTATAATAGATAATGATTGAAAAATACCACAATGATTCTCTTTGAAACTCTTGGATGCCATATTTTTTTTTCATTTTCATTTTAAGGGTTGATCCAGTGAATCCCCTAGGTATATTTTGGGTATGCATCCATTTCCTACTCAAGTAGGCTGCAAGTTAACACTTATCCATTCATAATGATTAAAAAAATTATAATAACATTTCCCATTCAGGGATTTTGTCTAACACTTTGCGGAATATCCTAAAACCCTCTCTAAAACATACCTCTAATTACTTGAAACAAATCCATAACTCATGAAACTCTTACCCAAGTCCTTTGTAATTTCTTTATTGCAATTACTTTCAGCAATATTTGGCTTTTCTTTCTCAAATTCTACAATACCGAGGTTAGTACAATAAACTACACCAATAATAATTCCATAACATCTTGAGATCTGAAAATCCATACATATACACCACTCTTAGTCTTAGTTTTCAACTAGCCAATAAGATTCCAGATAACATAAGCTCAAACCAAAATTAGATGCTTACAACAATTTAAATTTCTACTTTTTATCTTATGCTAAAGCTATACTACAATTTTAGGACAATGAGAATTATACTTGAAGAGACATTCAACTCCAAACGCTGAGAATATGATCCATATTTAATCCCTTAACGAACTCAATTGAACCATCCAATTTTCCACCCAACCATATCCAGGGAGAACTTCTCCCTTGGAACCCCGAGTTGTAGGAGCTCAAAAACAATACCAAAATATAGTAGTAGAGAGATATCCAGGGCAATATAAGGAAGATAAGTTTCAATTCCTCCCAATACCACTCATGGTCAGCTCCACCAGGTACAACTACTTAGTAATTTAGTTTAGGAATTTGAAATTCATTTCGAAATAAATTGGCTATTCTCCAAGTCTCTCCCTCTCATAATTGTTGGTTTTTTTTAAATCTCTCCAACTCTTGGTCTCACAATGCACTCCCCTCCCCCTCCCGCCGGCCCCCACCAAATGAGAATACATGAGACACACATATAGGAGGAGCAACAATTTCTTGTCATAAAAGAGGAGTAATATGCATGCCTTGTATTCCATATAGAAGAGTGTAACTCATTCCATTAAGGAGAGGTATGCATGCCTTAGTTAAGGAGAGTGTAACATATGTATTAAAGAGAGTGTAAGAGGAATCTTTTATGACATGTCTTTAATAAGTGTAAGAGGAATATGTCATTCTTTGATGAGTGCATAAAAAAGAGTGTAATGTATTATTAAAAGAGACCCATGAGAATAATCACAGAGAGAGGTGTGAAGTAATTTAGGAGATGAAGGTGACTTGTAATTCCCTTTTAATAATAATATCATAGTCTCTTAAAATATAATAGTAATACTAATAATATTGAGGATTAATTCAAGATATAACTATTAGGATTGATTAATGATAAATGAAGTGATTTTCGTTCAAGTATACTTGATTACCCATTGATTGAAGGTGATTAACTATTTTCGGAAAGGCATACTTGAGATGATAGATATGACTTTCTATTTTTAGAAAGTCACTCCAAAATTGTCAGAAATGAGATTTATTAATGAAATTCATCCATGAGCTTCCCATGAGTGGTTTTTTTCTTCCGGAATATAGAGATTTTGCATCCCTATTGTATGCACCTTTGTGCCTTAGTAGATTGAGGACTTTGCGCCCTGATCTACTCCAAGGATTCCAAGATTCCACAACTTGATCTTTTAAATAATATAGGACTTCACGTCCCAATCCTTTTATTATAGATTCAAGACTCCACGTCTTTATCTTTCATGGATTTATGACCCCGTGCCCTAATTTTCATGGATTCTCATCTACTGTGCTTTGAAACTCTGGGCTTCACCTTAAAGTATTGATTTTGAGCTCATACCCATTTGATGGTTCGTTGGTAAGGTCCAGTTCCAAGACCAAGAATTATGCATGACTTCCATAGTCATTTTTGGTTTTGAAGAAATGACTTCCACAATCATTTACAATTTGAACATCCTTGTTTTCCAATAACCACGTCCCCTATCACGTCATGTTCAATACATGATTAATCATATATAATCATACAAATCATGTATCATGACTTCCACAGTCATTTATAATTTGAGCATCCTTGTTTGAAATAACCACATCCCCTATCACATCCTTCTCAATACAAGATGAAGCATATAGAATCATACAAATCATGTATCATCCATAAATCATAATTCATATAATCATTATCATCCATGGATCTATGTGTCTCAATCCTGGATCAACATCTATGTCCAAACTAGGATACCAAAAGAGAAAACATCAATAATATGCTCTTAACCAAAACCAATTATTATACACACTACCATAGATATTATCATAAGCACACAACAACCAGGTTATCCAAACTAGGTCTATAGCATATAAGCATCTACATAAGTCTGTCATGCATAATCTTATATCATTACATCAAAATCACCCTCTCTAAGTGTCACAAAACTAACCTTGCCAAGGTGGGACACTACATCTTCATGTTGAGCAAGTGCACCCTCCTTGAGCATACTCCTTCGAGTTGAAGACATGCACTCTTCTTGGATGCATGCATGAGCCTCTTTCTGGCAAGTGGGCACACTCCTAGAAAATATTAGTCCACTTAACTTTCCCTTAACTAATAATTTCACTTGTCAAGAAGTGGAAATCATGAATGAAACACTTTTTCATGTAAACTATTTTAAATTAACCAAGTTAATCATTCTTTTGCATAATCATTCTCATTTAGGTCGGGCCCACAACTGTGGATCAATAAAATCTTCATCAACTTGCATTACAAGTAAGTTTTTCATGTTGAATCTATTCACTGACTTGCATTATTTCATTATCGATCTTGCTTTTCTTGTTGTCATTTCTTTGTTTTTTAGTTTATTTACTGGCATTTCTATTCAATCTTGATTCTTCAAGTGTTAATTTTCTATTGCATGCAGAGACTATGCACATTCTTCAACCTTTCACATTTCACCATGATTGTGACATGATCCATATAAGCTTGCATATCCTTCTTCTTCTCATTCCTATCATGAAATATTGTTGTCAAACTTGTTCTTGAGATTTCCTTGGGAAGAACGCACTTCCAGAACTCGAAGCTTGATCAACCTTGAAAACTGTGCTAAGAATGACCAAGTTTCCCTCCTGAGCACATTCCTTCATCGCGAAGAACTATGCCCTCCCTTGAGCACATGAGCACACCTCGAAGACTTGAATGATTTTCCTTCGTTTGTTTGGCATGCACCTGTGTTCCGTCCTTTCCTTTGAGAGCATGAGCTCACCCTGAAGGACTGAAGGATTGAAGACATGTTCCTTCATCCCTTCAAAGTGCGCTAATGAACACTCTTTGTCTCCTTGACCGTATGAACTCACTTTGAAGAAATGAAGGCCCAAAAACTCAACCCTTAGGCCCTTCGAAGTGTGGCAGTGTAGCCTTGATGGTTTCCGTCCCTTGCTTGAGCATATGAGCGTACTGCAAAGCCTTGGATGACACTTTTCCTTGCTTCGTGCTTTGAGAGTGTGCCCTTCTAGTTTGTATGTCTATTTTCTTGTGCATGCAAGTGATTTTGTACTGTAATCAATAGATTTTCATGATTAGTTATAGTTGATGGCTCTTTAGACATGATTTATGAGATATTACTGCATAGTTAGGTTGCATAAATCTAATCTTTTCATTATGAGTGTGCTGCCACAAACAAGTGTTTTAGCTACAAGTATTATCACTCCTTCATCAACTGTTGTAACCATGCCTCCCCGTAAAGTGGCCTCTAAAGAAGTCTAAGAAGCAATCACTGAGGAACCTATTGAAGTTACCAAGCCAACCATTCCCATTTATGCAAACACATAGTGCTTCATTGATAAGTCTATTTAGGTCACATGGAGCAGTATATACAACACATTCATGCATAAAAATTTTCCTGATAACTTGGAGGACTTGGAAGTGTACATCAACATTGTGAAATCCAAGATGCATAAGATCACATGCAGATTCCCAGTCATCTGCTATGAAAAAGTGATCGAGTGGATCATTACACATATGGATGGATATCATCTTGTGCTTTGCCATGAGAGTGGAAGTTAGCTTGCCACTTATTATGGAGAAGACATGCAAATGTGCTTCAAGATGCTTAGGACCACAAAATATGCAAATTATGACTTCTACATTAGATGGACCTACCTTGACACAAATGACTTTGTCAAATCATGGTGTTGAGAGCCTGCTATGTTTCACCATAGACCATCTGTCGTCTATTAGACTATGATCCTCAAAGATGTACATAAATATCTAATAGCCTTGTGTTGTCGGTTTCATGGGCACAAGAATGTTGAGGTGTTTGAAGAAAATTGGATATATATGCTCAATATGGTGGTAGCCCGTGGAAGAGTCTTCAATTGGGTAGATATATTTTCATTTAAATTTCAAAGTCATGTGGGGAAATACAAACATATTTGAGGGTTAACTAGGCACCAAAATTCTATAGGTATGCATTTATTTTAGATGGAATCTGTGCACAATATGTGTTCCTAGGAGGGTATTGGAGCTAGACCCTTGAGAACAAGTTCCTAGTTTACTTTCACTATAGAGTGTTATCAGAATAAAGCATCAAAGGTGGATATGATAGATTGGATGATCAATTATTTGCAATTATCTACTATATCATATTCGATATCAATCCTCCTTGCATGGATGATCAGGTGAAGGAGTCACTACGGGATATCGTGGATTGGTTTGCAACACCTGAGGGAACATACATTAGATGTTTTGGTTGTCACATATCCCCTCATCTTATGCTGTGATATGTGACCAATAAGGTGGTCATGCCAGATGTAGTAAATCAATTGGATAAGGGATTGCCAGGAGTTCTTCATAGGAGGAAGCAAGCCCCTTTCCCCACCTTCTCGTTGAGGATAGTATTATATGGTTTGAAGAGCCACAAGGAAACAATAGTAGAAATACAAGAGATGGATTACTTTCACTTCGCCACTAAAGGATTTCATGGATATGATCCCAGGAGTGTGTGCAAGCAACATTGTGAAATTGTCAGTTTCAATATTAGGTATTCATCGATGCCCACAATGGAAGATAAAAATGTGAAGAACTGGTATAATGTAGTTAGAAAGACACATCCAGTAGCAGAAACCAATTCACCCTAAGATCCACCAGCTCAAGATATGTGGGTCTAAGAGGATGAACAAATAACCCCTTAGGCAAGGAAGGTAGCTCCTAAAAAGAGGATCATATATGATTCGACAGATGAGTGTAGCAAGAAGTGGAAAGTTGATCCTTTGAAGATGGGCGTTATTAAAGTAGAACATGAGGGGAGAGAAGTGTAAGAAGAGGAGAAGAGGAAGCAAGATGAGTTGCTTCAAAAGAAACAAGAAGAAGAAGAGGAAAGGAGAAGGATAGAATAAGATCAAGAAAGGTTGTCCTAGGAGGCAGAAGAACACAGATATTGGAAGAAGAACAATTGACTCAAGAGATAGAAGAGGAAAATTTGGAGGAGGAGGATACAATCCAACCTATGGATGATGAACCAAGGTCTTCGAAGGAACCTTCCATCATAGGTGGTCATCTTCCATTTGTAGAGACAAGGATCACACCTCCACCGAAAGATAGGGTCATGGATGTATGTAGTGTCATGTTTTATCAACTTAAAAAGAGGATCATGAAACAAAGGCATAGATACTTTCTGAAGGATCCTCAGAATCAAGACTTAGTTTCTACATAGAAGGTGATAAGTGCCAACACTAGAAGGAATCCTAGGAAATCATGGCAATTTTTTTTTCTTTTACCACAACAACATAGGAGAAGAGGAGAAGAGGAAGAAAGATGAGTTGCTTTAAAATAAAAAATAAGAAGAAGATGAAGGGAGAAGGATAGAAGAAGAACAGGAAAGGTTGTCCCCGGAGGCAGAAGCAACACAAAGATTGGAAGAAGAACAATTGAATCAAGAGATAGAAGAGGAAGAGTTGGAGGAAGAGGATACCATCCAACCTATGGATAATGAACCAGGGTCTCCAGAGGAACCTTCCCTCATAGGTGGTCATCTTCCATTCATAGAGATGGGGATCACACCTCCACCGATAGATAGAGTCATGGATGTATGTAGTGTCATGTATGATCAACTTAAGAAGAGGATAATGTAGTAAAGGCATAGATACTCTATGAAGGATCCTCAGAATCCAGTCTCAATTTCTAAAAAGAAGGTGATATGTGCCAACACCAAAACGAATCCTGGGGAAATCATGGCAATAAATGTTGCTTTTTCCACAACAGAACAAGACAACTCTAAATATCTATTGAGTGAGAAAGCTAGATTGAGGAAAAAGCTTGTTGCAATGAAGCAATAGTTGGAATATCTTGTGGTAGAGAATCAACGATTATGATGACATATTTTCAACACTGTAGAATGGTAGTCAGTTGTGCAAGATGAACTGGGGCCAATGGAGGACACCATGGCATGAATATATGATGAGATGATACTTATACAATAGATAGTGGCTCCTCTTGTTGACATTCAAAAGAAAGCACAAGAAGTGGTAAAACACCTAAAGGTAGCAAAAAAAGTGGTTGACCATCTTTAGGAGTGGGTTTCCAAGTATCCAGATGCTCAACAACATTTTGAAAAGAAAGACAATATTGCCACAGAGATAGAAAAAGTTCAGTTGAGACTCCACCATGAGAACTACATGCATCTTGGAGAACAGTTGATTAGTACTATTGCTGCCTATAATTGACTGCATAATGGTTTCAAGTATCTAACATAGAAACATAGGATTCCCACAATAGGAACACTTGAAGAAATCAAAGGCAGAGATATCATCTTCCAAGAGATCAGGCGATACATTGAACAAATAAAGAAAGCAACAAAATAGGAAGGCTTGGAGGTCACTAAGGACATTATTCTACTGTATGTCATCACACTATTCGAAGATTACATGAAAATTTTGTGGCTATGTAATAATGTATAGTCAAGCTCTAGGACCATACTAATGGGGGAACAGGAGGTGAAGATGCGGTATGTAGGGGACTTACAAGTGAGCTCCATGAGGAAGCAAATTATTTATAAATTTGATGAGCATTTTTCCCATTATCAATTTTGTCTTATATAGTCATTATCTCATATGAAATTTTTCTTATGTAATAAATGGTAGGTAATGAAGTCTAAGGGACACATGTGTAATGTGAATAGTCACACATGGAATGTAATAAGTCATGAATATAATATAAATAGTCATAGTAGTTGAAGAGTCATGAGGAAGCTCAAAGGTCATTGTTATTTGTTATAAATAACTCCTCATAACTGAAGCTAAAGGCTTAGATTCTTGGATTCTTGCCTTGAATCCTCTTGCAGTGCATAGGAGATAGATCATTCTTTGCAGAAGCAAGTTGTGGCTTCATGTTCCACTACTGAAGATAGTGTTTCATTCATATTACAATGTACTTTGGATCTTTCACTCTTAATCAGAAGCTTTACGAGTTGACACTTTTCCTTACATGTATCAAAGATATAGTAGGACTATTCTTGTTATGTTTATGATATATGTCGATTTAATTACATACTAAGTGAATGAACTAATTCATTTCTTAGCTATGTTTTTTATTGAATGAGTGTTGTTATGCTTTAATGTTTGTTGTTTATTATGTGGACTAATCTATTGGTGTTCGACAAGTATTTATTTTCCTTCCTGGGTCCCCCTTTAGGATAGTACTACTACTTTTCTAACCGAAGGCTCATTTTCCTTTTACCAATCATGGATGTTCCCTCATGCGCCTTACATTGGATGTCTCACAAAGATCACATACTTGCTTCCCCAAAGAGGTTTTGCAATCTCTTGTGCGTAATCATAACCAAGGCATAAATCTGAAACCTTTACAATGGTGTCTGGACCATATGACTAGATGGAAGTCCTACACCAAATAGTGTGAGGTCTAATTGGGATTTCACATCGCGGATATCCCCTTAAAATGTTGGCGTTATCCAACACCATAAACATTTTTGGCGCTAAAAGGAGGGATAGATGACAAGAGCTTGTGAAGTCTATTTGAGTCTCTCACCTTTAATGGATTCATCCCAGATCATAATCCCAAGGTGTTTTTCCGAAGCTCTAGATCTTTCAATCCTTGTGGAAATTTTACATAACTTGTCACATTTTAAATTTGATGGCAAGGGTATAAAAACCATCATTGATTACACAATTGATGTTATTTTTGTAGCATCAAATGTGTTCTAGCCACAAAATTTGGTGGAGAGGCTAGAATACATGAGATCTCCAAAACCCAGAAATCATTTGTTACACAAAATATTTTCACCATGACATTCTGCAGTCAGTGTGAGTCTATCGCCACTCATACTGTCCTCCTTTGCAAGTCTTAAACCTCAGCTCTCCATGTCAAGCCTTAAAAATGAGAGAAAGTCCTTGAAACTCTCTAAAACTCTGGTTTTGCACTTTCTCTTAGCATTACCTGTGGTCCCGCACCCCCTGGTCATGTCCCCTACGGACCTGCCCACTCTGTCTCTAAAGGAAAGGGTGCGAACCCTTGTAAAAGTAAAAAAGGCACAAGTTTATTATTAAAAACTCACTTTGGGTTAATTCTGGACACTTCTAGAAGGAATCTTGAGGTGGCAAGTTTGCTCCTAAGTGGTTCATGCATCCCATAACTAAAGGAGCTAACCCCTTGATGTGAGGAGCTTATCCCTTTGAAGGAGGACTCTATCCCTTTGAAGGTGGACCTGGTAACTTCCTTCCTCTGCACTATAAAATGAGGCATTGGGCTGGTTGCTAGGGAGGTTGAAAACTGAATATTTTTGAGGGTAAATGCTGTTGGAATTTAGACTTCCTAATTGAGCTTGAGAGGAGATTACATACCTTTTGATCTATTTGGGAAGAGAGTGAAGCTTGTCAAAGTAGAGGAGATTCTTGCTAGACCATGGGAGGAGCTTGTACAACATCAAGGCACCAAGGTTGTAAAGTTCTTCTTTGTTTAAAGTTAATACAATCAAGTTCATTTTTCTCAATAAGCTGTCTTCTATGGTTTATTTCATGAATTCCTTGATCATCATGATAGATATGATTTATTATATTGGTTATGCAGGTGTTATTTGATGTGTGCTTGTTTGTGTTTGTAGGTTCTTTAAAAGGAAGCTCATTTGGATGGTCGAAACGTGGTTGCCACAAACTAGCGTTGGACTTAAGGTAGGGTCTAAAACACCTCTTGGCTTTTATTTATAAATCGCAATATTTAGAGAAAGGTAGAATTTGCTTGTCTTGCTTGTCGCTAGATATCTGTAGATACTAGGGAGATTGGTCTTGTCCGCAAGAACGATTTATCCAGCCGACATCATTTTTAGAAATTCTACCTAGAAATGACTTAATTAAATTATTAACTAGTTTTTTTCCTAAGTTTAAACTTAGTGAATATGGTTAATTAATCAATATTAATTAAGTCAAGGGGAGAATCATCTAGAAACTAACACAGATCGATTCAGAGATGATCCTATCCATCTATTATGTTTTAATCTTGGTTGTTGGTGCTCCAATAGAGGATTATAAGAGGAGGTCGATGTGGTGATGGAGAAATCACTTGAGACACTTGAGCAGCTTGATTTCCTTGGAAGATCAATTTCCAGAATAGTAGCATTCAACTACCGGTGAGCCAGAGATCGAAGCAGTGAGTGAGGGGCAGAGATAGTGAGTCCAGAGGATGTTTTCCATATCCAGAGAGGCATCAAAAAGAGGTTTGAGTTATTCCCAATGAGGCAACATAGAGGACTGCAAAGTTGCTTCAGAGAGGGTAGTTTGATTTGTTGGGGAGAAAATTAATTCTTAGTTCCACTAGCCAGGCATAGGTTCCAAAGGGTTGGAGAGACAATTTCCTCAGTAGCAAGAGGCATAATGACTTTATCAGAGACCAATCAAAGGCTTGGCATCATAGAGATTGCATAGTGGAGTGTAGAGGCTGACATAAAGGCTTTAGCAGGTCGAGTTCTCTATAGGCAGGTTGTGCCAAGATTGCCTATGGAGGAAGGGTAATTCCATTCAATAAATTTTCCTAGATTTTCTTGTTGTGGATTTCCAATTTCAGGCATCCAGATTGTACTTAGATATTCACTGTAGCATAATAATAAAAACCCTCATTGCTGCATCGGTTTTCCCAAGTTGGTTTTTTCTGGGGACTTTTGTCCAAAAATAAATGTGTTAATTTTTATGTGTGTGCTAGCATTTCTCAGTCTCCAACGCTATTTATTTTTTGTAGTTTTATTTTTGAAGGTTGCAGTGTGATTTATTCAGTATTTTCCATAGCAAACACCAAATAAATTGTTAAATAAAATTAAAAATTAGGAGAATAATTTCCAGTTGCTGCAATAGAATTCCAATATTGGAATTTTCACAATTGAGTTTTGTTTAAGTTTGTTTTTCAAGTGGTGTTTATTATGGATAAATTCTCACGCAGTTGTTTACCCTTAAGTTATATTGAATGGTTGTGAAAAGCAATGGTGATATTCTCTACCCACTACTTATATATTATCTTTTAAGAAATTGGTTAATGAGCTCCATTGCATTTGTTGTAGTGTTTTTGTAGCAATGGGGTACCAAAAGACACCTTCTTAGCAATAGGTTGTTCCCTGCAAAGAAGAACAAGTAGTTTGGTTCTTGTCAGTGGAAAAACATGAAGAAACAAAGTATTGGAAATGGTGAAAACAATACAGATACAAACATAAACTAAAACAAAGAGATAAACACATAAATAATTCTTAATGAAGCAAACAAATCAACATGATTATGGAAAATGGCTCCCTTTATTGACTGCTAGTGGTAGAAGATGAATACAAATAGTAGAATACTAAACACTTGAAGAGAATTCTTTGAGCTATGGTGCTCAAAAGTCCTCAGCAAGGAGGTTCCTTTCTTCACTCTCTTTGCAAGCTTCTCCTCTCTATCCAAGAAGTATCAAGGCTCTCTCAATGGTGAAATCCTCTCCACACTAGAGTGATGGATAACGGTAACCCCCAAGCCAGATTGCAAAGCTTGAGGTGGAGTGATTTTAGAGGGAAGACTTCAACAAATATATTGCTAAACATAATATACTAGGACACCCAACCTCCATTCCTAGTGCAAGTTGCAACCCTCTTTGTAATACTTACATTCTACAAGTTTCAATAGGCCTCTAGTTGGTTTATTTCTCTCCTCAGAGCTCAATAACTTAGCTCCAAATCCTGCTTTCTCTACCTCTTCTCTAATATCTACGTGCCAAGAGGTTTTCCTCCTCTGCCTATTCTCCTCCTGAGAAAATGTAAGCTCCCTCGTTTTTCCTCCTTGTGGTTCATCCTCTCTCCCCCTATTCTTGCTTGTCATGGAATCTAAAGGACACCTGCCTATGTCCTTTCTCTTTCAGTTAATTTATGGCACACTCATCCCCATTTAAAACCACTAAGCTAACCAAGGAATGATATTCAAAACAAAGATTCCCTCAAGCAATGGAAGTTGTGTCCCTCTCTCAACCTTTTAATTTATAAAATTATCTACATTGCATACATGAGGATAAGCAATTGGGGTGTTACAAATTTATGCTCTAATGTGGATATGGATGCTAATATTGACAAAATGAAATCCATAAATAAATCCAATAAGATCACCTATAATAATTTTGTATATAGCAATGACAATTTGGAGAAAGCTCCTTCATACAACTATTTTGGAATCAATGTTCATTACATTGAACTCAATTAGAAGTATAACATCGAGAAAAGGATAAATAGATGGTAAAAAGCTTATTATGGGCTTGAAAACAATTGTAAATCATTGGACCTTTGGATATGAGATAAGAAAAGTGTCCTCTTTGACACTCTTGTTACTCTCAATATTTTAAATGGATGTGAAGTTTGGGGATGTAGCATCTCTAGAAAGGCATGGGGAAAGATACAACATATCAAAAATATTTTTATAACATTTATCTCAAAATAAAAGAAAATATAACTTATCATATCCTCATAGGAGCAAGCCTTTCCCCCATTGAGAGCATAGCTATGACTAGGCATCTAATGTATAAGAACAAGGTAAACAACATGGAAGATGAGACTTTTTAAAATTGTTTCAAACTCTAGCCAAAACCACTTTTGACTTGACATGGCTTATAAAGATGTCAAGACTTTGATACAACACTGGGAATAAAGGAAGACATTATTTTTCAAAATAAGGAGAATATTAAAACTATTATTACATCAAAGATTTAAGGAAAAAATGTGTTGCAATAAAGAGCTAGAGTAAAAAATAAAATTAAGAAGTCATAAGAAGATGATCAAACCTAATATGGAAGACCAACATTGCTAAACTAAGAAATAATTTTCATGAGCTCCCAAGTGAAATAGGGTGTTGGTATATTCCCAAAATTCCTTGGGATGAAGAAGTTTATCACTTGAGTGACACTAAGAGTGTTGAAGATGAAAAACACTTTATCTTGCAATGACCTACATACATTGAGATTAGATTTCAATTTCAAAAGATTTGTCACACAACCACCCTTCGTAATTTATTAACTTAACAAAATTAAAATGATCTTAACACATTTACTTTAAATACTTTTTGACCAAAAAATAAAATTCTAAAATCTCATCCCCAATCGGGGTGTGTGCTTGAGGAAGGAGAGGACAATGGACAAATATGGTAGTTATGACGTTTAAAGGCAGGGTACCACCCACCGCCCCCTACACGCTCATGGTGATGGGTGCAGTGGCCTCCTGCATGCAATATGATAGAGGAGATGGGAGAAGTGGCAGGCATGGCCAGGACAAAGAAGGAGGTGAGGCAGCTAAGGCAGGATGGGTGACACGACAGAGCAAGGTTGAATGGGAATATGAAGGAATTCAGGACAGAGAGAAGAGTATTGTTGAGATTGCAGGTGGACGGAGGAGTGAGGGCGCAAGTCAGTGGAGCTGCCAACAATGGTTTCAGTGAAGCATTCTTGAGTATGTATCTTGGTCTTTCAAGCCCCTTACTATGGCAACTTTTTCAATTTATGGTTGGGGGGTTCAGGAGATGATAGGGGAGGGAAATTGGGGGGATGGCTAGGGAGACCAACATAAGCTGGGGGTGATGGTGATCGGGCTTGGGTCGGAGGTGAGAGCCATGAGAGATACCTGGGGTTGGGAATGAGAGACCCCTCCTGTGAGCGAGCGAGACAGTTGGTATCCCAATGTGGGTGGTGAGGCTGAGGCTAAGCATGAGCGATGGCCAAGGGAGGGGCAGAGAAGTGAGGCAACTCTTCTGGGCAGAGGAGTGATGCAGCAGCACTGGGCAGAGGGGCAGGGGAAGGCACCGTGACTGGGAGTGACGGTAACTCGACTCGATGGGCTGGCTGTGAGAGCCGTGAGCGTTAACTAGGTCTGGCACCATGAAACCACTCCTGTGTGTAGTCGAGAGAATCATTACTACCATGTGGGTGGTGAGGCAAATGAAAGGCAGGAGCGAGAGCAAAGTGAGTGGCAGAAGAGTGGCGCAGCTACACCAGGCAGAGGAGTGGCACAACATTTCGGGGCAAAGGGGTACCCGGGCAGAGGCAATTGCACCTGGATGCATGAGGGGAGGGGCACCCATATCAAGCCAGAGAGGCATGAGACAACGTACCGAGAGCTAATTCATTTCGCTTGTGAACATGCAAGGAATAGAGGAGAGATGGCCCGACCTGCACGTGGAAGAGGACATGACAAAAGGGGGAGGGAGTCTACTTGAGCCACAGACCCAAGAACTTCGAAACCTAGACATGGGAGAAAGCTCGTAGAATGCCTGATCAATGAAGCGACGACAACCTACAGGGAAGGAATGGATGCAGGAATCCGTAAGCTTCTGGACGAATGGGAGGGGAAAACAGGAGGATGAATTCGAAGAGGAGATGGAGAATTGGCGGGTAGTAATCCTGGATCCCGAGAATACCAGGGGCAGACTCACCCAATTTAAACAGACCCTCTATCTGTACTGGCTCATGAAAGCCTTATGGGGAAGGAAATGGAGCAAATTTAAGTGAAGATGGCTACAAAAAAGACTTGCAGACGATCCAATTCCAGCTGCACAAGCAGGACATCTGCCTAGACAGAATCCAAAGGCACATCCCTTGCATCATTGAGCTAGCTGATATGCCTGGCGACTCAGCCAATGACCCGGCTCCGGTTGAGTCTGCCTCAGAAGGACAACAGGATTAGTCAGTTTCTTGGGTGTTTTTTTGTTTCTTGCGGGTAGCATTTACTTTTAAAGATGCATGCTTATGATAGATAGACATATAGACTCTTATCATGATACTGATATGTATATAGCTTGGTTAGAACGACTAATACTATATTGTTTTTGGATGGCTTATAACGAGGATAGGTGGCCAACAGACTTGGTTTCCCACTAGGCAAGTTGAGGCCACCTATCTCATATATGTGGTGTAAACTTGCTTTTTATAAATAGAAAAAGGAGGTCCTGCCAAGCTTAACATTTTTTTTCTTCTAAAATCTCAAGTAATCCTTTGCCAAATTTAATTCTAGGAAATATTAAACATGATCATCATATATATATATATATATATATATATATACCCGATCCCGGGTGACTTTGACAGACAGATTAGATGCCCTTGGGTCGCGGTATATATATATATATACCACGACTCAAGGGCATCTAATCTGTTAGAGTCACCCGATGATCACACTCGGCCTGGACCACACTAGTCCTAAGCTAACTAGATTTTTTAGCATGTCTTCTCCCCCTCGCATAGGCACAACCACTCTCATGAGGTTTGATTCTAGGTCACCTTGATAAGGAGGCCTATCGTCAACCGATTGTGCTAATAGACTTGACATCATCAAACCCATTGTACTAATAAAATGTGACATCATCAAACCCATTGTGCTAATAAAATTTGACATCATCAAAATATAATTTATTTAATATGAACTAATAATTATTATAATAAATATAAAAAGTTGTATTAATATTTATTTAATAAATTTTTAATTAAAACGATATGACATTTTGATGGTTGTATTTACTGGAAAAATGTTTGATTAAAAAGGAAAAAAAAACAAAAAAGAATCTCAATCTCATTACTTAAGGTTTCGGCTCACTTCGGTTATCACAACGGCTAAGGGAAAATACAAATTTCAGATCGATTTGCCATCCCAACTAATAAATACAAAGACATATTAGTTCAATTTCTCAACATATAAACACAATATTAAAAATATAATTACTTATTTTATTTTTGTTTATTGAACAAAAATATAATAATTATATTATTTTAAAGACATTAAACATTGTAATTTATACTTATTCAATTTGATGATGTGTATATGAGTTGGTTTCTAGTTTGTATGAAATTTAAATTTTATTAGGTTATAAGTTAAAATTTTGTTAGGAAGAGTTAAAAATGAGAACTATCTCAAAAAAATGTTTGTTAAACCAAAGCTTTAAACACTTCACACAATTTTAATAATAATATCCCACTAATGATGCTTAAACTCAACCTTATATGGGGTTAATAAAACATTTTTTTTTGTACTTTTTTGAAATAATCATATTGCTGGCTCTTAACGCACAGTCCTCACCTACCTCAACCTATCAAACAAAAATATCAATTCTCACCTTACTCCTATCAACTTAGAGACTCTGTTATAGACATTTATTGAAGTCTATCTCATTACGTTAAGATAAGTAACTAAACCTACAATAAACAAATTGAGTCAGTGACATTCCCATGTATTTATATAATATCAGCCTTTCTGGTTTGAGAAGCGATAGGACAACTGTTGATAACTACCCTAAATTAGTTTATGCAGCGTTAGGTCAGATAAAGATTGTGAGATGTAGAATGATGTGATCGGATTCCTGACCGATGCGGATACTACTAAATAATCAACCATAAAAATCATATGTGAGCACATGGCCAGCGAGACGAAGGGGACATCCGTGCCTGTCGATATTCTTCCTCAGATTCCCTGCGAATATGCACATGAGGGTTATCAGCCTTCTCAGTTCAGCTGAAATTATTGGCCATTCCCTGGTCCGCCATGATTGTTTGAGCTGTTAAATCTAGGCAATGAAATGCCGCGTTCTGCATTTGTATTGATCGTTCTCTTCTGGGCCGTGCTTATGATTCTTACGCCTACGCTCATCCGCTGGTCAGCTGCGGCAAACACAAGTTCGCCTGTTTCCTCAGGCAAGTTATTTTTTTGACATAATTCTTTCCAATTAATCATATATTTAATTTTCGGTTGAAATTTAGAACCATCATCATCAAGCAGATAATTATTTTTCAGTGAAATGTATGTATCAGCTTGAAACACAGTCTTATTATTCTTATATTACAATTTGTTGGTAATTAATTTATGTATTTCATTAAGCTGATGCAGAAGCTATGGCGTTGCGAGGCGAAAGAAAAGTAGAAATTAAGACAAGAAGGCTGCTGGTTCCTGCTGTTTATTGGGCTGCTGCGCCCTCTCCTGCCAATACTCCTCTTCATGTTCTTTTAAAAGGCCGCTGATTATCAGAGAACTATATTGTTTTATATATTTATTATTGTGTCATGATGATTATCTTCATACCGCAGAACATGTCAGCAAGTAAATTTCTTCCATGCCCTCTGCCTCATCTGTTCAGGCGGAGGCAGTCTTGAAGAGTTATTCATTGTATCATAAATGCTTCTGCTCCTTCACCCTACATAATAGGGTTATGCTACAACTTCTGTGTGAGCTTCATTCCATAGATAATAGATGTCTCTTCCCTGCTGAATGAATTGCACCCAATCCAAACGCCTTACTGGTTATTTTTGTTTTTTATATTAATGTTGGTAACTGGCTTACCCATGTAATAAGTTTATGTATGGAGGAAGATGTAATTAATGTGAAGTAATTGAGTTATTTATGTGTGGAGGAAGATGTAATTAATGGGAAGCAATTTTTTTTTTTCCACATTTATGTTGGGAAAAGATGTAATTAATGAGAAATAATTTGAAAATAAAAATAAAAATTATATATATATATATATATTTGGATGAGTAATTTAATTTTTTTATTGTCAATAAAATTAGTATTTTTAAGTTTTATTTTAATATCAAAATTTTATAAACAATTGTATGAAAACTGTATAATCATCTTATATTTTAGTGAAAATTTCCAATCTTTTAGGATGAGTTCTCGCTTAACCAAAGGTATACACGCTCTTTGGTTGAGTGTGCACTTAACCGAAGGTGTACCATCACAACAATATGGATATTGCAAAAAATGTAATAGTAGTTGGGGTATTTGGGGTGTCTATATGATGTGGGAGTAGGGTTGGAATTTAAATTTTGGGTGTTTATGTTTCCCCCAACATCCCCATTTGGGATACAAACACTGCTTTACCAAGACCTTTGAAGACCTTTGAATTAGGAAGATAACCAGCGTCCACACCCAACATACAGTAAGAAAGCGAAAAAAACCATAATGGTTACATTGAACTAAAATATAGAAATCACAACAATCTTCTATGTAGGTCAATCTAGTAGTACTTGTCTTCCCAAATTAGAATAAGCTTGAAACCTTATAAAGAAGGAATCAAAGAGAAGATCCCCGAATCTCGACCATGAGCATTGAACAACCACGTAAGGAATCTAGAAGCATGCTAATCCTTTGATCTCAAACATCTCAACTAGATGCTAGAGTGTCTACTAGTGAGATTTATGGGCCCATTTGTCATTGTTTATTGGAAACAATTGTATAAGTTTACTAGCCCTTGTTGCTAAACTTAAACCTTCATTAGTAGCTTCCAATATAGTGATTAGGCTTCACAAATGTAATCAAACTGTAAGATTCATGGTGTCATTTAATGATTTACCTCTTAACCTTGGAAATTTGTCTAGATCAACATATTAACCCAATGTTGTGTTAAAAATGGGATTGTAAGAGTGAAAAAAGGAAGGGTAAAAGGGAAAAAATGGAGTAGGATAGCAGCAAGAATGTCTCCAATTATCGAACTCAACATCTTCCCCAACCCTAAGATTTTGTGTCTCCTCACACAGAAAGGGGAAGCAAATACCAGACTACTAGCTTCATAAAAATACTTCCATACACAATTCACAAAATTTGAAGACCTTGTAGGTTCATTTCCCAATATTAATATTTACCTAGACATACCGAACCTCTACATGTCGTTCAAATTATTTTTCATATTCTTTTTATGAACTTGCAGATGATAGGTCTACATGTGCCATCTCTTAGCCTTCCTAGTATTTCTTTTGTTTTCTCTTGAACTCTTCTCTAGCTCCTCTGGAAGCTCCTCATTCCTTCTTCTCAAGGTGGCATTTTTATGTTTAAGGTACCTATCGAGGACGTTATATTCCCCAACATTCTGCTTCAATTTTCTAGTTTTCTTAATCTTTTCTTTCAGCTTTTTACTCTGCAATTCAAAGGAGGATGACTCTAGATAATCTACTGCAAACTTATAATAGCAAGAAAATGAACATGGAGGGGATATAGCCTCATAGTATGATAGTTTCACCTTAGCCCTTTTTGTGTTCAATTTCTCTTTATAAGAAAAATAACAATCCATTACAACATATTTTGAAGGGCCTTTACTAGAACCTTGAATGGCATCCTTCAGGGGTGACGAAATCTTGCATATTAGCCACTTTGTTATTAGGAGGAGGAGATGCTTGAAATGGGTCAGCTTCTGAAACATTTTGATCAGGGGATTCATGAATATCAATGCAGGGTTTGGGTGACACAAGTTTCTTCTTTAGCGTAATTCTCATCATCGTTCTAAGAGGATGCAAGTTTCCAGATTCCCTTGTTTCAGTTTTTCATCACCTAAATATTTAACTTCTTTTTTCTCATCCTTTAATTTGGAGCCCTTGACAAGGGTTTCGATAGGTTTTCCTCCTAACTCTATCCTAGTCACCATAAAGGGATCCTTGAACTTGTTCACGGACACAAAATTGTCCCATGAATACACTCTTTTCCTCAATTTCTCCATGATTAAAATATTAACAAGACCATAATGATAGAACCAATATCTAATCTATGATGGGGGATTCCTCTGAACCCCCTGTGCCTGCATGCAATGCTTCTCCAAAGAAAATAGGAGAAATTAATATATTGATTTGACTCAAAATCTAACAAAAGCCTAATAGGATAGAGGAATGTAATGGCATACTGAACTTCATATGTCACAAAATTCTACATGATATATAACAATTAATGCCACTTCTCTACAATGGACCATTCAGGAACACCTTTCTTCTAGTTGGGCTTCAAACTAGATTCAACAATAAACTTCCACGATACTCCCCTTAAGACCTGCTTGTTCTTAAACCATTTCTGTCCTTTCTGAGGGGGACCTATAGCTTGAGCGATGAACCCCTATGAAATGATCATTACCCGGCTACCCACCTTAGCTATTCTTCCATTAAATCCCTCAACGAAGGCCTATGTCACCAAAATATCAAACCCTTGGAACTGTTGGAGAAAAGGAATCCAACCCGTGACTACCAATACAATTTTGATAACATCATATTCCATATATCCCTCCATTTCTTTCAATGTCCATAGCTTCTGCCTAACTGGGCCAAGTTTCCCAATCTTAATAACACTAGAAATCTCGAAATTCTTGTTGCCAACGAGAAAGGTGATTTTGGAATAGGGGATAGTAATATGGATGAGGGTATAAGGCATAGATCAATATATGATTAAATAAAGGGTCAAGAACTTAGTTAATATATAAAATTTCGGGAAGGAGTGCTCACATCACAACATGAGTTGGAAATTGATGACAAATAATACAACAATTTGCCATTGTTTAAGAATTAAACATAATGGGAGAGGGATTACAATTTTAAGCACTCATTTTAGGGATCACAACAAATAATGGGTTGTTAATGAACCATACATATATATATATATATATATATATATATATATTAAGCTTAATTGGTTATATATTTCCAAATAAATATTAGTGTTCGATACATCATAAAACCTATATTAACAATATGTTACCTTAGTTAGTCTTACCACCAAAGGCTATAGCAAAACAAGTATGAAAATTTTGAACTTTGAACACATATCCATATTTTAAACAATCTAAATGAACACAAGAAGTTTAAATAAGAAGACTCCTTTGGCTCCAACAATGACACAGTGATTGGATAGTTGAATGTGCAGTAGTGTATCTCTCTGATTGAACCTACATGAAAATGCATATTCCTTTAAACCTTTGAATTTACAAATTGGAAGTTATAGGGGGTACTACAACCATATGAAGTTCATGCAACCTGTATATAATTCCTAGATTTTCTTTTTACAAAAACCCTTTAAAGGTCACACAACTATCACAACTACTATATTTACGTCAAAATCAATCTAAAAACCATACTGAATAATTTTTACACTGGGTCATCATAGCACATGAGCCAAAAATAATAAAAGTATTAAGAAGTAAGAAGAAAATTTCTTTGGTCTCCTTGTACAAGACTTATTTCCTTTCTAAGTGTTGTATATTTTCTACTGATGCATAGGGTTGCAACTTGGAAAGTTCCAAGACTAAAGGTGGTACAAAAATAGTAATGATCTATTTATTCTGATAATGCTAAGAGTGGGGAATAAAAGAATGGTAGAGTAATGGAAATGGTACTGGGATTAATAGTGAAAGGGACAATGGAATCAAAGATATAATGGAATGATAAAATGATGAATATGGGGATGACAGGGAAAAATAGGAATGGGGGAAAAGGGACATAAGGATAGGGATAATATAGGAGTATAGAAAAAGCATAGATGATCATATTGGGGGAAACAAATATGACCATCCTATAAAATGATAATGATAATAATGGTGGAAAATGTTGAGAAAAGTAGCTATAGTAGAGGGTAGCTGCTAATTGTATTAAATATTTGGCAAGATGGTTGTTCTGAGCTCTATAACGAGGAAGAATTTCACAAACCTATTTTGCTGCCACCAAAATTAAGAGAATCAACCTCTTTTAAGAAACCAACCAAAATGCTTAAAAATTAGCTATCACCTCCATTTTATTGAGTCATTCGGGGGGAGTCCACCTATCAATTACCTATTTT
This sequence comes from Pinus tabuliformis, assembly GCA_031772625.1. Classification (NCBI taxonomy): domain Eukaryota; kingdom Viridiplantae; phylum Streptophyta; class Pinopsida; order Pinales; family Pinaceae; genus Pinus; species Pinus tabuliformis. The sequence goes on from CM062817.1 coordinate 437,797,391, forward strand.
TGAAGCATGTATCCTATTCAATTGCGTTAGCAAGGTAGTTTTCACAATTGAAAACTATTTTTATCTTTACTTTTTGTCTTTTTATGATTTTTTTTCTTTTTTTTTAAGGAAAGAGAATAGATCAAGAAAAGTTCACAACAGGCTAGAAATATTCCTTTCCTACTATCTCTAACTTAGGATGCTACTTTATCTGTTGAATGTAATGTTCCTTGGTGATCTAGACTATGCAAGAACACAACAAGAAATAGAAATAAACATAAACATAGAGATACAAAAGAAATAAATTTTCATTTCATTAATATCAAAGAATTGAAAGATGTTTACAAGCAGAATGGAAATAAACTAGCACGGGCCATGGTAGCTTATCTCTGAGAAGAGATGTGGTGGCTACATGCCTCTGAACTATGTTACAATGAGGCTCAAGGGACTTGTTATTATTGAACAACAACGGGAAACCCTAAACTACCAAAATCATAACCCTAGGATATGGAACACCAAGAGTTTGTGGGCCCCATTTGGGTTAGTTGGGAAGCCAACTTCCTGGGGTCGTAACTTGGTCATATGATCTTTGTTTGGCATGTATGATACCTCATTGGAAATATCTCTCTATTTACTATAGGATTTCTGGCAGGCCCTTTCCTACAACTATGGGCCTACTATGGACCTCAAAAAAACTCCATTTAGGGGGTCAAAACAACTTCTTAAGTTTAGGGCCCGAAAAAATACTAAAAATAGTAGATGCTGCTATAATCAAGGAAACTGATGAAGCAGATTAGAGGTCTAGGTGGAATAGGCAAGTGGCCACCAATATCCATCTGGATCAGTCTCCCCCCCCCCCCCCAAGGAAGAAATGGTCCCCATTTCATGTAGAGCCTCCATGACGTGAGGAAAGTTCTGTTGAACCTAGTTCCCGATGAACCACTTTCCCTGGTGAAGGAATTTGCCTACTTCGGAAACTTGATATAGATGGATCCTATGATGGCGAGTGTTCTTGATATGCATGTCCATGATCCTGTAAGTTGTGACCTGTTTGATGCAACTTAGGTTGAGCTTTGTTGGTGTTGCTCAACAATGTTGTATGTGTCCAGTAATGGGGGAAAGTAAGGTCGCAATCGGTCCACATTAAATACTAGGTGGAAGCTAAGGAATGGTGGAATGCTGAACTCGAAGGTATTAGACACAACAACCTTGATGATGGTGTACACCCCATATCAAAGTGAGAAAAGCTTATGGTGGGCCCCAACAAGGCACTCCTTCTGCAAATGTAACCAAACTTTATCATCCACCTAGAACTTATGTGGCACCTGATGTTGATCATGACGCTGCTTGTACTTAGAATTGGCTCTGTTCAATATGTTATGGACCTGTTGGCAGATGTGAAAAATGCACTCAATGAAGTTGTTAGCCCTATCAACTTTGGGCTAGACATGAGCCGAATATGCCTGAGTAGCTGCAAATGCTATGACCACATCAATGGGACATAGTGGCTGAAATCCTAATCCCACCTGAAAGGGGTTGTGGCAGATTTAGGTATGCATAGCTGTATTGTAGCTATTCTAGACATAGGGGAGGCTTTCATCCCATGTGTGTGGATGCTTTGAGTTGTACACGTGCATAATGTGCACGATCATCCTATTGACGACTTATATTTGGCCATCAGTTTGGGGGTGGAAGGTCATGGATTTAGTGAGCTTGGTATTTAGCATCAACTAGAGGCTTGACTGAAATGTACCTAGGAACTTTTTGTCCTAATCTGAGATAATGGACTGTGGGATCCAAAAGTGTACCCACACTCATTCAAAGAATAGCTTAACAATGACTTCTATTGTGATACTTGATGAGTCCCATCAATAGGTATATTTTGAAGATCATCATGCCATCCACTAGCCTTAAAAATTTCCTTCTCTCACATTAATTCACATTTTTTGTTATGTTATGATTAGAAAGAGGCGTAAAAGGTGTTTGTCGTACTATGTGGCCTAATATGGTTTAATTTCCAGATAAATAAGCATTTTTGAGGCAATTAATATGCATGGGCTTTATGGAGACAACCAGGAGAAAAACTAGGGGGTTTGTCCACCTCCTTAACTCCCTAACTCATCTTGGGATCACAACATCCTCTCCCACCAATTTGAATTCATTGGTAGCCAAGTAACTCCTAGTACAAGTGAAGCTCAAGAGAGACAAGATCCACCATTTCCAAGATCAAGGAGGGAATCACTCCTAATTTCAAGGGAGATGTTATCAACTACCCTTTTGTATAAATAAATACAATCAAAATCCCACTAGTATTGGAAGTTTTGATTCAAGTAGGTGTAGCTATTGAGATGAGAGCTTGACATTGTCATTTTGAAATTTTATATGATGTATGAGACCTTTACTTTTTGATAATGACAAGTTGGTTATTAAGCTGCATCTGAGTTAGTTTCAAAGTGTTGAGACTGTTGGGTTTGGGCCCAACCTAGAGGTTTTTGTACCTATTTTATATTTGTGTTTTGTTCTTGATTCCAATCATTTCATAGTTTCCTTCATTTTAGTAGAGGTTAAGCTATAAAAACTTGTGGTTGCAAGCTTCTACATCACCCCTCTTGTGGGAGAATGGGTGGAAGGATTCATAATCTCAGTCCAAAAATATTTTGCTTATGATTTCTTGGAAATAGATGAATGTTAGATTTTGTGCTTCATATTTTCTTTCTATAGCTTAGATGTCAGTTTAGTGATTATAGTAGTGTTATGGCATAAAATAGATGTTATTTAAATTCAACTCATCTTTTCCATCACATGTTATATCACTTTGTTAATGATTAATGGATATATGCTTACGATTGGTTGCAGGGATGTGTTGATTTGCAGGGGAGGGAACCTCTTCCACTTCCATCTTGGACTCCTCCATGTTCTCTTTCCACTCCTCAATTCTGTCCCAAAACTCTGTTTTCATAAGTCACTTTTCCTAGTAAACTTAGGACACTATAAGCATTCATCCTACTACAAGACAAACCTCTGAGAGGTCATGAGATTGTCTAGGGGGGCTCAACCCAACATTCCCTCATTCTCTCTAATCTCCATCCACGTCTCCATATCCTCAAGACATCATTTTCACCCTAAAAAGCTTCTAAGAACCCCTCGTGTAGCAATACACGACCTCTTGTAGCAGCGACCTATAGCAAGCATATAACACCACTTTTCTTCACCCCTTCTTATCCCACTTCAACTTTAGCTTAGTCAAGATGAATAATGACCCCAAGTTGTGATTTTATGATCAGGGGAAACTCCTAGGCCACTCCAACCATTCATTTTCCTCACTGCAAAACATAGTAGAATTAGTTTTTTAATCACAAGTATGGTGCAAGTTAGGTTTCTTCTTTTCAAGCAAATGTGAACTAGGTAGATGATACATGCAAGTATGTTGGTAGTTTGATGAAATATGCAAGATAAAGTAGTTTCCTTTTTGCAAGTATATTAGCCCTTGTTCTTTCATGAATTGATTAATTAGCATCAACAAGTTGAGAAAATGGCATTTCCACTTTCATAGCTAGAAATAGTTTTCAATTGTACTTTCATCAACAAGCTTTCATTATAGTTCGGTAGGAGGAATGGTCTCTAAGCACTTTAATATAATGCCATGACTGAGGGTGGCATGAGTAGAATCCAATCTATTATGCATATAGCATTGTCACCTCTAAGTTTGTACGAACCTCGGGTTGATAATTTGAGTTGAGGAACCCTTGGGAGTTGCAACATTATTGGTGCAATACTAGGGCTCACCACTTTTTGGCACTGTTTCCGGGGAGGTGTATAAGTAGATGTTGTTTCTTCTTGAGCATTGTTTTATTTTTTGCATATAGTTTTTGAAAAAGTAAAAAAATAAATTTTTTCTTTCTTTCATGCCTCTTAGGAGTAGGGATAAAAAGGAAAATTATTACCAAAAACCCCCACACCCTCAAGAAGTCAACCTTCACTCTTCTTCGGTGACTGTCAACTTCCCTATCTGTGTTGATTTGGGGTAGCATCAGATGTGATCTAGCTACGAAATTTGGTGGAGAGGTTGGAGCACATGAGATCTCCAATACCCAGAAAGGGTTTGGGAAGATTCTAAACAAATCAAGAGATATTAAAATAATTAATATTTTTAATGGAGTCCCTAAGTCTAAACTTAGGGAAAATAAAATATTAATTTGTATTAATATGAATTTGTGTTAGAATGGTCCAAAAGGCATGGATCAAGCCAGATCTAATCTTAGCCATTGATTAGGGACTTAATCTCAGCCATTGAGATGTAAAAAAAAAAGGTATAAGAGTAGGCTTGACAGGCACCTGGTGGACACACTAAGGGAGACCATTCAGTTCAATTTCTAGAGCGGGGTTTACTGAGAAATTGAACCAGTGGTCGAGAGAGTAGTTAGGAGGAAGCAAGTACAGAACAGAGAGACGAGAGATTAGCACAGAAGAGGCAGATGCATAACCAGAGGAAGCCATTCAGAGGCAACAGAGACTGCACAGAGCTAGAAGGGCCTGCGTCATCCACGCAAAGGCTGCAGAGTGATGCAGAAGCCCAGAGAGGCTGCAAAGAGCCTCAGTAGGTTGACACAGAGGGTTTCAGGCTGATGCAGAAGGTTTCAGGCTATAGCATAGGTCAATAGGACCTACACTAGGTTTAGGAAAGTGCTAGACATTTGTCTATCTATGGGTAAGCCAGTTTGGCACCCTGTTATACAAGAAAATTGTTGAATAATAAAATCCTCTCTTGCTGCACCAATTTTCCCACATTGGGTTTTCCTGGGGACATTAGTCCAAAATAATTGTGTCAACGTGTGCATATTTTTTTTCAGCATTACAATGTGATATCTCTAGTAGTATTTATCTTAGTGTTTTTTGAAGTAATTTCATGAATAACTTATGATGAAATAAGTAGGAAAAGTAAATCAGTTGCTGCAGTGATAGAATTTTCACATGGTACCAGAGAAAGTAATCAGAGACATAAAGGGAAAATCAATTATGGGTTGAGACCATGATGCAGAGGCATCCACCTCAGGGGACTCATGTATATTTTCAGAAGATTACACAAGAGAGAGAGATTTCGATTTCTCTATGTTGGCTTCCAGGTTGGAAGGAGAAGTGGCATGCATGACTAGTGCTGCATCATCAGAAGTATGGTATATAGACAGTGGAGCCTCGTGGCATATGAAGGGAATTGGGAAGTGTTCCTCAGAATATCGAGAAGAGAACATGAACTTTCAAATCACCATGGGGAACAAGGAAAAGTGTACTCCAGTAGGAAAGGGTACCGTAGTTTTTTCAGACAGAATCGAGAGAGCGGTTCTGTGCCACAAATGTGTTGCATGTGCCAAGATTGGGGATGAACTTACTTTTTGTGTCACAACTACAAGGCAAGGGCTATGATGTCTACTTCATTGAGGAAAAGGTATATGTCAAACACCTGAGCTGGAAAAAGAAAGTGCAAATCAGGATCAAAAGTAATCGGTTGTACATATTACAACTAAAATCTCCAATGGCACTAATAGGTAGTCATGGTGACAAAGAATTTAACGAACTATGGCACAGAAGGATGGGCCACTTGCACCATGGAGCTTTGAGAATTCTCAGGAGCACTATAACAGGAGTTCTGGATCTGAGTACGGAATGAGATGATGTATGCAAGGGATGCTCTCTATGAAAGCATGCCAAGGCGGAATTTCCTAGGAAAAACCACATGGCCAAGAGTGTACTAGGATTGATACACTCAAATATTTGCAGACCTACCTCCGTCAAAGCTCTTAGTGGTGCTGAGTATTTCCTTACCTTCATTGATGACCACTCGAGGAAAACTTGGATCTATTTTTTGAAAACTAAGGATGAGGTTTTCTGTCGATTCAAGGAGTTCAAGGATCTAGTGGGGAATTTGACAGGTAAGAAAATCAAAGTCTTGCACTCAAATAATGGTGGAGAATATGTTGATAAGGACTTCACTGATTATTGCGCTAAGGAGGGCATCAGAAGAGAGTGGACAACTCCCTACAATCCGAAGCAGAATGGGGTGGTAGAAAGGAAAAACAAGACTATTGTAGAAGTAGCTAGGGCCATGCTGTATGATTAGGATATGCCAAAATTCCTGTGGGAAAAAGCATGCAACACAGCTGTCTACGTTCAGAATAGGACTCCTCATCGGGCATTGGGCAAGATTACTCTAGAAAAAGTCTTCATCGGAAGACACCTGAGGTCAGTCATTTTAGGATATTTGGGAGTTTGGCATATTTTTGCATACCTGAAGAAAAGAGGAAGAAGTTGGATCAGACTGTAGAAAAGGGGTATCTAGCAGGATATAGTGAGAATACTAAGGCATACAGGATCTATCTTCCAGGGAGAAAGAAGGTAGTAGTATGACGAGATGTAAAGTTCATGGAGGATAGATCTTTCAGAAGATCTCACGAATTCCTTCCAAGGAGCAGTGGAAAGAGGATCCATTGGTCATGCCTCTTCAACCAATGGAAGTGAAGAATCCTTCCTCAGATCAAGAAGATTCTTAGGATGAGGAAGAGGAGCAAACAAAAGCACCTGTTGGCAGAGGAAGAACCAGCAAGGAGCTTCATCAGATTCTGTGTGATGCAGAGAACTTCATCGGAGAGCCAAGGAACAGTAAAAGGGAGCGAAAATAGCCAGATAGGTATCAGGGATTAGTAGCTCAGGATGGAGAGCCTGCCAGCTTCAAGAAGGCAGCTCAGCATTAGGTCTGGCTAGATGTGATGGTGGAGGACTATAACTCCATAATGGTAAACGATGTCTGGGACGTGGTGTCAAGGCCTCAAGATAGATCTGTTGTTGGTTCAAGATGGATCTACAAGATCAAATATGCTGCGGACGACAGTATTGAAAAATACAAGGCCAGGTTTGTGGCTAAGGGGTATGCTCAAAAGGAAGGGATTGACTATGAGGAAACCTTCACCCTGGTAGCCAAGTATACATCTATTAGGACCATGATATCTCTTGTAGCCCAGATGGGATGGGAGATCCATCAGATGGATGTCAAGACGACATTTTTGAACGAGGTAATAGAAGAAGAAGCATACATTGAACAACCAGAGGGCTTTGAAACTCATGAGAAGAAGTCTTATGTATGTAGATTGAAGAAAGCCTTGTATGGGTTGAAGCAGGCACCAAGAGCATGGTATGGTTGAATAGATGGCTACTTGTAGAAGATGGGGTTTGTCAAGAGTGACGCGGATCCGAAGCTCTACTATCTGGTAGTAGAGAGAAAGCCACTTATCTTAGTATTATATGTGGATGATCTTTTCTTGATAGGATCGTGCAGACTCATTGAAGATTGCAAGAAGAATCTAGCCACAAAATTCAATATGAAGGATCTGGGACAAATGCACTATTTTCTAGGGTTGGAAGTTTGGCAGCAGAAAGGAGAAATCTTCCTTGGGCAAGGAAGGTATGCTACAGGAATTCTGAAAAGGTTCACAATGGGAGACTGTAGACCTATGGCTATTCCAATGATCACCAACTAGAAGAAGATTGATGCATCAGAAGATAAGGATGTCAATCCCACCCTATACTAACAGCTCATAGGGTCCCTGATGTATCTAGTCAATACCAGGCCAGATATTTGCTATGCTGTCAACACCCTCAGTCAGTTCATGGTGGAACCAAAGAGGGCTCATTGGGCAGCAACCAAGCACTTTCTTAGGTATTTACAGGGAACAAATGATTATGGTCTCTTGTATGACAAGGGGAAGGATATCAGATTGAGTGGATTTACTGATGCAGATTAGGCAAGAAGTTCAGTGGATCGGAAAAGTACCTCTGGTTATTGTTTTAACATTGGATCAGGAATAACCTCCTGGTGCAGTAGGAAATATAAGTCCGTGGCTCCGAGCTCGTCTAAGGCAGAATATATGGTAGCAAGAACGGCTTCGTGTGAGGCCATATGGCTTAGAAACTATTGGTAAACCTATTCAAAAGAAATATGGAGGCGACCAGGATCAAGTGTGATAATCAGAGTTGCATCAAACTCTTTGAGAATCCATTATTTCATGATAGGTCAAAGCATATTGATATCTGGTGTCACTTTGTCAGAGATTTTGTCCAACGTGGAGATGTAAAATTGAGGTACACTCCTATAGGGGAACAAGTGGTAGATATTCTCACCAAGGCCCTTGGAAAGTCAAAATTTCACTACTTCAGGGAAAAGATGGGGATGGTAAAGAACCCTTTTCAGAAGTAATGTGTTAGCAACACGAATGAAGAGGGAGTTTCAGTGCAGATTTAGTGTTGAGAGAAAGGACCAATATTAGCATAGATGCAGAGGGGAGTTCCAGTGCAAATGTAGTGTTGGGAGAAAGGACCAACAAAAAAACTAATGCAGAGGAAGGTGCAATGTGAACGCAGTGCTGGGAGAAAGGACTAGCAACAACACAAATGCAGAGGTAGCTATCGTGCAGATGCAGCAGGGAAGTGGCAGAACCATGGGCAGTAGTACAGGATGTAGCAGTGTAGAGGATGTTGGGTAGGGAGGCCTAGCATCAACATAGGTACCGATGTTGGATGATCAGAGTAATACTCAATGAGGAGTATTGCTAGAGCACAATCCTTGCTAAGAGGGAGTGTTTATTTGGGGTAGCATCATATGTGATCTAGCTATGAAATTTGGTCGAGAGGTTGGAGCACATGAGATCTCCAATACCGAGAAAGGGTTTGGGCAGATTCTAAACAAATCAAGAGATATTAAAATAATTAATATTTTTAATGGAGACCCTAAGTCTAAACTTGGGGAAAATAAAATATTAATGTGTATTAATATGAATCTGTGTTAGAATGGTCCAAAAAACATGGATCAAGCCAGATCTAATCTTAGCCATTGATTATGGACTTAATCTCGACCGTTGAGATGTCAATAAAAAATGTATAAGAGGAGGCTTGAGGGGCACTTGGTGGACACACTAAGGGAGACCAGTCAATTCAATTTTTGGAGCGGATTTTGCTGAGAAATTGAACCAGTGGGATGGAGAGCAGTTAGGAGGCAGCAAGTATGGAACAGAGAGACGAGAGATTAGTGCAGAAGAGGCAGACGCAAAACCAGAGGAAGCCACACAGAGGCAGTAAAATTGCATAGAGCTAGAAAGGCCAGCATCATCCATGCAGAGGCTGTAAGAGTGATGCAGAAGCCGAGAGAGGTTGCACATAGCCTTGGTAGGCTAATGCAGAGGGTTTCAAGCTATAGCAGAGGTCAGTGGGTCTTATGCTTGGTTTAGGAAAGTGTTGGAAGTTTTTCTATCTGTGGGTAAGCCAGTTTAGCACCCTGTTGTACAAGAAAATTGCTGAATAATAAAATCCTCCCTTGCTACACCAGTTTTCCGACATTGGGTTTTTCCGGGTACATTAGTCCAAAATAACTGTGTTAATGTGTTCATATTTTTTTTTTTTTTCTTCATTACGATGTGATATCTGCAACAATATTTATTTTAATGTTTGTTGAAGTAATTTTATGAATGACTTATGATTAAATAAGTAGGAAAAGTAAATCAGTTGTTGCAGTGATAGAATTTTCACACTCTGACTACAAGGGAGTTAGAAGACCCTCTAGGTGAGCAACCTAAATTTTTTGAAGAACCTATTGTGGAAGAAGAAGAACCCACTTCACCTACCCAAACTATGGATGAAAACAGGGATAATGAGGTTTTCCCTATCAGAGAGACCAATGGAGAGGTTAGAACGAAGAATATAAGCCCTACTACCCTTCCACACGTCCATGGCTAAACCTATGAGGATCCTCACATGTGACTGACACCTTCATGTTTAAATTTTCTATTGTTTGTAGGACCTATGACTATGCCTCTGATGAGCAGAAGCTGAAGTTATTCCTCTCTACCCTTAAATATGCATCCTTGCGCTGGTTTATGGGTTTTCTTGTGGGTAGCATCACTACTTGGGCCCAAATGAAACAATCCTTAAATAGTAAGTACAAGGACTACTGTAGGTACAAAGAAACCAAGGAAGAAATCTTTAGGACGAATCTTGGACCTGATGAATCCCTAGAAGACTATGATGAAAGATTTCAACTCAATTATAGGAGGGCCAACTACACCCTTGATCCTAAGTCACTCAAGTTATTTCTTCTCCAAGGGGTTAGGTAGGATATGTTGAAAGCCCTCAACATGTTGTCTAGAGGAGATATCTATCAATTATCTTATGATGACATCAAAATTGTATTCAAGAATCACTCTAGGGCTTCCAGGAAGAAGGGTAGGGCTAGTCAAGGCTTGGTCAGTTCCTCTCCCTCCACAACATCCATCAAGAATGAGATAGGGAACATGTTGGAGGATTTCAAGAGTGAAATGCTTCATATCTTTACATTGCAAATGGATACCATGTAAATCAAAATAAAGTAGGAGGAAGCAGAAAGGGCACTAGCGATTTTATGCCCTAGATGCACCAAAAGACATCCTATTAATGAATGCCCATTGAATGTCATAGAAGTTTGCCTAGTCTATGAATAAAATCATGCAACATAAAAATTCCCCTATTTGCGAAGACTAAAAGTTGTATACCAATGGGCAAAAGGTGGGTATGAGAAAATTTGCTTCATTAATCAAAGAAGACCTCAAGGACCTCAGCCATATCAACAAGGCATGCAAGGTGCACACTACTCTTATTAAAATCCAAATTAGAATGCACCTTTGCAACCTCGGTACTCTTCCACTCATCCATTATGGTCCACACCTCCTTCTTGGCCTTATGTTCCTCTATATCCTCCTCAACCTGTCAACCATCTTTTTCAGCCATATCCACCCCAATATTCTCAATGGGGCAACCCATCACAATGGCAGAGGCCTCAAGTCAACCAACCTCCTGCTTTACCACTTCCACCCCAACCTCAAGCACAACTTACTCATCCTACTCCACCTAATAAACCTCAAATTCCTTCTCAACCCAATTTGAACCCAAAAAACAAGCAAGCACAATAGCTATACAGTGGAGAGACATCCTATCCTACTTATGCTGTGGAAATATAGGAGATCATCCTTCAGTGTGGGAGAGTGCTCCCAGATAATCACCCACCTTCTCCACTTGAAGAGCTTCAATAAGAGAAGGAAGATAGTGATCCTCAAGTCAATCCACCACCCTTTCCTAAGAGGTTAATCCACGCTATCCAACACACCCTAGAAGAGGTTGAAATTCTGGGAGAATTGAATAATTTGTGTGTTAAGATACCCCTTCTCCAACTCATTAAAGATGTTCCCATCTATAATAAACTTATCAAGGAGGAATGTTTCAAAAATCCTGGGAGAAGAAAAAGATACACCCCCACCATAAATCTTGATGAGAAACTATCTGATTTGACTCTTGGGAGGGTGATCTTCCTGAAATATCAAGAGCCTGGAATCCCAATAACGAATGTGCACATTGATAGCCTTATAGTGCCTAATACCTTATTGACCTTGGGGATGCAATCAATGTGATGAATAAGGAAACCATACTAAAGCTAAACCTCTAAGGGGCTTTGAGGAAGACCACATAGTGATGTAGCTTGCAGACATATCTAGCTCCTGAGGGAATTGTTGAAGATGTTATGGTCTCCATTGACTCTTGGGATTATCCTACCAATTTCCTGGTTCTCCAACCAAAAACCATGTTTAATGGATATCCTCTCATCTTAAGAATACCATGGTTGGCCATTGCTAATGTCTACATTAGTTGTAGGGCTAGGAACATGACAATTAAAAATGGACATTTATAAAAAAACTGGTATTGTATCCTCGTACTCATCCTTCTATTGAACATGGTGGTGGGCTCCAGTATTGTAGCAATAATGCTACAACTCCTGGAGCTTCCTTCTTTAGTTTTATCAACCCGGTAGTTCGTAACAAACTTGGAAGCGACGGTGCTGTATGCACAAGTACTAGCTCTTGCCGCAGCTGTCACCTGGTCAGCTAGCACAAGTCCGCTAGGGGCTCAATCCAACTTCTATGAGCTCTCAGAAGAAGCTTTTTAACTGATGGACGAAAGCTAACTCAAAGGAAGCTAATCTATTTGCAGAAAGGAACTGAAGGCCAACAAGAAACGCAAACCCTAGCAAACCCTAATTCTACCAGCTAGTCTTACTGATGCAGAGATGGGAATGAAAACTACTGAAAGGGATGCCATTAATTCTATGAGGGTGAAATGCATGTGTCTAGACTATCTCTATCTGAAGAAAACATCTTTTGTATTTTTGTTTCAATTATTAGAATTATCATGCATGTGCTTTTAACTAGCTTTTTACTGTGCAGAGGTGGATCAAGGAGGAGGAAGGCTTGAAAAAGGTTGGGAAAGTTCAAGGAGGGTCTAAGGGGTCCCTAACACCCTTCCAGAGAGTTTCACAAAGTTTGGCTACCAAGAGACCGCGTTTATGAGCTTCTACAGGAAGTCTGCAGGGGTTCTACAGGATGTTTCAGAACTTCTACAGGATGTTCAGTAATTCCTACAGGATGTTCTACAATCGGATTTTTGGGTGATGGGTGAGTGGAAGAGGCTACATGGGTGGATAGGGATGTAGGAGAGGGGTTTGTAATGACTTAGTGACAGAGAGATGAGATGATGAGGGGGTGTGCTACGCTGGTTTGTCTAAAGGAGGGTAGAGGGAGTGGAAGGCCAAAAAGGTGGGATAACGTGGGTAGTAGAGTAGCCGAGAGACAAGGGGTCTAATTAGAAGATGAGTATTTGGCCTGGGCATGGCTTAGAAGGATGAGAGAGTGAGAGAGTAGCACTGCACAGTGCAAATTGAATCAAATTCTTCCACGTCCTGCATATAATCAAAACATTCCTAACTGTTTAATGGAACCAATGAATACCAACATTATTCTTAAGGAAAACCATGTATGGTACTGAAGCAAGGAAATATTCCAAGAGGTCTAAACACATGGACAACTTCTACAAACAAAAATATTGCACCACAGATTGCATGTATTCGTAAACCAATGTTTTTGGTGGGTAGCACTGTCTGCAATTCCAGTCCCTAGACAGAGGTGAAAATGAGTGTGCAAGCAACCCTTTTCTGGAACTTTTATCAACTCCAATCTCTTCAATTTATTCTAAATAGCTGAAGCAACTCTATCTTCTAACAATGACCTACTTGACCACACCAAGAAATCTAATTCAAGAAACTGCGTTTCAAATGCATGTAAATAAAAACCATAATGCTGAAAGAAAAGATAACAATACAGAAGAAGGAGGCCTTAGGCTCTCAGGTTGGGCCCAACCCCGAGAGCTATGGCTCCTTTAAAAGCTCAGAACTGAGATCAAATCTGACTGCTTTCCATTAAAAAATAGTAATCATAAGTCAAATAACATGCTAATAATGGCTACAAAAGAGCAAAACTAAGCTAGCAGCTCGTAATGCAGGATGTGCAACAATGTTTCAAAAAGTCATTTCCGAAGGTTAAAGCCCTATCATTTATACATCACGAGGCCCCAAGTTGGCCTCCTAAATCAGTGGGGCTTGGTTGACCAAACTAGGAGTGAACTACTGCTTCCTCAAAATCCATTTGGCTGTCTTTAAATCCTGTTGTGGTGGCTGCTGGAGCTCGGAGTTGGGGGTGAAGATCCCGAGGAAGGCCATTTAATGTTGTGGACAACCCTCCTACGAATCCTCAACCCCATCTTGGCTGTCTCCTGGTCCTTATCTGCTCAGTTTTGTTCCAATCATGTGTCAAAAAACCTGAAATGAGCACGTGTTAGCCACCTAGGAATAGTGACTGCCCTTATTCATACAAATGACATAAACATACTAAAAAATGATGCATAAGTTATGAAAAATGAAGGATTTAGCAAAGGTAGCTAGGCCAAATGAGCCCAAAATGTTACCAAATTCGGGGCTCATCATCACCCCCCAGCTAAAATGATTGCTCATCCCTGAGCAACTAATCCAGCTCCTTGTCCTTCATTGCTTTCACCGCCACCCTCACATCCCAGGCTTCTGAAGTGGTCTCCTCCTCAGTGGCATGAAACCCAGCCTTCCTTTCCACCTCTTCCCGCTGCTTATGCTCTTCTTTTTCTGTGTTGCCTTCCATCAATCCTAACAGCAGAGGTGGGCTTAGCTTGAGGCCAATCCAGTTGGCTTGGAGGTTCTGTATGGCCTTCTTGTAGAGGGGCACCCGTGCTAGAGCTTCCCTCATTCGAGTTGGAGTATGATATTCTCTGATTTTAAGGCTATGGGACAATGTGTTCCATCGGCGGGTGCAAGCATGAACACAGTTGTCCCCTAATAGTCGCTCCATATCCTAGAAATGTGCTATGGCTTGTGCCTACTGATCCATGTATTTCAATAAAGTTTGAGGGTTGGTGGCTAAGTGTTGGTGGGCCAATATCAACGCAGTGGGATCCCCTGGCTCTGCTCGGATCAGCAGTGGCTCATGTAATTCTCGGTCCATGACCTCTTTGACTTCTGCTGCCCTCTTTTCTTCATGGTTCAACCATGAGGCAAATGCCATCAATTGCATATCCCCTACAACTGTGTTGGGATCCCATGTAGTCACGTTAGGAAGGGCCAAATTATGGAGATAGAACTCCAAGAGTTTGGCCTTATCCTCTGATGAACTGCTATTGCATAACGCTGTGAACTGTTGGGGGTCTTGGAGTTGGGAGATACCCCTCTGTGCTAATGCATTAATCTGATATTGTAGCCACTGGTCTCGTAGGTACAGGCCATAGGATTTGGCCGGCTGTCTGCATTGTAGAGCATCCATGGCCCAACTGGCCATGCAAGCCAGTTGTGCCTCTTTTTACTGCAACTGCTGTTTAAGAGCTTGTATCTCGATTTGTGCTTGCAGTTCCCTTTCTTGTAGATGCGAAGTTGGCTCCCCAAGACCAACTTGTAGTCCTTCTCTGCCTTGATGTTTTGTTGTAGTGTCCCCTGAGGATGTGCCCTTTTCCCTCTTCAGTTCCTGTAGTTGCAGTTTAAGTTTCTCGTTCTCTTCCTGTAGGAATAACCACTGGCTGTTTGCCATGTGTTTAGCCATAGCTAATTCCTTTCTTTCCTCCTTGAGTTGTTCCTCCAAGGGGCCTATATCTGCCACACCTTTGATTTAGCTATTTTCATCCACGTGTGGGTTCTCACCCTTTCTTCCTCCAATGCAAAGAAAAGCGGCACTCTGAATTTTTGTGGGATAATTTTCCCAGCCTCCAAAAAGTTATAGTACGAGCTCAAGCTTGGCTGGGGACTCGGTTTCGGAATATGCTCTTTCTCTTCTTCCCTTGGTGGCTCTACTTTGTCTTCCCTAAGTGGTGATGAGGGTGCCTCTCCCTCCATCCTCTTTGTCTCCTTAAGCCGGGCCAAGGTTTCCTGTAGAGCGGCCTCATCATCCTGTAGCCGGTCTTTTGAAGCCAACTTGTCCATTCTTTCCTTCCAAGTAGTTGTCTTCGAGCTCCCCCGCTCATAAGTGACTGATATTTTTGAGGGGGACCTCTCCCTTGGCGAGGTAGGGGTATCTTCTATCGTAATTGGGCTGTTGGATGGAGGTTGTGGCCTGCCTGTTTTGATTCTCACACTTCTCCTAGCTTTGAAATACAGAGGGATCTCCCTCTTCCGTTTTTCCTTCGGCTTAGGAGGTGTACTAAGGGCAACCAGCATGGCTGCTGCCTCTCTTGCAAGAATTTTGGCTCTCTTTTCCTTTGGTTTTCCTTTCTCAGGGCTTCCTGTAGAAGGCCCTATATCAGCTGATTTCTGGCTTCCTGTAGAAGCCGTTTTTGGTTTTCCTGTAGAAACAGGTGGCACCGTTTTAGCTTGTTTGACTGAGGGTGCTTTGCCTTTTGACTTGGTTGAGGCTGCTTTCGAGGTGCCTTTACTGACGTGGACGGGTTCAGTTCTTTCCATCCTACTCTGTAGCCTTTTCTCTCTAGGTGTCAATGTGGATTTGTCACCCTCCTTTTCGGCAACCTGGGGTTTCTCTTGCCTCCCCTTTTGTTCTTTCTTCGGTGCCTTGGCCGCGGGTTCTTGGCCTTTCCCTTTCTTCTCTGTGTGTACTGGCTCCTTCTCCTCGCTGCTGGAGGTGGTGAGCTCCTCGGTCAACATCTTGATATCGCCATCCTTAGTCAGATTCTGGAAGGCTTCCCATGAGAGCGGGACTGTGTAGGTGTGGAGTGCATCCTCCACGAGGAGCTTAATGAGCCCATGATGCACTACCTGGTCTGGCGTGCCCTCTTTTAACTTGGTGGCACATTCAGTCATAGAATGCAGGAGGAAATAAGGAATACTTAGCTTGTTTTTTGAAGGCAGGTCCATTTGGTGCCTCAATTATGTGAGTAGCCGGAAATGCTACCCATATACAATGCTGAATCGTCCTTCGCACGTGATGTATTTCATAATTTGGAGGCTGACCTCACTCCAAAGTGGCTGTAAGCTAGCTCTGCGAACCCCGTTCTTATCCTCTGAGAATTGCTCCTCTGGTGGGAAGAACTCCTTTTTAGCCTTTTGGCCTAATTTCCTCTCCTCCTTGTCCCATGGTACCCCCATTAGGAGGTCAGTGACTCTGCTAATGAACTGTGGGGTGAGTCTGAGATTCAAACCCTTGAAATTAACAATGGCTAGCATTTTTGATTTTGGCTTCAAATCTCGCAGGAACTCCTCTGCCACCTCATCATCCTAACCTTGAAGTTTGTCGCAGAACGACATCCATCGCGCCCGAGTGAACAATTCTACCACCTCCGGGTTCTCCCGTAGTTTCTTTGAGTCTGTCGGTTCTTTTCTGATGAATCCACCCGACATGGTGAAAGCCTGCTATGTTAGCCGGAGGTGGCGGGTGCGTATCAAAATATGGCCTTTTGGATTTCTTTGGGACAGAGCGTAGAACTACGCCTCTGTCACGCACACAATTCGTGAATTCTAGGCTATCTACAGATGAGCCTTGACAGGGCTCGATTACAAACCACATCCTGTAGAAAACCCCGCATATACTTCGACGACAACTTTCATGCAAAAGGAAGACTGTAGTTTTACATTTTTGAGGACGTCGACTCCGCCACCCTTCAAACCAATTGCATGGGAGGAACAGGGTCAGGCTTACCTTTTCCAATTCGCCACCTTTGACGTGAATAGATCAACTTTCCTTCGTAGCGGCGAGCTTCCTGTAGTGCAGCTTCCTGTAGAAGTCGCGCACAGGTTCCGGAGAGCACGTCAGTGGTTCTGCTCCTTCTGTGCCACCACCAGACGTCTGAACGAGCCGAGACTTGGAGTAATGAGCTTCAGAGAAATTCGGACGCTACTCGACTGCAAAAAGGCTGGTGATAAATGAGTGGAGTGACGATCTAGCCGGTGGATTTGAATCCCGGCTGAACTCGTGGCGCGGGGGTGAGCTATCCCTGCCGGACTGTTGGACGACGTCACCTACTCATTTCACTGCAAATCTCCCTGACTGCCGCATCATTCCTTGCAGATCTGCCACCGCCATTTCCGTTAAAGCGCCGCTTCTCCCCGACTGGACGCTTCTCACGTGTCCATTACCCATTTTGCTCGCCACGACCACCACTTTCCAAATCTGACTAGACCATCTGACTGGTCGTGGTGGCTAGTTGAATGGCTACCCGACTGCTCAACCCGTTCATTTCCACACTTGCAAACATTATAGAGTATTATTCATGTAATTTGACGAAAAAAAGGGCGAGGCACTTACCTGTGCGGCCGCGACATTATTTTCAGGTTTCGGGACGAGGGTGATTGGATTTGCTGGTTGCTGCTTCATACACAGGAACGAAGGTCCCTCCTTGCAGACTGCTACTGATGACGAAGCTCGTGACTCGGCTGCGGGTGGTGCATGTGCCCGCTCTATGTGTTGCAGGCGCCTTGATGGTGTACACTCTAGCTGGATGAACTGCTACGAGATTCCTGTAGGATGTCCTGTAGCAGTTTTTCCTCCTCGGGTGCATGTTGAGGCAGTGGAGATGGTGGCATCACAGTCATGATCGCAGGGCCCTCAGATGGCTTTGATAAGTAGTGCATGGTGTCTCTGCATCTTTTTTCCATTTGAGAACCACTTCCTCTAATAATTCAATGTTCTGTTTTGACTGTGCAGGTATTTCCATTGCATGGCAACTGGGGTGGTAGAAGGAGGCGACAACAGTGCGTGATGGAGAAAACATTAGCTTTCATGCCTCCGTGTTGGACCTCAGGCGTTAGATCTCCCCACACAATTAGTTCTGGGCCGTCTAAAACTTCTACAGAAAGTTTCCTGTAGAAATACAGAACTTCTTGTAGAAAGTCCTGTAGCTTCTTGTAGAAGGCTAAACTGTGATCAAATCACGCCCAGACCTTGGAGAAGATGAGTGTTTCCGGAAGGAGTGCTGGTGAGGTCACCTGGTAGCATAGTAGGGACCCTTGTCTTTGAGTTGAGGGGCCTCTTTTCCTGCATGGAATACCTGCAACCTGCATGCATTGCCACATTGTGAACTTGCTTTCCCTGTTTTTTTTGTTTGTTTTTCTTTTTCTTCTTTTTTTTTTTTTTTTTTTGAAAGACAGCAGGGGCGCCTCCATGAGGTTTTCACCCTTACCATCTGCCTTGAGCGCCTCAAAGAGGTTTTGACTCAAGGGTCTTTTTCAAACATTTTCAGAAAGACAGTAGGGATGCCTCAATGAGGTTTTCACCCCTACCATCTGCCTTGGGAGCCTCAGAAAGGTTTTCACCCAAGGATCTTTTTTTTTTTTTTTTTTTTAAGATCTTCAGGGTATGCCCAAAATAGAGGCAGAACCCTGATCTAGGACCAGCACTGAATTTTCCACAGTTTTGATAAATTATTGTCTTGAGAGAGGTTTTCTGTAGATCTTTAGGCGATGCCCATTGACAAGCATAGGGATGGCCTCCTCATCAATGATCCGAATAAGAATAGATCCATTGTCATTAAATTTTTCCACTGCATATGGTCCCAGCCATCTGGTTCTCAGCTTCCCCTTGAAATCCTTATGCCTGGAATCGTACAACAGCGCCCAATCTCCCGGCTAAAATTGCTTGTCGTTGAGGTGTTGGTCATGCCACACCTTCCTCTGAAGTTGAACCACTTCTGAGTGGAGAAGGGCTTGCATTCGGTGCTCGTCCAATCCATTCAGCTGCAATAACCTTTCTTGTTGGGCATGGCTGAGATCCAGGTCTAGCTGAGCTGCCATCCTTAAGGTGTTGTATTAAAACTCAATTGACAACAAAGCTTTCTTCCCATAAACCAGCTCATAAGGTGTGAAGCCGGTTGTGTTCTTCCAAGTGGTGTTGTAAGCCCATGCGGCCTCAACCAGGCGATCTGCCCAATCTTTCCTGCTGCTGCTCACCACCTTAGTCAAGATCCCTTCCAATGCTCTATTGGTGACTTCCACTTGCCCATTTTCTTGAGGATGATAGGGGGTGGAAGTCCTATGCTTGATTTTTTGATGAGCGAGTAGGTCGTCAATTAAGTTAGAGGTGAACTGGCTTCCTTGATCGGTGACTAACTCTCTTGGGTAGCCAAATTTGTAGAAGATGTTTTCTCTTAAGAACTCGGCCACCTTTTCTTCTGTCGCTGCTTTGATTACCTTGGTTTCTGCCCACTTTGTCAGGTAGTCTGTGCACACAATTATGTAAGACCTTTGCCTCGAAGGAGGATTGATCGGACCCACAAAATCCATACCCCACTTCTCAAATGGCTCAAGAGTCACTTGAGGTTGGAGAGGCATTTCGTCCCTTGGAGTCGGTTTCCCCATCCTTTGGCATCGGTCACATTGGCTGATATACCTTCTGACATCTTGATGAAGCGTGGGCCAATAGTAGCCTGCCTGCAGGATTTTGAAGGCAGTCCTTTTGGCTGCAAAATGTCCTCCACAAGGCCCGTCATGACAGGTTAGGAGGATATCAAAGACTTCCTCCTCCCTTACACAACGCCTTAAGATCTGATCAGAGCCAAGCTTGAACAGGTTGCTCCCGATCCAAGTGAATGAGGCACTCTTCCGTATGATCCTACTCTTCTCTCTTGAGGATAGGTGCGGAGGAAACTGTGTTGAGACAAGGTAGTTTGCTATATCAGCAAACCATGGAGAGAGTATTGAGATAGCAAACAGATGTAATGTTTGATATCCAGTGATATAATGTCGGAATTCGTTCAGTGCATGGACCACGACCAAGAATTCTTTCTCAGTTACAGTGTAATTCAGTTCTGCCTTGGATAAGTTTTTGCTGACAAAGTAGATGACATATGGAAGTTTTTGTTCAACTTGTCCTAAGGCTGCCCCTATGGCTTTGTTCGAGGCATCAGTGTGGATGTGGAAAGGTAGGGCCCAGTTTGGACCTCTCAAGATTGGGGCAGACACCAACTTGTCCTTTAATTCATTCAGAGCCTTCTGACAATCGTCAGTCCACTTAAACTCAACATCTTTTGCCAAGAGGCTAAACAATGGCGAGGCTAGTGTTATAGACAATTTTGTGCCTTGCAGCATCAGGCATGAATTGTCAATAATCCAAGGGATCCAAAGTCCCTAAACATGATGTTCCTACCCCTAGAGGAACAAGGTCAGCAAACCAACAGCTCTCAGATCAGTTCTCCACCTGAAAACACTCAAAAACAAGCAATCCTGAAATCAAAGCAGGTGCTCCACTAGGCTTCTGCGCTGAAACTCAACTCCTCCATGGTGTACCTGCGTTGCAAAGCAGGTAGAACAAAGGCCACCTGCGCTGAGCGAGATGGGACAAGTGGCACACTGAGTCATTGCTTTGGAATCTTCCAAAAATGACACTTGGATCAGGGATTTCGCCTTGTGATGAGTCAGAGGCTCTGTTTCTCCAAGTGGAAGCAAGGTTCTCCAAGTGGACTCAAGAACTGAAGATCAACTGAAGAGAGAGAGGACACAAGGCAGCTACACACCAGTTGCAAGCTGACTCATCCTTTCTCAATTCATCTATATATTGAGCTCTCTCCTATGAGCTCAGGAGGCTGGAATTTTGTGCAAAGTAATGATATGCTGTTGGTTTCACTATATAACTATTGGGTGATTGCTTGAAGGAGGTGAAGAGGAGAAATTCTTTCTGCTGGGAGGTGTTGCTGGATTGGGGCCTTCAATGGTTGTAACCTTCTCAGAACTTTACTTCTTCCATTAATAAAAGCTATTGAGGTTCTTCTATATGCATTTGTTTCAATGATGTATTGTGATGATTGTATATTTGATTTATGCTAATCCTTGAATCAGTTATGAATGCATGCTTCTTGTAGTTTCCTTCTTTGTTATTTTGCAGGATCTCATTGTAGTTGGGCCAGCAAAAGAGCAAAGAGCTAAGAGCAAGCAGCAAAGAGAAGAGATTGGAGCAAATATTAAGTGCAAGGCAACGGTTAGTGCATTTCTTCATTCTCTCTTGCTTTCATAAAGAAGTAAATCTTAAGTAGTTTTATTTACAGTTGTTGCTGAGGTACTATCACCCTTAGAGTGGGATAGGGTCATCCGAATCGGATACTTTTCCCTACAACAAACTGGTGACTCCGCTGGGGAACGTATCTGTTTGATTGTTTGTAGTATTTTGCTATTCATTTCTTGAACAAAAGAGTACCAAATCGAAAAGCTTTTGACTATATCAAAAGCGAAGTAGAGGGCAGCTACTCTAGCTCATTTCTGAGCATGTTCATGATTTGAAGAGCTGATCTACAAGGATCCTTGTAAGCTCTTAGTGATATCTTTTCATCTTCCTTGTCATCCCTTAGTGTGTGCTTGACTGATAGCTTCTGATTTGAGCAAAAACTGTGAATTTTTGAGAAAATTGTGACCCGGAAACTGAGAAAACGCAACTTTC
The DNA here is from genome assembly GCA_031772625.1 of Pinus tabuliformis. Taxonomy (NCBI): domain Eukaryota; kingdom Viridiplantae; phylum Streptophyta; class Pinopsida; order Pinales; family Pinaceae; genus Pinus; species Pinus tabuliformis. The sequence continues at coordinate 437,819,155 of CM062817.1, forward strand.
GTTTTCCAAAGCAGGTAGTACACAGGCTACTTTGCAATGCAGGTCCCGAAGGGGCTACCTGCACTGAGATCCAGACTGGCTGTGCAGCACCTGCGTTGGCCCAATTTTGCCTTGTGTATTTGGGGTTTCCTCCCTTTTTCTTGCCTGTTTTCACTATAGATTTTGCAGCCGGTTACCAGTCTTGTACCTGTTCTGAAACCAACCTTACTTGCCATCATTCCGCCTCTGTTATATAACGAAATTGTACTTGTTCTTTTGTATTTCTTACATCATTTACAATTTCCCATAACGAAAGTGAACTAGTCTTGCTTTGGCCTCTTAGATCTGAACCTGTGTTAGGCATTTTGCTGGTCTAAAGAGTTAGCTTGTTTGCTGTCCATAGCTGATTAGTCTTTTTACTTTCGTCATTATGGTTTGATTTCATGCATTTCCAGTGTTTAAACAAGTAAATCTTAAGGTGTCTTTTGATTTTGGACCAGCTTGTTTATTTTCGCTTTAAATCGAAATCAAAGTTAAATAACAACTTTCTTTTTGTAATACATCAACATTAAGAAAGGGAAAAGAAAATACATGCATTGTGCATTTTGCATTTGAAAAAGTTTGCATGATGATTTAGGAGAAAGTGCATTAGTTTGTGCTGTATGAACTGTGTGAAAAGATATGCCTTTCTTCTCCCTCAGTAGTTAAGATTTTCATCAGTCAAAAAGATTTGAAAAAGCTTGCTTCTCATCTTAGGCTGCATTTAGGAATTTGTCATATACATCTCGTGGTGAACTTTGAAAGGCAAACTTTAAAAAGATCAACTTAAAATATACTGAATGAACCTAACAACGCATTGAAACATAACGCAAACACATAGAGGTCTAAGCTAGAGACGTGTTCCGGCGTCATTAAACGTAGTGACTGTCGATCTCGAAGAAGGTGGGTGATTCCTCATGAGAGTCGGTGGCACTAATACGGACTTGTGCTCCCACGTACCGTCAAGTATATATTGGGAGACCCCTATAGGCATATATCCTTTATCCTTAGGAAGCCGTGTCGGCTGCCCTACTGATCGCAATGCAGTGAACACAGCATTCACGAAGATTGACCACACGTACCGTAAAACGTATTCCGTGGTTTTGCGAAAGGTTTGGCACACCCTCTGCCTAGATCTCCAGAGCAGTTTCTTTTGGCCTTTTTCAAACTCTATAACTGAAAAAGTCCAACCGAGCATTTGTCACTTCGGGCTCGTTAATACATCGAAGGAGACTAGAGTCATCTTTAGCTTTTTCTCGACTCTTAAAACATGAAAAAGCAAAGTTATGTCTAAAAGCGTCTAATAAAATTCATTCAAATCGGAAACACAATTTTTCCCCTTTATATTTTAGTTGATCGAGTAATCCGCAATCGTGGAAGAAAGTCAATTGAATATCCGTCGTTCGCGGAGGCTTGCGAGTCAACCGTCTTTGTCTCCGGAGTCGAAAACGGTCTGGGCAAAGCGAGCTCGTCGAACCAGTTCAAAATCTCCTTTAAAAGTTAGAACAAGTGTTCCAACAATATCTGAGATTCTGGTTACTCCAAACATTTCCGGAAACCCTGCCTCTATAGAAGAAGTTCAACCGCCACAGAAGGACAGTAATGCTGATCCTAGTCTGGGGGAAAATACTTGTATAACTGAACCAGTTCCATCTGTAACCGGTCCAGAGAGTTTTGTTCCTCAAACATCTGTCGCTGTCGATACAACCCCTTCTTCGGCACCGGAAATATTTTACGGACCTGACGGTCTTCCTCTTCCACCTGGTCTGATTGCGATAGAGGAAATTATAGAGGAACCGCAAGTATCCACTCCAACTCATTTTGGAGTAGGGGTCACTCTATTTCCTGCTACAACAGAAGTTTGTCCATCACCAGTGGAAGTTCCTGTAGAATCACTAGGCAATCAATTGGATAGACTCAAAATGTCTGAACAACCGTCGACATCTAGGACTGTGTCGAATGACACGGCGACGGCAGAATTACCTGCTGCTACTCCAACGATGTTCGCTGGTATACCATCTGTCCCGGCAAATTGTCAACAACAAGCCGGAGTCCCATCAGGGACGATGACATGGTTAGTTCCTATTTCTTCGTCCGGATTATCATCTGGTATTTCTTATGTTGAAACTCAACAAATCAATCCAACGTGTCTTCAAAGGCCAATCTACCCTTTAAGTACTAGATTGCCACCATATGGAGGACAGTATGCCTTTTCATTGTTCCCCCCTGGAGAACAACCATATGGGAGTTTACAACAAAATTCAGGTCAAACTGGAATTACATCCAGCGGTTGGGTACCAATACTGCCTCAGCAACCAAGAGTTGCATATTCAATGCAACCAGTCCACCCTGTGTCGAATGTTGCCACTATACCTGGTATGGTGATTGCGTCGCAAGTACAAGCGCTGCCTACTGTATGTCAACCCCAAGTTTCTCAGGTTGCCATACAACAGCCTCTTGTCTCGACATCTCAATCGCAACCTCAGGTCAGTGCCTCCTTATCCAGAGCGACTCAGGATCAAACAAGTACTGTGACTCCTCATCTTGGTCAATCATCTAGTATTGGGCATCAGCAAATGGTCCAACAACCAGAGCTGGTTCAAACTCAACAACCGCCATTCCAGCAATCATGTCAAGGACCTGAGCAACAAGTCTTTGTAAGTAATGGGCAACCATACTATAATGGTTATGCCCATCAACCTTGTCAAAGTTGCCAACATTATGTTGGTATGCAAAGACCCACTGCTCAGGCGATTCCATCTTATCCTGGATATGCTTCGCCTAACCTGAATCAACAGTTGCCCTTTGTAGCAACTCTAGAATTACTAGATCTAAACCAGCTGACGAATGATCCAATTTCTTATGCCCCTTGGTGGCCAGCGATTCCGCATAAACTTCCATCAGACATTCCTAAATTTAATGGAAATCCGGGTGAAGATCCGTCAAATCATGTGATGACATTCCATCTATGGTGTTCATCGAACACCCTGAATGATGATTCGATAAGACTTCGCCTCTTTCAGAGGACGTTAACGGGTCCAGCGGCAAAATGGTACATTGAATTGCCTAGAGCTTCGTTCGACAACTTCAGTACCTTAGCCACAACCTTTTTAACCCATTTTCAATTACCGATAAGGTATGAAACGGGAACAGAACTCCTTACCAATTTCAAACAGACGACTGCCACCCACATATCTGATCATATACATGAGTGGCGACGTCGTCGTAGGATGGTAAAAACGTACGTTCCTGATCAGCTATTAGCTGAATGGTTTATCAAGTCGTTACTTCCCGCTATAACGGAAGATGTGGCAAAGGGAGGAGTCGTAACGGAAGAGCAAGTTATCGCTCGTGCGCAATATCTAGACTTGGTCTATACTCAGTCTGGCACGCTCTACGACAAAATACCTGACGCCCCTAGACCGGAATTCTCAATTCCTCCTCCTCCTAAATCAAACAATGACACTCGCGCCGGTAATGGCGTGATTGGAAAGCACAAAATTTCTAGTCAAAATGCAAATGAAGAACTTCTTGCCTCGGAAGTAAATGCCATGTCGACCGACAAGGGCAAAAAACTGAAGCAACCAGGGGGCAAGAAGAAAAAGACAGGGAGAAAAAGGAAACCCCCGGCAGGGTGTCATATATGCGATGAGGATCATTGGACGAAATATTGTCCACATATAGCTGAAGTTAAGAAACTATTCAAGAGTTCAGAAACCCCAGCAGTATTGACTGATCCGTTTCCTAATCCAAGTCAAAATCTGGTTGCTAATCAAAATGCTTCCGGATCCCAAGTGCTTATGTTGTCTACCTCAAAGCAACAGAATAATGCTTTGACAAGGAGTAAAGATTACGGAAATACAAAGCTGTCGAACAACAAGGTTAATGAACGACCTAGTAGTTCAACAACAACTTTGACCGAAGTTGTGCCACCCATCGTTCCTGAGCCAATGATAAAGTCGCCAAAGGGAGTAGTACACAAATCGACATTTAATCCTCGTGCCAAAGGAGCACAGAATTATAATATAGTAGAGGACCTGGCCCAATCGCCGTCCACTATGTCAACACTTGAAGTACCACAAAATTGCCCCTCCCAAGAGCAAGCTTTATTATCAGCAATAGGTGGGATTGGCCCAATGGATTCCAATCTTGTGGCCTTTGATCATAAAGGATATGACCCTGAGTTACTAGCTCAACTAGCTTTCCTTATTCAAGTGAAAGCCCTCAACAAAACTGTTCATCGAACAATTATTGATGAGGGGGCATCTACATGTCTTATGTCGATGAGTTGCTGGAAAGATTTAGGCTCACCACCCTTGTCGAAATCGTCAACGACGTTAAAAGCATTTGATGGACGATCATACACTCCATACGGGATTTTAAGTAACTTGCAAGTTGAACTGGGGGGCAAAACAGTAGGAATTGATGTTGAAGTAATTGATGGAAACCTCGATTACAACATCCTACTTGGAAGACCATGGATCTATGCCATGGCCGCAGTTGTGTCGACCTACTTCAGGAAGATTGCATTCCCCTTCCAAGGAGGAATTACAATCGTCGACCAACAAACTTTTCTCCACAACAGTTCACAAGTTACAGGAAGCATTCCAATGATCCATGGAAGGAATCATTTGCTCCAAAATATCGGAGTAGGTCTCCTAAAAGACCCTGCCTTAATGGGTACTTTCGCCCTACCGCCTCCAAGTAATCTGGCGGGAGTGGCCACGGTGGAAACCTACAAAATGAAATCTAATCCAATCTTCTGGTTGGATTCGGAAGATTCCTAAATTTTTTGTCGGCATGGATCATCGCCCTAATAGAAATACTGTAAATACAATGGGCTCCGAGGACGGTTCTTATCTTGTGTCAACCTCGTTAAAAAATGAAACAAGAAGTCGAGGATAGTTCCTATCTTGTGTCAACCTCATTAAAAAATGAAACAAATCCCCGAGATAAACCTTCATTCCAACCACCGAGTTGGATGTAATGAAGCTTGGGGGGCATACACCTCGATTTGCATTATTATGCTGGGGGCATGCAAACTTATCTTCGAGCAGTTTTAGCACACAGTTCATGCTCGTTAAAAAATAAACGCAAGATCCGAGCAGTTTTAGCACATAGTTCATGCTCGTTAAAAAATAAACATAAGTTTGAGCAGTGTTCAAGCTCGTTAAAAAACGAACCCATCCCGGTAAATAACCTTGGTAAATGTAACCTTTGACAGCCATATAAAAACCATTGGTCATGTTTGTGTACCGTCACCTCCATCCGTTCATTTGGCCAATCGTTCATCTCCATATGATTGTTTACCCATTTTGAGGAACAACTGCGAAGAGTGATTTCACTAAGCCATCCTTGTGACACTGCCGTGATTGGAATATTCCAACCTGTACCTGGAATCTGCTGCTGCCCTGTTCATCACTCGTTCCTCAAAAGACGAGTCTTCTTTGAGCTCTTTTCACTGACTCGTAAAATATGAAAAGTTTGCCGAGTTTTGGCCTTCCAGCTCGTTAAAACGACCGGAAAGCTATCCCTCCTCTAGATTTTAATCTTTTTGGATTTGAGGGATTATTACACAAAAAGATCGAGCGCTTGTTTTGTTCGGCTCGTTAAAACGATCGAAAATTCATCCCTTCTGTATTGTTTTATACTTTTTCGGACTTAAGGGATTAGATGACGAAAAAGGAATTCTGGAGTTGACTTTATGTACCTTTTCAGACTCTCTAAAAATGAAAGGGCCCGAGTTATCCTTGTCGTTAGACTCGTTAAATTCATTAAATAGCGACAAACTTGTCTTTAGACGAGAACGAGTTTCCCTATCGCTAGGCTCGTTAAAACATAGCGATGGGCTTGCCCGAAGGGCAGGTTATAGAACAAGCATATGTTATCCTCCTCAAGCTTGACAAAAATAAAGAGGTACTGGTCAGCAATGACTGGGGAAAAATTGGGAGAACCTCACAGCTTTAATGGTAGCAAGTCGCTCTTGAACATGACACTTTGTCCTCCGTATCACATCGGGTTGGGTTGTTTCATTCACCGGTCTCATCACCATGGTCCTCGCCACACCGTCCACATTTGGGGTAATGCTACCAATTCATCACATCAGTGTCGTTATATGTTCAAGAGATGTTGTTCTGCAAAGAGTCAACCGTGTCCCATCCACTGCCGTACATTGTCCTTCATCCATTTCATGACCGCCACCCTGAATCATACATCACAGTTTGTTTTCACCTCATCACAATCACTAGCTCCGTTCCGTGTCACTGATGTGGGATTCATTAAGGCCCTACTTTGACGGATCGCTCCTTGTCGACATCAGCCCATTATCCAAGGAGTTGATCTAGGAACAACCCCTTCAGTACTTTGAAGCTTGCATGCCTCAATGGCAAGTTTCTCACTTCCGGCGACAGGTATACATCAATGACCTTCGACCAGAAGATTTTGCATGGTGGTCGACGCCAAGTCCTTTATTCCCACCATGTGAATTGTACTGCTGTACCTTGAGGGTCATCATCCTTATCGGTGATTCCTCTCGCGCTTGTTAACGGTTTACATCATTGACCGGTAATCAAGCGATGCCTTTCCATGTTCGACTTCAAGAAATTCTCACATGGATCGACTTGTACATCGAGTGGAGATCGGAAGAGATTGAAGACCCCGGATCTAGTTTCATCCATCCGGGCTGCGATATATATTCAGGATATAAAGACATTTGATGTGTACATCATTGCAGCAGATGATCATCCTTCTCAAAGGATGATAATTTCAGCAGAGAATTATCAGTCTACCATCAGACGATCGTCTGTTCTATGTACCAAAATGAATTTATAAAGCTGAGCATGGGAATGCCCACCTCAGCTAGATCATGAAAAAGTATGAAAAATAATGTATTGTATTGTATCTTATTACAGGACACTTCTCAGCAGATTGAATGAACTTCGGATCCTCCTAATAAAGCATTTCACCCGCTAAACGACCTCATACTTTAGGGGGCATCTGTTATAGACAATTTTGTGCCTTGCAGCATCAGGCATGAATTGTCAATAATCCAAGGGATCCAAAGTCCCTAAACATGATGTTCCTACCCCTAGAGGAACAAGGTCAGCAAACCAACAGCTCTCAGATCAGTTCTCCACCTGAAAACACTCAAAAACAAGAAATCCTGAAATCAAAGCAGGTGCTCCACTAGGCTTCTGCGCTGAAACTCAACTCCTCCATGGTGTACCTGCGTTGCAAAGCAGGTAGAACAAAGGCCACCTGCGCTGAGCGAGATGGGACAAGTGGCACACTGAGTCATTGCTCTGGAATCTTCCAAAAATGACACTTGGATCAGGGATTTCGCCTTGTGATGAGTCAGAGGCTCTGTTTCTCCAAGTGGAAGCAAGGTTCTCCAAGTGGACTCAAGAACTGAAGATCAACTGAAGAGAGAGAGGACACAAGGAAGCTACACACCAGTTGCAAGCTGACTCATCCTTTCTCAATTCATCTATATATTGAGATCTCTCCTATGAGCTCAGGAGGCTGGAATTTTGTGCAAAGTAATGATATGCTGTTGGTTTCACTATAGAACTATTGGGTGATTGCTTGAAGGAGGTGAAGAGGAGAAATTCTTTCTGCTGGGAGGTGTTGCTGGATTGGGGCCTTCAATGGTTGTAACCTTCTCAGAACTTTACTTCTTCCATTAATAAAAGCTATTGAGGTTCTTCTATATGCATTTGTTTCAATGATGTATTGTGATGATTGTATATTTGATTTATGCTAATCCTTGAATCAGTTATGAATGCATGCTTCTTGTAGTTTCCTTCTTTGTTATTTTGCAGGATCTCATTGTAGTTGGGCCAGCAAAAGAGCAAAGAGCTAAGAGCAAGCAGCAAAGAGAAGAGATTGGAGCAAATATTAAGCGCAAGGCAACGGTTAGTGCATTTCTTCATTCTCTCTTGCTTTCATAAAGAAGTAAATCTTAAGTAGTTTTATTTACAGTTGTTGCTGAGGTACTATCACCCTTAGAGTGGGATAGGGTCATCCGAATCGGATAATTTTCCCTACAACAGCTAGCTTGCTGAAGTCTTTAATGAATCTCCTATAATACCCTGCTAATCTTAAGAAACTTCGAACATCTCTTACCTTCTGAGGAGGTGGAACCTTCTTGATGAGAGCAATTTTGTTAGGATCCACCTGTAACCTTTGGCAAGAAATGGTATGGCCTAGCACGGTCCCTTCAGTCATCAAGAATTCACACTTTTTAGGACTAAGGGACAGGTTCATCTCAATGCACTTGGTTAGGACTTTTCCTAGATTGGACAATGCTTCCTGGAAGTTGGACCCATAAGGAGTGAAGTCATCCATATAGATTTCCACCGAATCATGGACCAGCTCAGAAAAGATGCTCAAGACGGCTCTCTGGAAGGTGGCAGGAGCATTGCATAGTCCAAAAGGAAGAACTCGGTAAGCAAAGGTACCCCAAGGACAAGTGAAGGTGGTCTTATATTGGTCTTCCGGGCTGATTTGGATCTGATTATACCCGCTAAACCCATCCAGGAAAGAGAAAAACCTCTTTCCTGCCAGTCCATCCAACACTTGATCTATGAAAGGTAGAGGAAAATGGTCTTTCTTGGTGGCCTTGTTCAGTTCTCGATAGTCCCCACAGATTCTCCACTTCTCGTTTTTCTTGGGAACCAACACCAAAGGGGACACCCATTCGCTATCTGAGATGGGGTAAATGAATTCGGCATCCAACAGTTTTTGTAATTCCTCCTTGACGATGTCCTTAAGGGCTGGATTCATTCTCCTTTGGGGTTACCTAACCAGTTTACAGTCTTCTTTGATGTTGATGTGATGGGTACAGACCGAGGGATGGACTCCTTTCATCTCCTTATAGCTCCAAGAAAAAGCATCTAGATGACTGGCCAACAGACTACACAACTCCTTTTCCTGGGAAGGAGATAGGGAGGAGCTGATCTTTAACGTTCTCTCAGGACCGAACTCCACATTTTTGACTCTGGGAGTGACAGGGTCGGCCACACAAAGGTCCACTAAGGCGCTGGCTTGGGCATCCTCCACCAATTCCTCTAAGGACAATGCACTGGGAGGTGGAGTCTGGATCAAGGTCTCAATCAAATCATCCTCAGTTGGGAGGCCTCCCCTAGTGGTGTCTAGGGTGCACAAAGGTGCTGAGTACACCTCATCCTCTTCTCCTTCCTCCAACCAAAGTGGTAAGTGATGCTCTAATAAGGGTTGGGCAGGAGGGTACAGGACTAGCTGCTTGGACATAGGACCATTTTTGATGGTCATGTTTCCTGCACGGCAGCTTATGTAAGCATCTGCAGTGGCTAACCAAGGCCTTCCCAAAATAAGAGGGTATCCAGTAAGCTTTGCCTTTGGTTGCAGAACCAAAACGTCTGCAGGGTACTCCCAAGAGTCGACAGAGACCAAGACATCCTCTACAATCCCTTCGGGAGTCACAGTGGAGCGATCTGCTAGTTGTAGGACTGTCGAGGTCTTTCTTAGGGAACCCTGAAGGTTGAGTTTGAGCATGGTATCTCTGGTCATCACATTAATGGCAGCCCCCAGATCAATCAATGTGTGAGGTATGATGGTGCCATTAATGTGTACATCCACTACAGGACTCCCAGGATCCAGATACTTTGGGCAAATGGCCTGCCCCAACACAAGATCAGACAGTTTTCCTATGACATTGATGGTTGAAGCATCTCTTTTTCGCCTGCTTGGGTGTCTGAAACACTTTTCCTTAACCAGTTTGTTGTATATCGATACATCTTTGATGGCTTGGAGAAGTGGTATTCTCACACACAACTATTTGAGTTCTCCCAGAAGCTCATCCTCCTCTGGGTTGGGTTGTGTGGTGGTCGTTAGTCTCTCAGGAAAGGGTGGAATGGCCTTTGGTTCACTTTCCTGTTTATCCTCCTCGTCCTCTGGGGGAGGAGGTTGGCGATCCGGAAGAGTCTTTCCAGATCGCAGATTGATCTCCTGGATCTCCACAGCATAGGTAGGGCATGATGTTTCCCCAGTATATACCTGCTGGGCCTGTCTGTTGTTGGGGTTCGGGTTCGGTTGAGCAGGCATTTGGGGTTGCCTTGGAGGAGAAAGAGGTAATGGTTGTGGTTGAGCCGGTGGTGGAGGCAAAATGGCAGGAGGAGTATTGTACTGGGGCCTCCACCCCGATTGAGGTGCATTCCACTGAGGCTGTGGTTGGGCATGTGAGTGAAACGAAGGAGTAGTGGGCTGAGTATGGTACTGAGGCGGGTAAGACCATGGAGGAGGTATAGACCAGGAAGGATGAACAGGGGGTCCCCAGGAAGGCATAGGAGCGGATTGGTTGGGGTTGTAATAAGCTTGGGGTGTCCCTTGCATCCCCTGTTGGTAAGGTCTAGGTCTATGTGGCCTCCTTTGGTTGAGGAAATAGAGAGGTTCAGTGGGCGCTTCTGTCCCTTGATACATGGCTTTAAGCCCAGGTAAGGTTGGACATTGGTTTGTGGGGTGGTCCTCCTCACAGACAAAGCATACCTCAACCGAATGTAATGGGCACTCGTTCTTAGGGTGTTTCCTTGTACACCTAGGGCAGAAGATAGCCAAAGCCCTCTCAGCGTCCTCTTTATTCTGCTAGATTCAGAATGTATCAAGTTGCATGGTGATGGTCTGTCTCACCTCACTCTTGAGATCCTCTAATTGATTTGTAAAATCATGTTTGGAGAAAGGAATACCAGCTGAGAGGGGGTTTCCTCAACCTCTTTTCCGGGCTGCCCTAGAGTGGTTTCTAAACACAGTCTTTATGTCCTCATAAGGCAGTTGGTAAATATATCCTCCAGCTAGCATGTGAAGGGTATCTAAGTGTTGTGGGGAAAAATGCCTATGCAGGACGATCCTATCCACCTAAGGTGTGACAGTGCCTTAGCAACAAACGAATACAGCTACACTGGTTTCTTCCTTTATGAAATATGAAATAGAGGAGATCGATAGACTTACCGTTGTCTTCCGTTTGTCCCTCGATCTAGATCCTCTTCTCTTTGGATGTTCACAGCTACTTGCCTCCTCGCTTGCTCAAGAGAACAGCTACTTGATTCCACGAGATCACAAGAGAACAGCTACTTGTGACAAGAGAACAGCTACTTGCAACAAGAGAAGAACATAACATAAAGGCATATATTCATATTCATAAATGATTCAGGATTAGAAGTAAATCAAATACACTAATGCAATCATACAAATACACCAGTATATAGGAGAAAACCAAGATAGCTTTATTGATAAGTAACAGGGTTCAGGAAGAGATACAACCCATAGGGCTCCAATCCAGCATCTCCTTCCCAGCAAAATGGAATTCCTTCTTCAGCTCCCTTCAAAGCATTAAGCACCCAATGATCCAGTCTCAAGCCAATAGCAATTCTTTACATTCACAAAATTCCAGCCTCTAGATCCCATGGAGGTGAGATCCATATATAGATATTTGGAGAGAGGATGAGTCAGCTTGAGATCTGACTAGTGTCCTCTCCCTCTCTCAGTTCTTGAGTCCACTTGGAGGTTCTTGCTTCCACTTGGAGATTTGGAACCTCTTACTCATCACCAGTCAAATTCCTTGATGCAAGTGTCATTTTGGAAGCTTCCTGGGCATTGACACATTGAGGAATGAGCCTGCCACTTGTCCCATTATGCTCAGCGCAGGTAGCCTTTGTTGGAGTTGACATTCAATGCAGGTAGACAGTGGAGCAGTTGACATTCAGCGCAGATGCTCAGTGGAGCAATTGACATGATCCAGAATTGGCTTGTTTTTGAGTGTTTTCAGGTGGAGAACTTCTGTGAATTGCTGTGGTTAGTTAGCCTTGTTCCTCTAGGGGTAGGAACAACATGTTTAGGGACTTTGGATCCCTTAGATTATGGAAATTTCATGCTCAATGCTGTAAGGCACAAAAATGTCTATAACAGTTGCCCCCTAAAGTATGAGGCCGTTTATCGGGTGAAATGCTTTATCCAGGAGGGTCCGAAGTTCATCCATCTGCTGGGAGGAGACCTGTAATAAAATACAATACAATACATTATGATTCATACTGCTTTCATGATCTAGCTGAGGTGGGCATTCCCATGCTCAGCTTTATAAATTCATTTTTGTACATAGAACAGATGATCGTCTGATGGTAGACTGATAATTTTGGCGAAATTATCATCCTTTGAGTAGGATGATCATCTACTGCAATGATGTACATCTCAAATGTCTTTATTTTTCCTGAATATATATCGCAGCCCGGATGGATGAAACTAGATCCGGGGTCTTCAAACTCGTTCGATCTTCACTCTAAGTACAAGTCGATCCATGTGAGAATTGCGCTGAAGTCGAACATGGAAAGACATCGCTTGATTACCGGTCAATGATGTAAACCGTTAACAAGCGCGAGAGGAATCACCGATAATGATAATGACCCTCAAGGTACTGCAGTACAATTCACGTGGTGTGAATAAAGGACTTGGCGTCGAACACCACGCAAAATTTTCTGGTCGAAGGTCATTGATGTATACCTGTCGCCGGAAGTGAGAAACTTGCCATTGAGGCATGCAAGCTTCAAAGTACTGAAGGGGTTGTTCCTAGATCAACTTCTTGGATAATGAGCTGATGTCGACAAGAAGCGATCCGTCAAAGGAGGGCCTTGATGAATCCCACATCAGTGACACGGAACGGAGCTAATGATTTTAATGGAGGTGAAAACGATCTGTGATATATGATTCAGGGTGGCGGTCATGAATGGATGAAGGATAATGTATGGAAGTGGATGGGACCTAGTTGACTCTTTCTGAACGACTTCTCTTGAACATATGGTGACACTGATGCGATGGATTGGTAGCATTACCCCAAATATGGATGGTATGGCGAGACCATGGTGATGTGACTGGTGAATGAGACAACCCAACCCGATTGTGGTACGGAGGAAAAGTGTCATGTTCAAGAGCGACCTGCTACCATCAAAGTTCTCTTTAGTTTTCTCCCAATTTTTCCCCAGTCATTGCTGACCAGTACCTCTTTATTTTTGTCAAGCTTGAGGAGGATAACATATGCTTGTTCTATAACCTGCCCTTCAGGCAAGCCCATCGCTATGTTTTAACGAGCCTAGCGATAGGGAAACTCGTTCTCGTCTAAAGACAAGTTTGTCGCTATTTAATAATTTTAACGAGTCTAACGACAAGGATAACTCGGTTCTTTTCATTTTTAGAGAGTCTGAAAAGATACATAAAGTTAACTCCAAAATTCCTTTTTCGTCATCTAATCCCTTAAGTCCAAAAAAGTATAAAACAATACAGAAGGGATGAGTTTTCGATAATCTTTAACGAGCCGAACAAAACAAGCGCTCGATCTTTTTGTGCAATAATCCCTCAGGTCCAAAAAGATTAAAATCTAGAGGAGGGATAGCACTTCCGGTCTTTTAACGAGCTGGAAGGCCAAGACTCGGCAATCTTTTCATATTTTATGAGTCAGTTGAAAAGAGCTTAAAGAAGACTCGTCTTTTGAGGAACGAGTGATAAACAGGGATAGCAGTAGATTCCAGGTACAGGTTGGAATTTTCCAATCATGGCAGTGTCACAAGGATGGCTAGGTGAAATCACTCTTCACAGCTGTTCCTCAAAATGGGTAAACAATCATATGGGGGTGAACGATCGGCCAAATGAAAAGTGAAGGTGGCAGGTGAAAACACGACCAAGGCTTTTATGGCTGATAAATTTACGATCACAGTGGTTATTTACCGGGATAGGTTCATTTTTTAGTTAAAAATGAGCTTAAACACTGGAGGAAACTTTTCTCACTGCTTTTATTTATTTTTTAACGAGCATGAAGACCGCGTTAAAACTGCTCGGATCTTGCGTTTATTTTTTAATGAGCATGAACTTTATGCTAAAACTGCTCGATTATACCAGTCATATGATTAAGGGTGTCTCATCAAGATTCTATTTTTTATGGAGCTTCATCTCACTAAGCTTTGCTCCCTATCCTTTCTTTATGCAAGTTCGGAAACAACTAATCATACGAGTTTAAAGGGTTAGAGGTCCTAAAAATTTTAAAAATAAATAGTTGCCCCTTGCTTGCACTCCGAAAGGTTTGCATGCCCCCAGGTATAAAACAGTGTTTCAAGGTTACCTCTACTTACCCTCCGCCAAAACATTTGTTTTAATCGAGAGAGGCTTACCTCTTTCAGGTTACCCAAATATGGTCTCGTTAATCTTTCAAACAAAACACCTCCTCGGCAATGTCTACCGAAATAGACAAGGGTGAATGACTGGTGCCAAACACGTAACTTTGACAAAAGAATCTTATTCTAGAACAACCCCTCTTCCAACCACAGACGGGGTACGGAATAGTCATATTCTCCCGCGGAAACCTACCCTATACCCAAAGTTTTCCTGCCGAAGCAGGCCAGGACGCATGCCCCCTGGGTTCCAGACATATCCTCCCGGATTACTCACGCTCATCAGGAGGACGGACCGTGGGTTGAGACACTTCTTGCGTGTATAGACCATTCAGGGATGGTACATGACTATTTGCGATGCGTGATCCGGGAAACGAAAATTGGTCCACGAGCTTGACCATTCTTCCTTCATGCGGAAAACACATTACTCTAAAGAGTGAGGAGACTATAGCTCCCATGCAATATATATAGTCTCGTCCAAGGAGTAGGTTATAATCCAAGGGTCCTTGAACGACCATCACGTTCATTTGAACGGTCTTCCCTTTCAATGTTATAGGTACATTGGGGAGGATCCCTAAAGGTCGACTGGTTCCTTTATCAAAACCCGATAGATTTCTCATCTCAGGCAAAAGCGCTGGCGAACCAAGCGCTTTCCAGGCAATAGAGGAAAGGATACTCACAGATGCCCCTTCATCAATGATTGTGCCAGCCATTACCATTCTGTATATTTGACAAATAATTCTGAATGGTATACTGGCTGGCAACCGGGGTCTACCTAGTTGGTTCCAGTCAAAGGACACAACTAGGTTGCTTGGTGGTGGGACCGAATATACGGCCGGATAGCGCTCTGATGAACTTCCTTCCTGCGATAAAGGAATGGTGGCATGGCCCCCTTGATCATCAGAGTCAGTGCTGATGAAGAGAATCTGGACGGTGTCGTCTTGATTCTCCTCTGTGACGGTGTCATTCGAAGATAGAGCCTCTGAAGGAAAAATTGGGTCAGCTGCCGTATCGACCTTTTGACTTTCGTCAGGCATGGATCCAGACGGTTCATCTTCAATGACAGGTGCTTCGGCTGACCACCTAGGTGGGTCAGTCGGATTCTCAACTAGCGAGGGACTTGGCAAGAGTCTTTGATATCCAGGAGGGAGATGCGCTCGTAAAATCGGGCGATCTTCCAGAACCCTTTTTGCCTCGTCTAAGAAGGGACAACGGTGGATGGCGTGATCGCCTTCACACAATCTGTAGGGAAATTTAGCTTTCCCGCTTTGTCCTGGGGCTTCACTCCCACTAGTTGACGGTGAGCAGTCGACATGGCTATCAGAGGTCGATGCTACCGAATTGTGCAAACGGGGGGACCAGTCTCTTAGTATCCGGGGGATACAGGGACAATCTCTATGGAAGTGGTCTCCCTTGCATATGACGCATGGCGATTTAGGCCTTACGAGTGCGGTGTGTGGATTTTTGTTAGATGACACTTGTTTGCCCCCAGTCGCCTTAGGCTCCTTCTTCTTCTTTTCTTTCTTCTTCTTCTCCTTCTTCTCCTTAGGAACCCGGTTTTTTAATTTACCAGTTCCATCCAGCGAAGAGGAAGGAGGGGAGGAAGATGAAGTGGAAGGCTGGGAGGCAACTCTTGTCTGATCTAACTGTTGACTCGACTGTTCAGGAATGGTGGTATTCTGAACGACATTGGTTGAAAAGAGCCATACTGGTAGGCCAATTGTCAGTCCTGGAAGCGACAATGTGGCCATGTGGGGTGCACCAACATCTCCCCAAGAGGAGAAGGGACTAGGATTTCCACCAAGAGGAGTTCCTTGGTTGGTGTGCTCCATCTTTTCAACCTAAAGATCAACGCAGGATTAAAGGGTGATTGTTCCGTTTAAAATAAATTGTTAACGACGCTTTAGACACAACTTGCTTTTTCACTTTTAAAGAGTCAAGAAAAAGCTAAAGATGACTCTAGTCTCCTTCGATGTTTTAACGAGCCCGAAGTGACAAATGCTCGGATGGAATTTTTCTGTTATAGAGTCTGAAAAAGGCCAAAAGAAACTGCTCTGGAGATCTAGGCAGAGGGTGTGCCAAACTTTTCGCAAAACCGCAGAATACTTTTTAGGGTACGGGCGGTCAATCTTCGTGAATGTTGTGTTCACTGCATTGCGATCAGTAGGGCGGCCGACACGGCTTCCTAAGGATAAAAGATATATGCCTATAGGGGTCTCCCAATATATACGCGATGGTACATGGGAGCACAAATCCGTACTAGCGCTACCGTCTCTCAGGAGGAAACACCCACCTTCTTCGAGATCGACAGTCACTAGGCTTAACGACGCCGGAACACGTCTCTAGCCTAGACCTCTATGTTGTGTGTTATGTTACAAAGCGTTGTTAGGTTCATTCAGTTTATTTTAGGTTGATCTTTTTAAAGTTTGCCTTTCAAGGTTCACCACGAGATGTATGATACAAATTCCTAAATGCAGTCTAAGATGATAAGCAAGCTTTATTATCTTTCAACTTTGAAAATCCTAGCTACTAAGGGAAAAGGAACTATCTTTTCTCAAAGAGCAATCAACACACTCTAATGCACTTTCCCTAAATCCAACATGCAAACTTATCAAATGCAAAATGCACAATGCAGGTGTTTGTTTTCCACTTTCTTAGTATAAATGCCTACAAAGAAAGCTTTTTTCACAACTTTGATTATGCTTTTAAAATGATCAATACAAACAAGTTCACTCTTTTGAAAACAACAAGGGGAGAAGAGATTACAATCACTTTGCTATTTTCGAAATAAAGACTTGTTTTGACACTTAAAAGACACAAATTCAAACCAATAAGCAAAAGTAAATCTATAATCAATCTGCAAACAGCCAATGAACTCTCTTCTAAGATCACAATCAATCAGATCTGAATCAAAGGCTACGGGATGACCACTTTACTCATGCAAAGGAAAACTGTAAATGACGCCACAAACACATAAAAACATTCACAGCTTTTTTGTACAAAAAAGAGGCGGAATCTAAGTAAAGAAAAGAGGTTATCAGATTGGTACCTATGCTGGTTAAAGGCTGCAAAAAACATAGATCAAAACAGGGCAACAGAGGACAGAGAACCCCAGCTGCTCAAGGCTAAACTGGTTCAGCGGAAGTCCAACACTGAGGACTTGACATTCAGCGCAGGTAGCCCTCACGGGACCTGCGTTGAAATGCAGACTGCCTTCACAACAGTTGCGCTGAAAGAGAAACTCTCGTTTCCCTTGGGTTCTGGGTCATAAAATGCTCAAAAATCAATTGTTTCAGGCCAAATCAGAAACACAAGCAAGGTATAAACAGAGGGATGCTTTGAGAGGGTACTAAAGACTATCACAAAGGATCATCAAATCATTTGTGGATCTAGTTTATATCATAGACAAGTCCAACAACTGGATCAAAACAGCAACTTTCTACTTTGCATCCGGGAAAGATGCAGTTCAATAGTTGCTGTCAAGTCTATGAAGTAAACAAGTGATGGAAACACAAATGAAATGAATAAACAAGTTCTTCCCCAGCGAAGTCGCCAATTTGTTGTGGGGAAAAATGCCTATGCAGGATGATCCTATCCACCTAAGGTGTGACAGTGCCTTAGCAACAAACGAATACAGCTACACTGGTTTCTTCCTTTATGAAATATGAAAGAGAGGAGATCGATAGACTTATCGTTGTCTTCTGTTTGTCCCTCGATCTAGATCCTCTTCTCTTTGGATGTTCACAGCTACTTGCCTCCTCGCTTGCTCAAGAGAACAACTACTTGATTCCACGAGATCACAAGAGAACAGCTACCTGTGACAAGAGAACAGCTACTTGCGACAAGAGAAGAACATAACATAAAGGCATATATTCATATTCATAAATGATTCAGGATTAGAAGTAAATCAAATACACTAATGCAATCATACAAATACACCAGTATATAGGAGCAAACCAAGATAGCTTTATTGATAAGTAACAGGGTTCAGGAAGAGATACAACCCATAGGGCTCCAATCCAGCATCTCCTTCCCAGCAGAATGGAATTCCTTCTTCAGCTCCCTTCAAAGCATTAAGCACCCAATGATCCAGTCTCAAACCAACAACAATTCTTTACATTCACAAAATTCCAGCCTCTAGATCCCATGGAGGTGAGATCCATATATAGATATTTGGAGAGAGGATGAGTCAGCTTGAGATCTGACTAGTGTCCTCTCCCTCTCTCAGTTCTTGAGTCCACTTGGAGGTTCTTGCTTCCACTTGGAGATTTGGAACCTCTTACTCATCACCAGTCAAATTCCTTGATGCAAGTGTCATTTTGGAAGCTTCCTGGGCATTGACACATTGAGGAATGAGCCTGCTACTTGTCCCATTACGCTCAGCGCAGGTAGCCTTTGTTGGAGTTGACATTCAACGCAGGTAGACAGTGGAGCAGTTGATATTCAGCGCAGATGCTCAGTGGAGCAGTTGACATGATCCAGAATTGGCTTGTTTTTGAGTGTTTTCAGGTGGAGAACTTATGTGAATTGCTGTGGTTAGTTAGCCTTGTTCCTCTAGGGGTAGGAACAACATGTTTAGGGACTTTGGATCCCTTAGATTATGGACATTTCATGCTCAATGTTGTAAGGCACAAAAATGTCTATAACACTAAGAGGTCTTCCGGGACTCCTCAAAGTAGGACCAACTTAAGAGATTCAGGGTCAAGTGTGCACCTGGCCCATTTATAGCTAAGTTGGAACCTTTCCTCGTAATCTTCTAAAGACTCATCATTCCCCATGGTCATCCGAAAGATTTCTCCCTTGGTTTCCTTGGACCTACAGTAGTCCCGGTATTTGGTATTGAAGGCTTGCTGCATCTGGGCCCAAGTGTTGATACTATTCCCAGGTAAGCCCATGAACCAGCATAATGCTGCATCCTTAAGGGTAGAGGGGAAGAGTTTCAGTTTTTTCTCATCTTCGGTATAGTCATAGGTTCGGCACAGGACGGAAAACTCAAATAGGAAGGTATCAGGGTCTTCAGTAGTCAGTCCATGGAAGTGAGGTAAAGCGGAGGGGCTGATGTTCTTCATTTTCATGTCTCCATTCGTCTCTCGAATGGGGAAGACACACTCAATTCTCTCATTTTCTCCCCTATTGTCAGCCATAGCTTCAGATGGAGTGTTCTCTAACTCTTCTTCTGCTATAGGATCTTCGTATATCTCAGGAGGTTTGCCTATAGGTTCTTCTGGATCACTGTCACCAAAGAAGAGAGAAGGGTGACTTAGTGATGTGGTGGGGGTGTTGGGTAAGAATTTGCCTGTTTTATCTCGATTTCTACGAGGCATGAAATGAAAAGACTTCTGATTGCTTTTGTTTTTTCTGGTACCTACAAAACTAAAACAGATTGAACTACAACTAACTACCTTGCTAAAATGGAAATGTGGAATTGAAATGAAAGCATGAAAGAACTAATCTACTTTGCTCAAATGAAATTGCAGGAATGAAATGCTAAGCTATGCTTTGCAGAATTGAAATGCTAATCTACGCTTGCAGAAATGAAAGTGCGGAATTGAAATGTTAATCTATGAAAGTAGGAAATGTCTATGCTACTTTTGCAGAAAGGAAATTGCAGAACGGAAATGAAATACTACTTAGCAGAAGGCGAGAGTAGGAAAGTAGAAGAAAAGTAACAATCACCAATACTCTGACACTTCCCCGGCAATGGTGCCAAAAATATGGTGGGCTCCAGTATTGTAGCAATAATGCTACAACTCCTGGAGCTTCCTTCTTTAGTTTTATCAACCCGGTAGTTCGTAACAAACTTGGAAGCGACGGTGCTGTATGCACAAGTACTAGCTCTTGCCGCAGTTGTCACCTAGTCAGCTGGCACAAGTCCACTAGGGGCTCAAGCCAACTTCTATGAGCTCTCAGAAGAAGCTTTTTAACTGATGGACGAAAGCTAACTCAAAGGAAGCTAATCTATTTGCAGAAAGGAACTGAAGGCCAACAAGAAACACAAACCCTAGCAAACCCTAATTCTACCAGCTAGTCTTACTGATGTAGAGATGGGAATGCAAACTACTGAAAGGAATGCCATTACTTCTATGAGGGTGAAATGCATGTGTCTAGACTGTCTCTATCTGAAGAAAACATCTTTTGTATTTTTGTTTCAATTATTAGAATTATCATGCATGTGCTTTTAACTAGCTTTTTACTGTGCAGAGGTGGATCAAGGAGGAGGAAGGCTTGAAAAAGGTTGGGAAAGTTCAAGGAGGGTCTAAGGGGTCCCTAACACCCTTCCAGAGAGTTTCACAAATTTTTGCTACCAAGAGGCCGCGTTTATGAGCTTCTACAGGAAGTTTGCAGGGGTTCTACAGGATGTTTCAGAACTTCTACAGGATGTTCAGTAATTCCTACAGGATGTTCTACAATCGGATTTTTGGGTGATGGGTGAGTGGAAGAGGCTGCATGGGTGGATAGGGAGGTAGGAGAGGGGTTTGTAATGACTTAGTGACAGAGAGATGAGATGATGAGGGGGTGTGCTAAGCTGGTTTGTCTAAAGGAGGGTAGAGGGAGTGGAAGGCCGAAAAGGTGGGATAACGTGGGTAGTAGAGTAGCTGAGAGACAAGGGGTCTAATTGGAAGATGAGTAGTTGGCCTGGGCACGGCTTAGAAGGATGAGAGAGTGAGGGAGTAGCACTGCACAGTGCAAATTGAATCAAATTCTTCCACGTCCTGCATATAATCAAAACATTCCTAACTGTTTAATGGAACCAATGAACAGCAACGTTATTCTTAAGGAAAACCATGTATGGTACTGAAGCAAGGAAATATTCCAAGAGGTTTGAACGCATGGATAACTTCTACAAACAAAAATATTGCACCACAGATTACATGTATTCGTAAACCAATGTTTCTGATGGGTAGCACTGTCTGCAATTCCAATCCCTAGACAGAGGTGAAAATGAGTGTGCAAGCAACCCTTTTCTGGAACTTTTATCAACTCCAATCTCTTCAATTTATTCTAAATAGCTGAAGCAACTCTATCTTCTAACAATGACCTACTTGACCACACCAAGAAATCTAATTCAACAAACTGCGTTTCAAATGCATGTAAATAAAAACCATAATGCTGAAAGAAAAGATAACAATACAAAAGAAGGAGGCCTTAGGCTCTCAGGTTGGGCCCAACCCCGAGAGCTGTGGCTCCTTTAAAAGCTCAGAACTGAGATCAAATACAACTGCTTTCCATTAAAAAATAGTAGTCATAAGTCAAATAGCATGCAAATAATGGCTACAAAAGAGCAAAACTAAGCTAGCAGCTCGTAATGCAGGATGTGCAACAATGTTTCAAAAAGTCCTTTCCGAAGGCTAAAGCCCTATCATTTATACATCACGAGGCCCCAAGCTGGCCTCCTAAATCAGTGGGGCTTGGCTGACCAAACTAGGAGTGAACTGCTGCTTCCTCAAAATCCGTTTGGCTGTCTTTAAATCCAGTTGTGGTGGCTGCTGGAGCTTGGAGTTGGGGGTGAAGATCCCGAGGAAGGCCATTTAATGCTGTGGACAACCCTCCTATGAATCCTCAACCCCATCTTGGCTGTCTCCTGGTCCTTATCTGCTCAATTTTGTTCCAATCATGTGTCAAAAAACCTGAAATGAGCACGTGTTAGCTACCTAGGAATAGTGACTGCCCTTATTCGTACAAATGACATAAACATACTAAAAAATGATGCATAAGTTATGAAAAATGAAGGATTGAGCAAAGGTAGTTAGGCCAAATGAGCCCAAAATGTTACCAAATTTGGGGCTCATCACATGGCTTACCCTTATGGTTAGAAGAGGAGGAAGAGGATGAATTGTATCACACCAACCCCTACCCAATATTCACTCTAGATATTATTATAGGAGGGGTGAAACCTAATGAAGATGACCTTATTGACCATATCCTTCATATCCAACTTCCCACTCCCATACCAATTGATGAGTTCATGAAATAATTTGGGAGTAGTCCTTGGAATGAATGATTCCCTATTGAATCAAGTCCATAACATGTCAAGGTTGTAGAGTTTGGCTCATCTAGAACCTTAAATATCAACCCTTCTCTCTTAGCCAAACATGAAGAGAAATTGTGCAATGTGTTGAGGTAACTCCTGGATGATTTTTCTTGGGATTATAAGGAAATGAAAGGTGTGCATCACTTAGTTTGTACTTTTCATATTTACATCAAGGAGGGATGCAAGCCTATGCACTAACTCCAGAGAAGGATGAACCCAATTCTTAGGGACATTGTGAAAGAAGAACTACAAAAGCTATTGGATGCAGGGTTCATATACCCCATTTCAAATAGTGAGTGGGTGTCACCTCTTGTTTTAGTTCCCAATAAGAATGGGAAGTGGAGAATATGTGCTGATTACTGGGAACTTAACAAGGCTACAAAGAAGGATCATTTTCCTTTACCCTTCTTTGACGAAGTCCTAGATGGCCTTACAATGAAGAAATTATTCTCCTTCCTAGCTGGATTTAGTGGATACAACCAAATCTAGGTCAGACCTAAAGACCAAGATAAGGCCAAATTTACATGTACTTGGGGTACCTTTGCTTATAGAGTTCTTCAGTTCAGTTTGTGCAATGCCCCTGCTACTTTCCATAGGGAATTTCTGACTATTTTTGCTGAATTTGTTCATGACTTTGTTGAAATGTACATGGATGATTTAAATCCTAATGGATGTGACTTCCATGAATCTCTCTCCAATCTGTGCAATGCCTTAAAGAAATGTATTGAGATGAATATCTCATTGAGCCCTAAGAAATGTGAATTCTTGATGAATGAAGGGACTATTCCATGGAAGGGACCCAAACAAGAATGTCATAATCAAAAGGGTCCCAACCCCTCAAGAGAAAAGAGATATCATGAGTTTCTTAGGATTAGCTGGGTATTATAGGAGATTCATTAAAGACTTTAGTAAAGTGGCTTCACCTTTGTTTGTATTGTTGGCCGAGGATTTAGATTTTTGTTAGAGAAGTAACTGTCAAGAGGCCCTTGAAGTGTTGAAAGAAAAATTGACCACTACACCCATCCTTAGGGGTCCCAACTGGGCATTGCATTTCCATATCCATGTTTATGCATCGGATAAAGCCGTGGAGGGAGTGTTAGGACAAATAGAAGATAAATTTCCTTATGCTATCTATTTCATTAGTAAGAATTTGTTTAAAGTTGAGTTGAATTACACTATTAATAAAAAATAATTCTTAGTTGTAATATATTCTTTAAACAAATTCAGGTACTATATCACTAGGTATCAAAATTTTGTTCATACTGATCATTTAGCCATTAAATATTTGGTGAATAAGCCTGATTTCAATGCTAATACAATTAGATGGTTGTTATTGTTACAAAAATTTGATTTGACTATTATTGAAAAACCAGGGAAAGAAAATGTGGTTGCAGATTTTTTGTCCAAGTTAACCTTTCTTACAGGTAATGACGAGATGGTGGATGATCAAATTCCAGATTTAAACCTCTTTTCGATCTCGATTATTTCTCCTTGTTTTTCTAACATAGCCAACTAATTGGTTGGTGGGAGGTTTTCTCCTAATATATCATTTATAGGGAAAAGAAAGGTTGTAAGGAAAAGCTCTCCTTTGACTTGGATTGGGGGGAATATTTTCAGATTGGGACCAGATCATATCTTGAGGATATGTGTAAGAGAAGAAGATGTCTTTTAAATCCTCTTAGCATGTCATGATGGACCTTGTGGGGGTCATTTTGCTGCTAAAATGGAAAGTTTTAAAGTTTTAAAAGATGGTTACTATTGGCCCACTTTACATCAAGATGAAAGGAGATACACCACTAGGTGCGATTAGTGTGCCAAAGGATGGGAAAACCCACACCCAAAGATGAAATTACCCTACAACCTCAAGTGGATTTAGAGCCATTTGAAAAGTGGGGCATGGATTTCATTAGGCCAATATATCCACCATCAGTACAAAAGAGGTACATCATTGTGTGCAATGATTACTTGACAAAGTGGGCTGAGACAAAGGCAGTCAAAGCATCAACTGAATAGAAAGTCACTGAATCTTTAAGAGAAAACATCTTCTACAAGTTTGGGTATCCAAGGGAAGTTGTCACCGATCAAGGTGCATAATTCACATCAAATATAATTGGATATTTCATGAGGCAACACTATATCAAGCACAAGACATTCATTTCCTATCATGCTCAAGCAAATGGGAAAGTAGAGGGCACAAATAGAGCATTAGAGAGCATCCTCACTAAGGTTGTTAACAACAGTAGGAAATATTGGTCAGAAAGACTAGTCAAGGCCACTTGGGCCTACAACACCACTTGGAAAACCACCATTGGGTTCAATCCATATGACTTCGTTTATGGGAAGAAGGCTTTGATTTCTATTGAGTTTGAATATAACACTTTGAGGATGGAATCTTTTTGGATTTAGACTTCACTACAAAAAAACAAGAAGGGCTTCTCCAACTTAATGTCTTAGATGAGTTCAGGATGGAATTTCTCCTACAAACTGAAGGCATGCAACTGTAAAGAAAGGTCTATCATGACAATCATATTAGGTAAAAGAATTTTCAAGAAGGAGATCAATCCCTTTTATAACATTCTAGGTTCAAATATTTCAAAGGGAAGCTAACGACAAGATGGTTGGGTCCATACCTAGTAGAAAAATATCATGAAAATGGATCTATCCATATTAGAACCATTGATGAGGAAGGCATTCCCTTACTTGTAAATGGTTATAGATTGAAGCTATATAGAAGACCTCTATCCAAGGAAGAATTTATTAGTTCAGTTAGAATATAATTAAATGTGGTTGGGAGTTTCATAGCTTCCAGTCCACAACATTCCTTGAAATCTGAATAATAATAATAATAATAAGACCCGTAAGAAAACCTCCATGAGGCATCTGAGACCAACTCTAGGGTTTAAAACCTCTTTGAGGCAACCTAGGAGCAATAAAAGAGAAGAAAAAATAAATATCCCTGGATGAAAACATCCTCTGAGGCACCTAGGGAATTCATGTAGGTTGAAAACCTCCATAGAGGTAGCTTGTTTGCCTCAAAAAAAAAAAGGAAAAGAGGAACACAAGGAAGAAGCTTACACCATGCCTGGTAACCTTTCTCTTCTTTTGCAAGATTGCACACAACAGAAGATTTCATGGATACAGGACAAAAACTACAAGCTCTCATCCATCCTTCCATACATACACCTCATCTTCATACTCTCCACTCATATAACCATCTCTCTCCACCATCCAATCAATGAAAATTCGAATTTCACCTCCTCATTGGGATGCTACAAGAAGGACCTGTATTGCTACAGGAGGTCCTATAATGCTACAAGAGGAGCCTGTGAAGCTATATGATGGGGATTGATCTAGATTTTAATGGGAATGCAAAAAATTACAGAGATAACCATAAATACAAAGATGTAGCAGAAATAATACTTCATTTCATTGCTGTAAAATACTGAAATATGTTTAAAACAGAAATGGAAATAAACTAGCTAGGGCGATGGTAGCTTATCTTTGAGAAGAGATGTGGCGGCTACATGCATCTAAAATCCATGTTACAATGAGGTTTGAAGGCCTATTTGTTGTTGAGAAACAATGGAAAACCATAACATCCAAAAACCTAACCCTAGAACATGAAAGGCTAAACTGTGGGCCCCCGTTTGGGTAAATTGGTACATTAACTTCCAGGGGTCATAACTTTGGCATATGATCTTCGTTTGATGTGCAAAATATCTCGATAGAAATATCTATCTGAGAACTACAACTTTAAGAAGAGTAGCATCGGTCCATGGACCCATGCTGCTCCCAGTTTTCCCAAAAAACGTCATTTAGGGCCTCAAAATGGATCTGGAAGTTTAGGACCCGAAAAACTGCTAAAAATAGTAAATTGTGCTACAATTAAGGAAACTAAAAAACTGAAAGAAACAATGGTGGTGGTCTAAGTGGAATTGGCGGGTGGCCACCAATATCCACCTGGATCATTCCTCCCCCTTAGGAAGCAATGGTCCCCATTGCATTGAGTTCCTCCATGAGATGAGGAAACTTCTGCTGAACTTGGTCCCTGGTGAGGCACTTGCCCTGGTGAAGGAGTTGTCCTACTTTGAAAATTTGATATAGTTGGATATTCTGCTGGCAAGTGTGCTTGATCTGTGTGTCTATGATTTGATCAGTTGCATCTTGTTCCATGCAATCTGGATTTAACTCTGTGGGTGTGAGTTGTTCTGCAATGTCGAATGTGTTTAGTAATGGTGGAAAGTATGGCCGAAGGCAGTCCACATTGAACATTGGGTCGTTGCTTGTACTTGGCATTTGATTTCTCCAGAATGTCATGGACCTACTGGCGAATATGTTGTATGTGCTCAATGAAGTTGTTTGCCTTATCTATTTTGGACTGGACATGAGCCAAATCTGTGAGTAGCTGCAAATGGCATGACCACATCAATGAGACATAGTGGCTGGAATCCCAAGCCCACCTGAAAAGGGCTGTGGCCAATCGAGTTGTGGAGAGCCTAATTGTAGCTATGATGAATATAAGGGAGGCTCTCATCCCATGTGCATGGATGCTTTGAGTTGTACATGTGCATAATGTGTATGATCATCCTGTTCACAACCTCTGTTTGGCCATCAATTTGAAGATGGAAGGTTGTGGACTTAGTGAGTTTGGTTTCCAGAATCAACCAGCGGCTGGACCAAAATGTACTAAGGAACCTGCTATCTTGATCTGAGATGATAGATTATGGGATCCAAAAGTGTACCCACACTCATTCAAAGAAGAGTTTAGTAGTGGTTTCTACTGTGATATTATTCTTGCAGGCCACCATAATGGCCATCTTTGAGAACCTGTCGACGACCACAAAAACATAGTCATTTCCATGCTTAGTAGAAGGAAGGCCCAACACGTAATCCATTGAGATGGATTCCCAAGGTCGACTAGAAGTAGGAAGAGGGGTATAAAGGCCTTGCTTCTTGATGGTCGGTTGGAAATGGTGCAGGCAGTGCATGATCTAATGTACTTCCCAACATCTTGTCGAAGATTCGACCAATATAAATACTTCTACATTACTGACACCGTTTTCTCGACCCTGAAATACCTAGCAACCCGACTGTAGTGTGCTTCCCAAATCATCTTGGCATGCTCGCTTGAAGGAACACAAAGGTGACCTAGGTGGCATAACTGGGCATCTTGGAGGTGAAAATCTGGAACATGCTGACCCTGCAAGAGTGTATGGTATGCGTGGCCAAATTCTAGGTCGCTTTTGTAGAGAAGTGGCCAATCAAAAGTCTCATGCCCATAAGAGTTGAGCATGGTGGTTAACACCATGATTGGTGGTCGACTGAGATAATTTGCAACATTATTGGTGTTTCCATTCTTATACTTGATATTCAACTAGCACTGTTGCAGGTATGTGGACCACTTCTGATGGCGATCATTTTGCAATTTCCCTTGGGTCTATATGAACTGCAGGGGTCGATGGTATATGTGGATGACCATTTCCTTCCACAAAATGTAATGCTTCCATTGTCGACATGCCTACACAATGGAATACATATCTTTGTCATAAGTGGGATACTTTTGAACTGTGTTTGAAAGTGTCTCACTATGATATGCCACTGAATGCCCGTGTTGAGTAAGGACTGCCCCAATAGCATAGTCAGAGGCATCTGTGTCGACCTCAAATGGTTGTTGCAAGTCTGGTAATGTGAGCACTAGTTCTGAGTAGAGGCGATATTTCAACTCTATGAATGCCTTCTGTTGAGACTCAGACCAAAAGAATTTTTCTTTTGCTCCTCCCTTGGTGACTTGACTCAAGGGCCAAGTGATATGAGAAAATCCCAACATGAACCAGCGGTAGAAGTTGGCAATACCTAGAAAGATGCGGAGCTCTGTCAGAGTGGTTAGAGATGGCCAATCCTAAATGACTTGGATCTTGTCTAGATCCACATGCACCCCCCTGTTCATCAATAATGTATCCTAGATATTGAACCTGGGTCATGTCGAAAGTGCATTTCTCCAAATTGGCACATAACTTGTGTCACCGCAGTGTTTGGAGAACCTGTCGAATGTGGTGGAGGTGCTCTTCCCAACTCTAGCTAAGGATCAAGATGTCATCCAAGTATACCACTATAAATGAGTTAGTGAATGGCCACAAGATGCCATCCATTAACCTCATGAAGGTTGTAGGAGCATTTGTTAATATGAAAGGCATAACCAACCATTTGAAAAGGCCCTCCTTGGCTTTGAAGGCAGTCTTCCACACATTGGAGGGTTCGATTGGTACTTGGTGATATCTTGACTTCAAATTGATCTTGCTGAAATATTTTTCCCTCTTCAGTTGGTCCAGGAGGTCATTAATCTGTGGGATTGTGTACCTATTATGGAGAGTGATCTTTTTTAGTGCCCAATAGTCAATACAGAGTCTCCAAGTCCCATCCTTCTTTTGTACCAACATGATTGGGCTCCCACAAGGCAATGAACTTGGATGGATGTCACCTTTCTGCAATAGCTCTTGAATCTGCCTCTTGATTTCATCATTCTCCAGAATGGAGCACTGATAGATTGGTCCATTGGGCAACGACACACTTGGGGTTAGATTGATGGAGTGCTTGACCTGATAGTGTAGAGGAACCCCTGCAGGGGACGTGAAGATGTCTTCATACTCCTCCATGACCTTGTCCATCTGTAGTTGTCGTGTGGAGGGGCCTAGTCTAGAGGTTGTGGCCACCATCTTCTTCTTTCCTTGAGGGCATATCATCAGGAAAAAAAATTTCTCAATTTTGGAAATGAGCTTACTGCATTGTTTTGCAGTAACCAAAGAGATGGTGGTAGGTGGTGCTACCTCCGGTATCCTATACAACTTATTTCCCAAAGTAACAATAACACCACGGGGCCTTGATTCATACACAACATGTCGCTTCCACAAGTATGGTTATCCTAATAATAGATCACAAACATAAAGGGGAGAAACATCACACAATACCTCATCCGTGAAGGGCTTGATGTTGTATGGAAGGAGACACTTCTGGCTTACACGAAGATCTCTTCCTTAGTGAAGCCACCCGATGGTGTACAATTGTGGATGTGCTGTGGTCGGTAAGCCCAGTCGCTTCATGACCTCTGACAAAATGAGGTTCTTTTGGCTCCCACTGTCAACAATGAACTATAGCAGGGAGCCCTTTACCCACATCTGGGAGTGGAATAGATGCTTCTCCTCCTCTAGATCTTTGGGTTCCTCCTTCTAGATCTTTGTGGTGGCAACAGTGGCATTGGGCTCCGCATCGATAATTTTCTTCCCTTTTTCATTCCCCTTTTTTGGTTCTGACTCAGATTCGGAACATGCATCTGATTCTGAAACCCTTATCTCGGCCACCAGTGACTGCTTGGCCTGACACTCACTTTGTGTTGTTAGTGGAGCTCTTATGGAACTCACACCACTTTTCTGTGTCCTTTTTCAGCTTTGTGACACTATTCTTTGCTTGCAGATTTGGTGGGTTGTCTTGGGCCGCCCCACCTTGGATTTTTACTTTGTTTTGCGGTTTGGGGGCACCTTTCCCTTGCTTCAGATTTACAGATCCAAAGTCTCGCTTCTTCTGCTTAAACTTTTGCTCGACCTTGACGGAATATCAGTATGTTGTGCCAAGCGAGGAGATGTTCAAGAATTCTATTTCTTCTTGGTTGTACTTGTGCAGGCAACCATGATATTTGAGTACCAAATGCTACTCTGAATCCTTGATACCCAACTTTGTGCGAAGGGTGGAGAATATTGGTAAACTATAGTGAGCCTTGGTCCCTTCCCTGCCATAGCGTGGTCCACTTTATGTACTGATCCTCATAGCTTCCGACAGGGTAGTACTGCTCCCTGATGGCAGTCCGGAATGAATTCCAAGTGGGTGTGGCTGACAATAGAGAGCCCATACTTTCATCCCTCTACTCGCAATAGGTTTCCCACTAGTCCTTGACGTGGGGGGCTGCTTTGAGAAGAGCGAAAATAATCTTTTCCCAACTCAAAAAATCATGAATAGAAAAGTACCCTTCTAGCAGATTTAACCATTTATCTACAACATCTGCGTCTATTTAACCCTCGAAGATGGGGATTTCAAAATTAATTTATACCTTAAAGGGTGTGGCATTTCGAGAGTAGCTGTTGGAAGTCGATATGTCGCCTCTGGGTAGCCGTTGAAGGATTTGGGCAAAGCTGTCCATCATCACATTTCTTTGCCGCTCGAGGGATTCTTCGAGCAATATTTTAATAGGATCTCCTGCCCCCTCATATTTCTTTTCATCTGCCATGGGAGGCCATTGGGATTTGCGAGGCTAGTCTTGTAAAGGTTCGACCAGTTCAAGCCCTAACTCCTTATATCCCGACCTCATTAGGGACATGCAAAGAAAAACAGAAAAAAGCAGACCGCTTTGATACCACTGATCTAGATTTAAATGGGAATGAAACAAATTACAGAGATAACCATAAATACAGAGATGCAGCGAAAATAATACTTCATTTCATTACTGTAAAATACTGAAATATGCTTACAAACAGAAATGGAAATAAACTAGCTAGGGTGATGGTATCTTATCTCTGAGAAGAGATGTGGCGGCTACATGCCTCTGAACTTTGTTTTACAATGAGGCTCGAAGGCCTATTCATTGTTGAGAAACAATGGAAAACCGTAAACATCCAAAAACCTAACCCTAAAAGATGAAACGCCACACTGTGGGCCCCGTTTGGGTAAATTGGTACATCAACTTCCCGAGGTCGTAACTTTGGCATACGATCTCCGTTTGACATGCACAATATCTCGTTATAAATATCTATACGAGAACTACAACTTTAAGAAGAGGAGCATCAGTCCATGGACCCATGCTGCTCCCAGTTTTCCCAAAAAATGTCATTTATGGCCTCAAAATGACTCTAGAAATTTAGGACCCAAAAAACTGATAAAAATAGTAAATTGTGCTACAATTAAGGAAACTGAAAAAATGAAAGAATAAATGGTGGGGGCCCACATGGAATTGGTGGGTGGCCACCAATATCCACCTATATCAGGGATCCAATGAGGAGAACAAAGAAAAATACAATAATGCCTCTAGGAAATGATAAAGAGGGTCCTCCAATGATTTAGTCATTACCCATCCATTATCCATCCGACCTCTAAAAAAAGATAGAAGCCATTGTTTTATATTTCTCCAATGTTTGCACTACTCCCTCATGATCTAACCCTATATTCATGGCCTTTCATCATCTCCATCAACACCAACATGCAAACTAAAGACTTCAAGGGAGGATGAAAAGATTGCTACAAGAAGAAAACTCTTCTTGTAGAAGGGTGTGTAGTCACAACAAAAGTCATTAATATTTCTTTTTCCACTACCTGAAGGCATGGTGGAGCCTTATCTGCAACCAAGAATGGACACATCATCCTCAGGAAGCCTTTCCACCAATAACAACAGCTTGGACATCAGAAAGGAAACTACACATACACACAAACCAAAGTCAACAATAAAGGTATCATCAAGTATGAAGAAATGCACAGGAAGCAGGTTAAAAAGTCAACTCACTTGATTATAATGATTATGTGGACCAATTCTAGCATGCAACCATTTGCAACGATTCCATCCATAGGTACACCCAAGTATGGAAACCCGCACCTCTTCCTTATGCATAAAACGACTAAAATGTGTAATGGTCGAGAGAGGTCTTTTAATAGGCTGTTGGTGGCCAATGAACTTGGCCATCGTCGGCTAGTAAACTTAAATTTGAGTTAGGTCACCCATGCAACATGGAAATGTCAACTTAAAATTAGGTGGTGTCTTTGAAGAGTGGGGTGATAATCACAAGGTGAAATAAATGATTAAAAGGAGTGGGGATAATGGTCTAAAAGAGGAAACTCGTGTTAATTCCATGTCACTGGAGTGCTTTGAGATTTTAACCCAAAGAGGATATTATGTACTATGATCGACTTCATTTACACCATCACTCATTCTAAAAACAAGTAGTGGAAAGACGAGCTATTGTATCAGACCACCTAGGGTTCGATCGAGAAGTTTTGAACCCAATATGCAAGTGCTGTAGGAGGAAGTTACAAACAGGGCTGCAAGTTCTACAAAAGGGCTGAGAGGAGCTATAGGAGGAACTGGAAGGTGAAAAAGGAGCCAAAGTGGATCGAAATTGTCTCAAAACCATAATGCACACACATAATTGTTTTGACAAGAAGTAAGTGACACCCTCCTTGTTTTTACATCCATTTGCATTAGAAGTTTGCTTGAAATTAAGAGCCTGTAATAATAAATTGAGTAGTAGGAGTTATTTTTGAAAATTGTTGTGGTTAAAAGAGGAGAAAAGTAGTTTGTTTGATATCAATTCGAGCACCATTATCTCTCACTACTACGAAGAAACTTAACAATGTTTCACCACTGAGATTTTTTGAATTTTTTTTGAATTCCACACCTAACTAGCACCAAGGAGGAACAGTAGAATAAATGGGAGGATTGAACAGAATAGAACCCTCATACACCAAGAGGATTCACCAACACCCTCCTGTAGTGGACATATTCAGAAGACACCAATGGTTGGGTTTCTTTGAGTTGCTAAAGGGGTATGATGATGATATTTCTCATGAATTTTCCATGGCATTACATTCTTAAGAGGAAGACAATGCCACTACTATTTTAAGAGCGTTTTCCATCTCTCTCAGTCTTGAAACCATAAGAATATTGACCACCTTACTGCTAGGAATTAGGTGGAGCAAAGAAGAGAAGGCAATGAGTGTCATATCTAGGAAAAAATCCTTCATTTCAAAAGAGAAGTTCGTAGAGGATAAGAATGGAGTAAGAAGAGAAAGTCTACCTTACCCTTGGGATAAACTATCTTACCATATCCTCAAGTATATATCTTGTGAAGGAAGATTGAGTGTGGTTTAGGCCTACTACTTCAAATTGCTCCATGATATAAGATTCAAGGCAGAATCACCTCTCTCTCAATGACTTGGTGTTCCCCATTTCCTCCTAAATTCAATCATGGAGATGAGTCAGAAGGTGAAGGAAGGAAAGCACCAACACTTAGCTCACCATGGCCTCATCAAGTTAATAGTGATGGATGCTTTAAGCCACTTGAGGATCCCTGTCCTATGGAATAATTTATGGACATGGATAGGGATACCCTCATAAAAACCCAAGCCATCACACATGGAGAGACACCAGCTTCTAGAATTTGAGGTAAATAAGGAAAGACAAAAGAAGAAGAAGGATAAAAAACAAAGGAGGAAGAGGCAACAAAAATAGAAGAAGAGGAGAGAAAAATAGAGGAAAAATATATAGTAGAGATAGAGGAAGGAGATGCAAAAATCAAAGTAAACGAGGGGGAGAAGCAAGTAGAAGAGAGATTAATCCCTAAGGAGACTTCTAAACCCCAAGGATCAGAGGAACAATGACATAACACAAGTCTATCTCCAAGGGATACTGAACAGGAAGTAGCTACAAAGTTAGCTAAATTGGGCACTCTTGTCAAGCCTAAGAGGAATCAATTGTTGGGAACGGGTTCCCTAGAGTCAATTTTGGGGTCAAAAGCCCAAATTTTGGGGTAGAAAGCCTAAATTTTGTATGAAAGAATGTAAATTCTCCGCATTTTTTGGTCCTGGAGTGCGAAGATGTAAAGAGTCATTAAGGGTTTCTACCCTTCTTTTGTGTAAGTCATGTTGGCTTTAGAGATCTACCCATGGTCTGCGAACCATGGGATTGTATAAAAATAAGTCCTAGAAGAGTCTCTTATTAGTTTAATTCAGTAGATCATGGATGATGGCAAGGATCCCAGAACATGGATACTATAGATGGAGCAATTTTTCTATCTCCATAATGTGAAAAACACACAAAATGTACGCATTGCAACTTTATATTTGGAACCAAATCAGTTTGTATGGTATCGATGCCTTTGCTCTCGTAAACAAATTGTCACTTGGGATATTTTTACGGATGAAATGATAGCACATTATGAGGATACAAAAAGCAACACATTTTTAGCCAATTGATAAATCTCAAACAAAAGGGTTCAATGATGGAGCACATTAAGGACTTCCAAAAATTGAATCTAAGGGTAAAAGATATTCTAGAGGAGCATAGGATTGATGTGTTCATAGGGACTTTAAAAGATAACATCCAACATGAGGTTTTCCTTTGGGAACTAGATTCATTGGAGAAGGTATTTAGGTTGGCAAGAAAAATGGAAAGAAAAATTATGGAAACCACTCACAATCATAAATATGGAAGTTTTACTGCCCCTAGCCATCCACAACCTACAAGGTTGACACCACAACAATTGGAAGAAAAAATAACAAAAGGGCTTTGTTACAGTTGTGATAGAAAATACACTAAAGGTCATAAGTGTGCTGAGAAGAAATTATTTTACATAGATTATCAAGAGGAGGAAGAAAAGGAACAAGAAACGTCAAAAGAAGAGGATATCCACCAGGAACAAACCATAAAAAAAGAAGAAATGAATCTGACCATATCTTGTAATGCATTGGCTGGAATTACCACTCCTCAAACTATCAAGATCGAAGGGCATATCAAGAAGAAAAAGGTAATATTGTTGATTGATTCGGGAAGCACCCATAATTTTATTCATTATAAGGTAGCCAAGGAATGCTTCCTATATCCAGCACCAGAGTGTCAAGTGATGGTTGCAAGTGGAGGAATCATAAATTGCTCAGGAAAGTGCCATAATATTAAGCTATCCATGGGAGAATATGTATTGAATAGCCCAATGCTTTCCATTCCAATGGGTGGTGCTGATGTTGTACTAGGAGTCTAATGGCTACAATCCTTGGGTACAATAGCTTTTAATTTTCAAGAAATTTTCATGAAATTCTCTTCATAAGGAAAGGAATTTGAATTAAGGGGTATCGCAGGGAAACCGGGAAAGATAATCAACTCTAACAGAATGACAAAGCTTCTTGAGAAAGAACAACAAGGCATAATTGCACAATTATGTTCACTAGAGGTTCCTACATCGAAATCATCCATTTCTCTAGATCTCCAAAAAGTCCTAGAAAATCATTCCAAGGTATTTGAGACTCCCAAAGGCCTGCCACCTATTCGTGTTCATGATCATGCTATTAATTTGATTCTAGGAAGTGTTCCTCCAAACATTAGGCCTTACAGATATCCCTATCTCCAAAAGAGTGAAATTGAACGTATGGTTACAGAAATGCTAGAGGATGGTATAATTCAACCTCGTCAAATTTATTTCTCTGCTCCAGTAGTATTGGTTCACAAGAAGGATGGATCATGGCGCATGTGTCTAGGTTATAGGGAGCTCAACAAGCTCACTCTTAAAGATAAATTTCCCATTCCTGTCATTGAAGAATTATTAGATGAATTGCATGGGTCAATTTACTTCACCAAGTTGGATCTTTGTTCAGGATATCATCAAATCAGAATGAAGACTGAAGACATTCCAAAAACAACATTTAGAACTCATGAGGGTCATTATGAATTTTTGGTCATGCCTTTTGGCCTTACTAATGCACCTCCTACATTTCAAGGTTTGATGAATTCCATTTTCAAACCCTTCCTTAGAAAATTTGTGTTAGTATTTTTTGATGATATACTAATCTACAACAAGTCTTGGAAGGATCATGTCCAACATGCTGACATGGTGCTCAAACTATTGGAGGAGAAATAATTATATGCAAAAATCTCCAATTGTTTCTTTGGAGTACAAGAGGTGGAATATCTGGGTCATATTGTATCTCATGAAGGTGTTAAGGTAGACCCTAGCAAAATTAAAACCATCAAGGAATGGAAAATCCCCACATCCATAAAGCATCTACGAGGATTTCTCGAGTTGACAGGGTATTATCGCAAGTTTGTTAAGAATTATGGGAGAATAGAAGAACCTCTAACAACATTATTGAAGAAAGATGCATTCTCATGGACTCCAAAAGCAACGAAGGCTTTTGAACATCTTAAAGAGGCAATGTGTCAAGCACCAATCTTAGCTACACTGGACTTCACAAAAACCTTTATTGTGGAATGCGATGCCTCAGGAAATGGAATTGGTGTTGTTTTAATGCAAGAAGAAAGACCCATTTCTTTCTAAAGTCGTCCAATCAACGAAAAGTATTTACACAAAGCTATTTATGAGAAGGAAATTTTGGCAATACTACACACACTTAAGAAATGGCGATCCTACCTAATGGGAAGACACTTCAACGTAAAACCAAATCATGATAGCCTTAAATACCTTTTAGAAAAATGATTATCTTCAGAAGAGCAACAAAAATGGGTTACAAAGATGTTGGGCTATGACTTTGAAGTCATCTACAAAAAAGGGAAGCAAAATGTTGTGGCAGATGCACTATCAAGAAAGGATGAGGATGTGGAAGCATTTCTTTGTGCCATTTCTATTATCCAACCAGATTGGATAAACGAAGCAAGGGATGAATGGAAGAATGACGAGGAATTGTGGGCACTCATTCAAAAGATACAACAAGATCCTAGTACATCTGATACATTTAGCTGGAAAAATGATTCGTTATCGACAAGGATCGGTTATACCTATGTAAGAATTCACAACTCAAACAAAAGATTATTAGGGAATTGCACACCTCTCCCTTAGGAGGGCACTCAGAATTTCTAAAAACCTACCATAGGATTAAGAAGGAGTTTTTTTGGAAT
Source organism: Pinus tabuliformis (assembly GCA_031772625.1). NCBI lineage: Eukaryota > Viridiplantae > Streptophyta > Pinopsida > Pinales > Pinaceae > Pinus > Pinus tabuliformis. The sequence goes on from CM062817.1 coordinate 437,856,047, forward strand.
GGCATTAATTCGAATATTCAAAAGTTTGTGGTCAAATGTTTGGTTTGCCAACAAAATAAAGTTGAAAGAATTAAGACCCAGGGACTATTACAACTTTTATCCATTCGAAGCCAACATTGGGAGGAGGTTTTAATGAATTTTATCATAGGCTTACCCAAGTCCTAAGGAAAGAGTGTTGTCATGGTGGTAGTTGACAAGCTTACTAAGTATGCACACTTTTGTGCATTATCTCATCCATTTAATGCAAGTACAGTTTCTAGTGCATTTATGGAGACAATTCAAAAGCTACATGGAAACCCAAAGATTATTGTAAGCGACAGAGATCCAATTTTCACTGGAAATTTTTGGACAAAATTATTTTCTTGTCTTGGTACTCAGTTAGCTCATAGCTCATCTTATCATCCTCAATCTGATGGGAAAACTGAGATAGTAAACAAGTGTTTGGAAGGATACCTTCGTTGCTTTGTATCTGATAAATAGACACAATGGGTCAAATGGTTGCCTCTAGCTGAATGGTGGTATAACACTTCCTTCCATACTGCAAAAAAAATGACCCCATTTATGGCACTTTATGGATATCATCCACCATCCATCACATCATATTTAAGAGAAAATTCTAAGGTTCGAGCAGTGGAAGATGACATCGATCATCAGCAACAAGTTCTCTAACTCTTAAAGGATAACCTCACCTTGGTAGATCAACATCGTAGTGAAAGAAGTTTTGATGTAGGTGATTGGGTATTCCTATGGCTACAACCATATAAAAAAATGTCCCTCAAGCAAGCTAAGAAGGATAATAAATTATCACCAAAGTATTATGGTCCGTACAAGGTGTTGCAAAAGATAGGTACTATGGCATACAAATTGGAGCTTGCTACAGCTTCTCGAGTGCACCCAATTTTCCATGTTTCATTCTTAAATAAGGTTATAGGTGACAAGATGCCAGTTCAAACAATATTGCCAGAACTTGATGAGGAAGGAAAAATCATATTGGAACTAGAAGTAGTTGTAAGAAACAAGAACTCGACAACTACGGATCGATCAATTTCAGAGTATCTCATCAACTGGAAGAACTTACCTGTTGAAGATTCCACATGGGAGGATGAGAATTTTATACAGAAGCATCCAAAACTACTCAAGAATTGAGGAAAACACTTTTTTGAAGCAGAGGGGCATTTTAGGTCCCTATAATACTAGTGATTCCCCCATTACTATTGTCTTTTTATCCCTTATTATTATTGTTGTGCCCCTATTGTCCCCATAATGTTATTATTATGCCCCATAGAATCCCACTATTGTTATTTTTGTGCCATTATATTATTATTGTTAGGTTGGCTTGGTTATATTGTGACCCCTTAGACTCATATATATAGAAAGTAGGTTTTGTCATTTGAATCATCCAAGAATTGTTCATTTGTGTAATGTAAAGGAGGTTGCCCCCTCGAAGAGGCTGAATTCTAAGGCATTGATCTATCTTTTCTATCTTTTTGTGAGTTGGTTTCATAACACACCATCACCTTGCTCCTCAATACACTTATCACCAGGAATTTAAGGTTATCTGACAAGGATCATCTTCAACAAGAAATTAACCACCTCACTAAGGTTTTCCATGAGATAGGCTATAGTTACAAGGACATTGGTAGAGCCATCAAAAGAGAAAAAATAAAATCCCCTTCCCTTAATTCCCCAACCCTTAATGGGAAGGCATTTCTTCCATATATCAGTGGTACTACTGACAAGATCGCCAGAATCCTCAAAAGAAATGGAATCATCACATCATTCAAACCCCTTGAGACCATCCGACATAAAATGAGGTCTGTGAAAGATAAGGTTGACTCATTGCAGTTCAAAGGTGTCTACAAAATTAATTGTTCCTGTGGATTATGCTACATTGGAGAAATTAGTTGATCATTTAAGATAAGATTGAAGGAACATGGTGTTGATATAAATAAGGAAAGAACGCGCTCCTCTGCTCTTGCTGAGCATTCATCCAAGACTAGACATCACTTATGCCTTGAAAATACTGAGATTATCACAAAAGAGGCTCACTATTTTAAGCACAAACTCAAAGAAGCTCTTGAAATCATCAAACATCCCAACAATATCAATAGGGATGGAGGTATTGAAGTTAGCAGAAGTTGGCTTCCTCTAATATCTAAAAATTAAGCTCATCTCTTGTCCTTTCCCTTTCCTTCCTTCCCTTCTCACCTCTTCCTCTCCTCTCTCCTCATTTCCCTCCTTTTCTCCTTTCCCTCTTTTATATTTTCCTCTCTTCTTCTTTTCTCTCCTTCCCTATCCTTTCAAAAAAAAATTACTTACCCTTCCTCTTTTCTTTGTTTTATTCATATTTTGTTAATTTATTTAATGTTGTTCCTTCCTTCTTTGTCCATTAATTTTATTCTTTATTCTTTATTCTTTATTTTATTTTATTCTTTGTTTGTATCCTTTTCTTCTCTTCCTTTTAATTTAATTTATTTTTATTTTAGATATTATTTATTTTATATGCATTTATTTATTTTAATTCTCTTTTTTTTTCTTTACCCGCCTCTCTATTTTAATTTGTTCCTTTTATTTTATTTTTACTCTTGCTGAGATTCCTTTTATATTCTTTATTTGCTTATTCTTATTCTTTTATTATTCCATTCATTGTATTTCTTATTTTCCTTCTTTCTTTATCTTAATTTGTTTCTCTTACTTATTTCATTCTATGTATTTACTTTATTATTATTATTTTATCAGTATTTTTAATTTTATTTTTGTTGTTATTTTATTTATTATTTTATTTTTGTGTCATATTCTTTATTGTTCTATATTTATTATTTCTTCTTGTTTGTTTAGCTTTGTTATTTCCTTTTTGTATTTTTCTTTCCTTTATTTCTTAATTTACCTTTTATCCTTCTATTTTCTATTATTTATTATTTTTCCCGACGACCTTTCCTCCTTTCCTCCTTTCTTTTCTCTTTTGGTTTCTTTATGTCTTTAATATTCTTTTTTGCCTATCCATATCTCATTATATATTATTATCTTGCTGATGGGTCTTGATTGTGACCCGAAACATCGATTCAAAATGCCTATTCTGGATTCATCTCCGATTTTTAACTCTATCAAAAACTTTTAGATTGCAAAAATAACTTGAACAATGTTTGAGTGGATCTAATAGTGCTCAATGTTTGATACAGGAAAATGGGAAGATTTGTTTGGAAATCATGTCTACACTGTCTAATTTTTTATGCTCAATTGAAATAATTGTTGAGCAAGAAGAATTGTTGGAAAGAGCTAAGGAGGCTATTGATGAGATCAAACATGAATTGGGAAACAAACTTGGCTTAGCAACTCAAATTATCAAGTTTTTGAACACAAAGACAAGGGAAGAATTGGAAGAGTTAGGCATTGATGACAAAAGTGACTCAGTTATTCAAACTAGGAAAGTTCTAACAAAGAAGACTTTAATGTTGCGGGTGAAAGATAAGTGTGAAAGTTTGCAGACTTGAATTAGCAAATGTTATAGATTTTTGTTTTGTTTTGCAGCAAAAGGTTCTGCCTTCTTTCAAGAATTTGTAAGGAAAAATGATGACAAAGGAAGATTATCAAAGATAGTTGAATAGGATAGCAATGCATAGGTAAAAATTTATTGGAATAAAAGGAGAATTAAGTGGTAAACGTTTACTTCATATTTTGGATGATGATCTTTTTATTTGTTATGAGATCAAACATATTTTTATAGTTAAACCATCTTTTGAAAGATGTACATAAGTAGATGAGGCTTTAAGGAAAATTATTGATCTAGATTATACAATTTATGAAGAATGGGGGAAACTCATTAAAATTTTTGGATAAGTTCAAATTATCAAGGCAATAGTTAAGCAAGTGATTAGGGTACTTACAAATTTGAAGTATTCAAAACAGAACAAATTTAGATACATTGAACCTAGATGTAGATATCAAGGACAACTGAAGATTATTCTAGAGTTGAATTTCTATTTTTACTCAAGTTGTTATAAAAATTATCCAAAATCTTTTGGATAATATTTATTTTTCATTGTAAATTTGTAGAAGATAATATTTTTGTAATAGAATCTATATAGACTATTATTTTTAATGGAGAAGAGTAGATACCTAGACCAAGCTTTGGAATATTGTTGTAATACTTGAATTTTTAAAGATAATCAAAGGGTCCTATTTCTAACTTAAAGCAACATTTTTATACTATTTGAGTACTTCCCTGTGTTACATAATATTTTTCTGCATACATTTGAGGTTGTATGGATATTTGGGAAATGTTGGGTTGAATATCAACCTCCCTCACATCTTACTACAAAATTATATTCATTATTGAGAAAATTGATTGAACAATATGTTTAAGTTAATTTATGTGCATCATTAGATTGTTCCATCTATATCATTCTCATATGTACTATTTTTCTGCTACAACAATTCTTCTATATGCCTCTACTCATTTGGATGATTAGGTATTCAGAGAATATTTAATTTTTCTTCTACCCAAATACTTTCAAATAATTGTACGTTGTTACTATTAGAATCCACACTTTGAATGTTCTTTAAAGGTTTTAAGGATTATTAACATCAAAGAGGTTTTGTATCTTTGAGTCATCCATTTTTAAACACATCACTTAGATGCTTTGATACATGTCTATAGCTTGGAATTTTCTACAAAGGACAACATAAAATTGGTGTCATTGCCGTGGAATGAGATTTGAAGTTATTTTTCCTTAGGACAATGATTAAGATTTTCTCTTAATGGTGAATAATAGGCTTGTAGGCTAAAATTATTCACCTGGCATGATCCATTTGTCAAAAATATGGCTTCCAAGAGACATAATAGATCACACTCAAACCCTGAGCTAGTTGCACCATTATCAGATCCATAAAGATTGCCTAGATAAACCTCGCTAAGACGCAGGAATTGATACTGCATCATATCTGTTGCTCAAGAACCTTCATTTCAACATACTGATAAACCTAAACAATCATGTTTACTCCCTAATTTGCCTCGGAAAGTTTTAGATCTAATTAAAAAAGGATTAGATCTACAAACTACTTTATTAATTGACTAACTTGAATCTTTTCAAATACCTACAACACCTTCAGAGCTCTCTAATACCAAAGTTTACCTACTTGATCTCAAACCAGGAGATTTATTTCCTCCTTCTACTCAAAGAATCCTCTATGTTCTTGATCAGCTTGAAGAGGAAAGTAAAGTTTATTCTAACCCCCTTGCATTTGAGTTCAATAGATAAGTATTCCTTAGATAAAAAAATTAATTATGCCTCCTCACTCTCCAAAGAAACCTATAATCCCAAAGAAATAGCCTCTAAAAAATCCTTCATCTCCTGAACAACCTATTCCATCTATTCCACAACAAACAATGACTGAAATTATAACTAATTATGAATGCAAGATATGCACCTTTCAGATTTCCAGTTAATCTGAATGGTTTTCTAAATGGATATTTGAAACACCTACCAAAGTTTAATGGAGAAATTGGAGTAAGTGCATTGGATCATCTGTCATATTTCCATGATTTTGCAAATAATCTTAATATTAAACATGAAGATGTATACATGAGATATTTGTGAAATCATTGGAAGGGGATGTCAAGATTGTTGAATAAGCTTGTCATTGATTTCAATGTAATGTCATTGTTATAATACACACCTTATATCCCTCAAAGCACTACATGAATCCCTAACTTTGCAAAATATTGAAATCCCTAAAAATCCTTGATAAAACCCTAGCATGATGTCTATTCCCTAAATCTTATTTATCCTACTTATTTCCTAAACTCCAACTCTATCAAACCCTTGTCTTTAGAAAAATTCCCTAATTCTTATCCTATACAACCCTAAAATTCCTTAAAAAAAAAATTCAAAGACAATATCCTATTTTCAAAATCCTTTCCATCATAAAAACCTTTACTTTTAATGAGTTCTTCAAGCTTCTTTTTACTAAGCTCCCAATTAGCTACGAAATTTTACCTAATCATCTACTCATTGACTACCAAAATGTAGCATAATTAATTAACCTAACAACAGTATAAAGGTTGCCTTCAACTCCTATAAGTTCTTCATAAGTCGACTTCTCCAGATAGTGTTGTCTCACTTCTTGAAACAGTATAAATATAATATAACTAACTCAATTTTGGAACATAAATCTCAGAGAAGGAATATACAGAGAAGTGAGGTTCACATCTCATGAGCCAAGATACAACTTGATCTGTGATTTGTTTGAAACTCAGAACTTCTAATCTCTGAAGCTTGGAACTCGACCCTGGAGAAGAAGATTTTGATTCGGACATGTAGAAACAAATTCGTTTTCAGTGATAGGGGATATGTTTGGAACTTGGCTCATTGATCCAAATTGGATCCTAAAGAACTCTCTAAGTTTTTATAACTCCGTAAAATTCATGCCAAAGTTTCAAAGACTTACAAAGGTCGAGCGTATCAGAAATACCCTCAGAACAATTGTAATTTGTGAGCAGCATGGAGCAACGAGGACCCTTGATCAAGCGCGCAGACCGTTGGCCCATGGTAACACATGCTACCACGAAACAACAAAACAGGAGGTCTTTTGGAGAAACGGGGGAGGTTTCTGATATGCGATTAGTGACAAGTTTCTAATCACATACCGTTGGGAAAACCCCTTAGAGAAGAAAAAGCCCCAAGTGACTGAAACCGAAAAGTCAAAAACATATGGAATTCACCGGTTCCATCAGAGGCAGGTCCCACACAAAAACTGACAAGATATCAGAAGGGCTTCGAGAGGTAAGTGGTTTCAACCGAGTCCCACCTGATGCCACACACTGGGTGCCACATGTCCAGTAGAAGAGAGAGAAAACCACTCACATCATATGGGTAAACGTCATGTAACTTACTCGCCTAATATGGATGAAGATTGTAGGATCTAGAGGCTCTAGATTGACGACAGACATGTGATCCAACAGACGGCCAGATTTAATGGGGTAAATAGGCCAATTTGTATAAAGTTTGAAGTCCAACATGAATGATGAGTTGTCAAAATAATCATGTTCACGAGAAATCTGGGAGTTAAACGGAAATAACGATCGTTCAAACATTTCCAAGAGAACTAGCACTCAGTTCGTTATGAAACAGGTGGCCACCTCCCTGTGAAGCATTACATAGTGATGATGATGTAGAACACGGGAATTCAAACGAATAGAGGTAGAAGAACCAGAACGCTGGGAAGCGGAAATGAACAGTCAGAAAGCAAATTGGCTTTAAAGCCACGAACTGACAGAGACAAAGTAGGCATCTAGAAAGCAGTAAGCAGTGAGAAAAGCGAGTCGAAAGCTAAGAACAGATAATAGAGAAATTAAGTCAAGTTGACTTGCAGAGCAAAGGTAGCATCGAGATAGAGCCAGAGAGAGTCAAAGAGTCTGTGTACTCTAGAGAAGGCTTGAGAGGTTCAAGCGAACTCCTCTGTATATGCCTGTCATGTATGAGTCTCAGATTGGGCTCATACCACTATGACCAATAGAGGTAGAGATTCAATAAGGAGAGTCTGTGTATTCCAGAGACTTACAGGATCCAATTCCAGTCCTACTGATTTATATCTGTTGAGTGAGACTCAAATTGAGTTCACTGCTGTAAAAACTCTACTTGGAAAACATAATAGAGAGGCCACCACTGAAGGCTGGACCAGGAGATGTAGCCCAGGAGCATTGGGTGAACTCCTTATTAAACTTGTTGTATTTACATGTTTTCTTGTTGTGTTTTCTCTAACTGCTTCAATGTCTATGTATTTCACAATCTTATCGATCCGTTGCATAAAGTAACATAGGCATATCCATGCACATGAGTTTGTAATACCTTTAATTCTTTGTCCTGGATAAATTCCAGATCAAGTGGTATCAGAGCTCTAGGTTACTAAGGTTAGACAAGCTTGTGCTGGATTTTGTTTTTGAATGCTAACTAGATAAAAGCTTAAAGTAGGAGAAGGAGATTTGGTTGAAGCTAACCCTAAAATTGGAAGAGTCTACCCTAAGAGCAAAATATCAGAAGAAAACCCCTTGGGATCAGACTCCCAGTTCATGGATGGTTTCATGACCATGAAAGCCATGGTAGAGGAAATATATAGAGAATTTAAGAAAGGTAGAGAAGAAGATTCAACAAACTCCAAATGAGATAAAGGAGCAGAAGAATCTCTCCTCCATGACCACTCTAAAGGCAAAGGGGAAGAAGAACAACTTCCCACACCTCCTAATAGCCCTAAAAATAAAAAGAAAACATCTTTAATTAAATTAGATGTTAAATTTGATTTGCCGATATATGATGGAGAGTTGAATGCAGAGAAGCTGGATAATTGGATTAGATAGATGGATGTTTATTACATAGTGCAGAGCATCAATTCAGACAAAAGTAAGATTTAGTTGGCTAGCCTACGCCTTGGAGGCACTGTCTTGGTATGGTGGGAAAGAAGGACACAAGCTGAAATGAAGAAGCATGGTAAAATTATTTATGTCTGGAGTGAATTTGTTTCTGCAATTAAAGATCAATTCTATCCACTAGCCTATATGCAGCAAGCCATGATGAGCTGGCAAACTCTTCGCCAATTAAAAGGGAAAAGTGTACAAGGGTACACCCAAGAATTTAGGAAAAGAGCTTTGATTCTAGGAATTTCTTTAGACTCACCTGAAACTCTACTAAAGTATATAGGTGGTCTACACAGCTACTTAAGGCACACTATCCTCATTTTTAATCCCACTAGCATAGACAAGGTATCTGTTCAAGCTACACATCTAGAGGCTAGAGGCAAGAATGTGAACCCATAAGTTGGGGGATCATCAAAACCCACTGCAAGCAAGAATAAGGAGAAGAGAAAACAAAAATGGAAAGAGAGGAAGACAAATACTATACAAAAGACCAAATCTTCATGCACTCACTATAAGAAGTATGGGCTTGATGATGAACACTGTTGGATCCTACATCCGGAGCTGAGACCCAAGTTCGAGGGAAAAAAGAAGAAGACTGCTATATCTATTCAAAAGGATTTGGGGTCAGACTCAGGAGATGAAACAACAATCACATCCATAGGTATAAAAGGTAAAAATTCTGAAGCATCTACTAGTAATTCTACACAATCTACTAATAATGAAGAAAATGAGAGGAAAAGGCTCGAGCTTTTTCATATTCGAGTTATTTCCAAGCATCAAAAGATTGATACTTTGTTTGATAGTGACTCACAAGTAAATTTAATTTCTGAAGCAATTGTAAAGAAGTTGGGATTGCTAACCACACCTCACAAGAAACCACATCCATTAGGTTGGTTATGTGATAAGGCAAAGCTACAAGTGACTAGACAATGTAAACTTAAGTTTTCTTTTGAGTTAGCATTTGTAGATGAGGTTTAGTTATATATAGTTCCTTTGGATATATGTGGAATTGTTTTAGGAAGTCCTTACTTGTATGATAGGAAAGCTATTTTCTATAGAGCTTAGAACAAGTATCAACTCGTTAAAGATGGAATCGAATATATTGTAAGAGCTCATAAACTCAAGAATAATTATACTCTCATAAACTCAGGGTAGATGAAAAGAATTGTAAATTCATGCAAACAATTTTTACTGATGGTTGTAAAGGAAAAGAAACCTGATAAAACCAATGTATTTGAGGGTTGTGATGCTAAATAGCAAGCTAATTTAGAAAAAGTTGTTTCAGAATATGATATACTATTTCAAGAACCTAAAGTTCTGTCACCCAAAAAGGAAATAGTACATGATATTAATTTGCAACAAGATGCTCCATTGCCTAACATTGGAATGTACACATTGTTCGCTTTAGAGAATGCATAAATCAAGAAGCAAGTACATGAGCCACTCAAGAAAGGGTTCATAAGACCTATCACATCACCATGTGGGTCTCCTATTGTCTTGGTGAGAAAGAAAGATGGCTCATGGAGAATGTGCATTGATTACCGAGCACTGAATAAGATAACGATACAAAATCGTTATTCCCTTCCTTGCATAGATGATCTATTAGATCAGTTAAAAGAAGTTGTCTATTTTTCCAAGTTGGACTTGCATAGTGGCTATCATTAGGTCAGAGTTGCAGAGCAAGATGCATGGAAGACTGCTTTAAAAACAAAGTAGGGATTGTATGAGTGGTTGGTTATGCCTTTTGGATTAACTAATGCTCCTGCTACTTTCATGAGAGTAATGAATGATGTACCCATACCTTTTATTGATGATTTTTTCGTTGTGTATTTGGATGAAATTCTTATATTCAGTAAAACATGGGAATAACATTTAAATCATGTCAAGAAGACTCTAGATGTTTTGAAATGCTCTCAAAATGTGAATTTGGAAAAAAATCTTTGAATTATTTGGGTCATATTATAGGGGGTGGTGAATTGAAGATAGATCCCTCTAAGGTTGCAGTCATTGTAAACTGGCCTAAAACCAAATCTATTACAGAAGTTAGAAGCTTCTTAGAAGCAGCACAGTATTGGAGAAAGTTTACTTCTAACTTTTCTTTAATTTCAGCTCCCTTACATGCTTTAACAGGATTGAACAAGGTGTTTCGGTGTGGAGGAAAATAGCAAAAAGCCTTCGACACCTTAAAAGAAAATATTAGTACAGCACTAGTACTAGCATTGCCGATCTTCAAAGACCATTTGAGATTGAAACGGATGCCAGTGACTATGCCATGGGAGCAGTGCTGATGCAGCACAGTAAACCCATATGTTATCATTCTGATACATTTAATTTTGCAGTAGTTAACTATCCCACATATGATAAAGAATTGTATGCATTAATACAGAGTGTGAAAAAGTAGAAACATTACCTAATGGGCAAAGAGACAATCATACATACTAATCATCAACCACTTCAATATTTTCACTCACAAACTAAGTTGCAGCAATCCAGACGCTATAGGTGGATGGGTTTTCTACAACAGTTTCATCTAGTCATCAGATACAAAAAGGGCATACACAATAAAGTTGCAGATATGTTGTCCAAACCAATCATAAATGCATCTACTATACTTAAGCATAATTTAGTATTGCATGAAAGCTACATTGAATAGTATGCTCAATATATATATTTTAAAGATGTATATGCAACTATAAGTCATGGAAAACAAGTAGAAGAATTAGATTATCATGTTAAGGACCAATTCTTGTATCATTTTGGAAAGTTATGCATTCCACAAACTAAAAGAGAAAAGATAATTTGAGAAGCACACACTTATCTAATATCAGGTCACTTTGGCGTAAGTAAAACAGTTGCACAGCTGCAAAGATTTTGTTATTGGCCAAAAATGAATAAGACAGTTTCTAGATATGTAAAAGGATGTACCATGTGTGCTAAAAGAAAGCCCAGCAATAGAAAACTAGGCTTGTACACTCCACTACCAGTTCCTTCTCATCCTTGGGAAAGTGTTTCCATGGACTTCGTTGGGGGATTGCCTAAATCTAGAAAAGGTCATGACTATTTATATGTTGTTGTGGATAGGTTCAGCAAAATGTGTATTTTAATACCCTGTAACAAACAGATTACAGCTGAACAAACTGCAAATTTGTTCTTTCAGCATGTATGGGTTCATTTTGGATTACCCACTTCCATTATATCTAATCGAGATACCCGATTTGTTGGGAAATTTTGGTCAAGTTTGTGGGAATTGATGGACACCAGACTGAAGAAGAGCACCGCTTTTCATTCGCAAAAAGATGGCCAAACAGAAGTGGTCAACAGGACAATGATCTAGTTGCTCAGAGGCTATTGTAGCAAGCATCCCAAGCTTTGGGATGAGCATTTATGTTATGTGCAGCATGATTACAACCGAGCTAAACATTTTTCTACATAGAGATCTCCTTTTGAGACCTTGTTATGGTTTCACACCAAGGTATCCCTTGGATTTTGTCTTTGGGAAAGACATAACAGTTGATGGACACAGTGATGTGAACAAGGCAACCAAGTTCATTGAACAAATCCAAGAGATTCACCAAGCACTACAGGAATAGTTGGAAAAGATCCAAGCCAAGTACAAGGAAAGGCATGATAAGCATCGGATGGAGCATAGTTTCCAAGTTGGTGATCAAGTCTGGCTATATATCAGCAAAGACAGAATGCAAACTGAAGGTAAGAAGCTAAAGCCAATAAGGTATGGACCTTTCAAGATACTTGAGAAAATTTGTGAGAATGCTTTTCACCTTGATTTATCAGCTCACATGCACATCTACTCAGTTGTCAATGCAGATAGCTTGAGACTATTTGAACCTTCATTGATTGAATATCCCGAAGAGTAGAGTCAATTGCATTATATTGATGATTTATTGCCTGAATATCTTAATGAATTGCAGGAAGATACAGTTCTGGACAAGAAGGTGAGAACCACGCACAGAGGGGATGTTTAGTACCTTAGGATTGGGCTCAAAGGTTCAAAACCAAGCAATGCGAAATGGATAGAAATTGGGCAAGCAAGGAATCTATACTCTCACTTGATGGATGCTTAGAAACCAACTTTTGGTGGTCTAAAAGACTTTTCAGTGGGAAGGCCATGATCCGAATTGGATCCTAAAGAACTCTCTCAGTTTTTATAACTCTGTAAAATTAATGCCAAAGTTCCAAAGACTTACAAAGGTCGAGCTTACCATAAATGCCCTCAAAAAAATTGTAATTTGAGTAACGTGGAGCAACGAGGACCCTTGGTCAAGCGCGCAGACCATTGGCCCATGGTAACGCGCGCTACCACGAAACAACAAAATAGGAGGTCTTTTGGAGAATGGGGGAGGTTTCTGATATGCGATTAGAGACAAGTCGCTAATAGCATATCATCGGGAAAACCCCTCAAACAAGAAAAAGCCCTGAGTGACCAAAATCGAAAAGTCAAAAATCGTACGAAATTCGCCGATTTCATCATAGGCGGGTCCCACACGAAAACCGGCAAGATATCAGAAGGGTTTCGAGCGGTAAGCAGTTTCAACCGAGTCTCGCCCAATGCCACACACTGGGTGCCATGCATCAAGCGAAAGAGAGAGAAAACCACTCACATCAGACAGGTAAATGTCATGCAACTTACCCACCCGATATGGATGGAGACTGTAGGATTTGGAGGCTCCAGATCAACAGCGGACATGCAATTCGACGGATGATCGGATTCAACGGGGTAAACAGGCTAAGTTGTATAAATTTTGAAGTCCAGCATGAATGATGAGTTGGCAGAAGAATCATGTTCACGGGCAATCTGTGAGTTAAACAGAAATAACGACCGTTCAAACATTTCCAAGAGAACTGACACTCAGTTCATTATAAAACAGGTGGCCACCTCCCTGAAGCGTTACACAGTGATGATGACGCAGAACAGTGGAATTCAAATGGATAGAGGTAGAAGAACCAGAGTGCCAGGAAGCAGAAATGAAAAGTCAAAAAGCAAATTGGCTTTAAAGCCACGAACTAACAGAGACAAAGTAGGCAGCTAGAACGGAGTAAGAAGTAGAAAAGCGAGTAGAAAGCTAAGAGTAGAGAACATATAAAGTAAGTCGAGCTGACCTGCAGAGCAAAGGCAGCATCAAGACAAAGCTAGAGAGAGTCAGAGAGTCTGTGTACTCTGGAGAAGGCTTGAGAGGTTCAAGCAAACTCCTTTGTATATGCTTGTCATGTATGAGTCTCAGATTGGGCTCATACCACTGTGACCAATAGAGGTCGAGATTTAGTAAGGAGAGTCTGTGTACTCCAGAGACTTGGGGGATCCAAGTCCAGTCCTACTGATTTATATCTGTTGAGTGAGACTCAAATTGAGTTCACTGCTGTAAAAACTCTGCTTAGAAAACATAATAGAGAGGCCACCACTGAAGGCTAGACCAAGAGATGTAGCCCAGGAGCATTGGGTGAACTCCTTATTAAACTTGTTGTATTTACAAGTTTTCCTATTTTGTTTTCTCTAACTGCTTCAATGTCTATGTATCCATTGCATAAAGTAACATAGGCATATCCATGCACATGAGTCTATAATACCTTTAATTCTTTGTCCTGGATAAATTCCAGATCACTCATTTGCAGTGATAAGGGATATGTTTGGAACTTGGTTCATTTTCAGCAATAAGAGATCGGTTTGAAATCTGTTAAAGAAAGCTCATTTGGAGTGGTAAGGGAGTTGTTCAAAACCTGTAGAAGCAACCTTTAAAAGATAAGACGAAGACTCTTTTTTTGGACATAAGGAAGACTACACTCTAATACCACAAAATGATAAACCTATCTATTTGTAGAATAGTCAAAGACAAGAAGTGAAAGAGAAAAAAAAATTAGACCTATTGAGAAAACAAGTCTCAGATCTATTTCTCTCAAACCCATGGATCTATTTTTTATACTTTTAGATTCATCAGTTTATATATATATATATATATATTTGCATTGGACCTATGGATATATTCTTCCAGACTTTTAGTTTCATTAGTGCAATAATTTATATATATACTTGTGGAGGACCTATGGTAAAGGAAACAAATGACATATTTCTAAAGGATCTATTGTAGACCTATGACAAAGTGTAGAGGACTTGTATAAGCTTATAGTCAAGAACATTAAATAGTGTTTCATTAACAATTTTTCAAACTCACATTTTGAAGCATTTTGAACAAAGGATTGGAGTCCTCGAGGTAGGAGCTTTGGAACAATTTTTCCAGGTAGGAGCCTGAAATTTTGATTAAAGGATTGGATTCCTCAAGGTTGGATTTTTGAAACATAATTATTATAGGTTGGAGCTTGTAAATGTTGTAAAACAATATTGGTGTCCTCAACAATTTGTCAATAAAAATGATTTTATTTTGTTCTTAATTTTTTGGTTCATTTTGTGGAAAAAAATGTCTTGGCTAAAATAAAATTTTTAAAAGAAATATTGATGCACCCCCTCTTAAGTATTTCTAGGTTTCTAACAATTGGGATCAGAGCCAACTTCTTCATTATCAGCCTAATAGAAGGAAGAGTGATTTTTAGTCACAATGGCCAGTAAGGATGCATCAATTTGATGGAATGGATTTTACTTTTTGGAAGGTCAGGATGAAATTTTACTTGATGTCTCTTGGACCAAAAGTATGGAAATCAGTTCTAGATGGTTATAAAGTTCCACCTTCCACCGCAAATATGAGGATGGAAGAAAAGTCTATATAGAAAAGTTGAAGGGTCTAAATTATATAAGAAGTGGAATATCAAACTCAGAATTTACAAAGTTTATGACTTGTGAATCTAATAAAGAAATGTGGGACAAGCTTATTGGCATTTATGATGCAATTACCAAGGTCAAGAAGGAAAAAATTAAAACTTTTAGAAGACAATTTGAAAGTCTAAAAATGAATGATGAGGAAGACATTGATTGTTATTGTCTCTAAGTAGATAAAGTTGTCAATTCTCTCAAAGGTCTAGGCTAAAACATTAAAGAAAAACAGTTGTCCAAAAGTTTTTGAGATCACTTCCAAAGCATTGTGATTCCAAAGTTAGTGCCATATAATAATTAAAATACATGGATAACCTCTCAAAGGATGAACTTCATGGAATTATCATTGCATATCAAATAACCAAAGGAATCTCAAATCCTAAAGAAGTTATGTTCAAGGCCTCAAAAGCATCAAGGAAGGTGAAAAGTTGTAATTTTAGAAGTGGTGATTCCAATACAAAACAAAATTAGCACACTTTGTGAAGAAGCTAAGGAAAGGATCCAAACTCAAATGTAAGTATCCTCTCATTTTTTTTAAGTGTGGTATAATGGGACATTATGCTATGAAATGTCCTTGCAAGGATGATAGTGATGATGAAAATGAACCCAAAAGAAAAATATTCAAGAAGGGTGAAAACAAAACAAAAAAACTTCTCCAAACAAGATGATTCTCATGAGGATGAAATCAAGATAAATAAGTAAATTTCAACTAAAAATACATTTCTTCTCAAAAGGGATAGACATGATTCTGATGAAGAAGACAATTGTGTTGGAAGTAGTGAAGTATTATTCATGGAATCCACAAATGGCGATGAATCTGAAGAAGAATAAGAAGGAAATCTGGATGAATTGTTGAATAGTGCTTTTGAAGAAATGAAAAACTAAAAAAGAATATAATTTACCTAAAAACTAAAAAAGAATAATAAAAAAGGATAGAACAAATCTTGAATAACAAACTAAAAGAAAAGGACGAAATGTGTGAGAAACTAGAAGCTGAAATTGTCTCACTAAAAGAGGAATTAAATCATATCAATAAGAGTTTGTAAAGCTCTCAGGATCCTGATATTATCCTTAATAATCAAATACCTAAAAATGATAAAGAATGGCTTGGTATCAAAGGTGAATCATCAAATTCGAAGGAGAATACTAATGAAAAAGTTCAAAAGATCTATGCTTATGTCCTTTGCAATTATCCAAAAGAAGAGAAGTTTCTCAATACAGGACAAATATACACTTGCTACAATCCAAGGAATGAAAAGAATCGATCTCTAGAAGAAAATGTTACATCAAGCCAAAGCTACCCAAACAAGTATCAAACTATCTTTCTTGGTCATTGTTTCTACTGTAAAAATTTTGCTCACCAAGCTAAGCATTGTAAGGATTATAAGGATAATAGTTTAAGAAGATATAGGACCAAGAAAACAAAGTCAAATCAATACCTATAATTAATTTTATCCTTTGTCAAATCATAGTCTAGAATGCTCCAAATGTAATAATTTAGGTCAAAAAGCACAAAATTGTCCACTTATATCAAAGGAGAAAATTTGGGGAAGAAAGGAATCTACTACAGATAAATGTGGTCTAGCTTTATGTGCAAAAAGTGATGAAAATCAATGATTTGTGGATAGTGGGTGTTCTAAACACATGACAATTGACCAAAATAAGTTTATCTCACTGAATAAAAAGGAGGGAAATGTGTTTTTAGAAGTGGATCTATGACTATTGTTGGTAAAGGGACGCGAATCTTGTTAATGGAAAAAACAATTCAAAATGCACTACTAGTTAAAGGACTAATGCAAAATATTCTAAGTGTCAGCCAAATTTGTGACCAAGGACATGATGTTACTTTTAGTGCAAAGGATTATGAGATAAGAAATCATTCTTCAGGAAAACTTGTGGGAAAAGGGTTAAGAACACTAGATAACATATATATTTTGAGTAAAATTCAAGAAGAAAAATGTTACATGAGTCAAAATGATGAAAACTGGTTATGGCACAAGAGATTGGGACATTTAAGTTTTGTTAATTTGGCTAAAATCAGCAAAACACATGTCGTAAGAGACATTCCAAAATTTTCAAAACCTGAAAATTTTGTTTGTGGCCCATGTCAACATGGCAAGAAAACAAGGACAAGCTTCAAAAGCAAGGAATGCTCAACATTGCAGCCTTTGGAAATCATCCCTGCATATCTATGTGGACCAACCAAAACTCCATCCCTACAAGGAGAAAGGTACTTTGTATTATTTATAAATTATTTACTAAAATGATGTGGGCATTTTTCATTAGATTTAAATCAGGAGCACTAGAATGCTTTAAGAACTTTAAGGATCTTGTCGAAAATGAAAGGGAATAAAAAATCAAGTGCCTTAGAATATATAGAGGTGGAGACTTTACTTCAAAATAATTTAATGAATTTTGTGAAGCATGAGGAATTGAATGGAACTATCTGTTGTTAGAACCCCACAATAAAATGGAGTACTTGAAAGAAGGAATAGATCCGTAAAAGAGATGGAAAGAACAAGGCTTCTTGCAACTGATTTTCAGCCAAAATTTTGGAAAGAAGCAATTGGGGCAACAATATATACTATGAACATGGCACAACTCCAAATAAATAGTGACAAAACTCCATATGAATTATGGAAAGGAAGACCTACTTCTGGGAAATATTTCTGAATATTTGGAAGTAAATGCTTGATAAAGATTAATGATGATTCACCATGTAAGTTTCACTCTCATGTTGATGATAGAATTTTCCTTGGGAATTCTACAAGAAGAAAAACCTATAAATTCTACAACAATTGATCAAAGGCTATTAGAAAGAATTGATGTAAAAATTGATGAGGCACTTCCTGAAAGAGAAATAAAAGCCAATGAAGAAGCTCATATTCTTGAAGAAGCTAAATATCAAGATACTACAAAGGAAGAAAATGAGTTGGAAAGTCAAAAGGAACCATATCAAACTTCGTCAAGAACGAAGTTCATACAAAAACATTATCGAGAATATCAAATCATTGGTGATATAGATAATGGAAGAAAAACCCAAATAAGGATGAAAAATACATCTAAAAAGAATGATGTTTCTCTATTATCCATGATTGAACCATAAAAATTCACTCAAACTATAAAGGATCCTTATTGGATAAAAGCTATGGAAGAGGAAATGTATCGAATTGAAAAGAATGAAACATGGGAGCTAGTTGTGAAAATTCCTAAACCCGAAATCCCTACTATAGCAAATTGATGTTACTTATTCTACTTGTTAATCCATACAAGTTATTTACTGTATTCTATTGTAAATATTGAACTAAATACAACTGCAACATTCACTATTTAAAATAATATGCCAAAACAAGAAACTGAACAAGAAAAAGATACAACATGATGACACAGTTATTTTTGGACAAATATCCACAGAAAAACCTAATGTGGGAAAATTGGTGCAGTAGATCTAAGGGTTTTTATTATTAAGTAGAATTTCTTTCTAAATACAAACTCTAGATGCCTTGCTGGAAATCTAGTATAGATAATATCACTTGGCAGACGAAATTAGTGAGATTAGTTCACTCTATTTTGTAAGTCCCAGCTGATCCAACAACTGAAACAACGAGTCCCCGATTACCTTTGCGCTACCCCTACGTAGTCACTACGTGGGCTTGTGTCATTTCCTTTGAGGCATTGCATCACCTATCTACTAGATCAATTTTCTCTCAAGAGCTTCGACTTCAGTCCTTCTGGCTTAGAACGTCAAAACCCCAGAAAAATCTCGGACTTCTGTTTGGAAGGCATTGTACTACTCTACGTGAGCCCTTCTTGTCTATACGTCACCCTCACTGGGCACTGCACTTCCTCCTCTACATATTTCTCTGCCTCTCTTCTACGTATTCTTAGCTCCAAAGACGATTCTCCAGCCAAAACTATCTCTACCCCTCTCTGTGTGATCACCACGAAATCACTGCGTTGCTTTAGCCTCAACAATTCGATCTGACTTATCAACTCTCTGTGTGTTTTCCAAATGACCCTCAAGCCTCCTTAAAAAAATCTTTGTGTTGACATTGAACAACCCAAATTAGAAGATAATCAATGGCTAAGATCATTTCTTCTTGATCCTTGTCTTCTTCTAGAAGTTACACCCACAGTTAGATCAATACCCATTAATTATTTTAATTTCCTAAGTTTAGACTTAGGGACCCATTAAAAATAATTAATTATTTTATTAAAATTATCTCCACGAGGAATTTCCCAAAATTATTTTTGGGTATTGTGGAATACATGTGTCCTAGCCTCCCTGCAAATTTTAGGCTTAGATCACATCCGATTCTACCATAAATCAACACTCTCTCTTAGCAAGGAATGTGCTCTAGCAATGCCTCCCACTGAATCATCACCCTAACTTCATAACATCGTCCTCTGCGATGTTGATGTTTGACATGATGTCCACCAACTAGTGCGTTGTTGTTGCAACTATGCTACTATCGACCCTGCCACTTTTAACATTGCATCCATACTACAACTCCCTCTTAAGTGTTGCATTTGTGCTGCTGCGAGCACTGTCACTGCTAACACTTCATTTTCACTGCAACTGAAAAATATCCCAAAATATGAACAAGTGTTCAACATAAATGCATCTCGATGTTGAATATCTGACTACTTCTACTCCCATGCTATCCCTCTGAAGCCATTGCGCTACTGCTGCTACTACATTTTGCCTCCCTGCACTATTGCAACTCTGCACTACGCTGCTCAGACTTGGCATTCTAGCCACTGTATTTGTCTCTCCAACACTCCTCTACACCAACTGACATTGGTCCATCCTATTACTTCTAATCTGGACTCCTGCAGAAAGGAATTGATTTGAGGTGGGCTCCTCAAGGATCCTTCCCATCTGTATCTCTTTAGAACTACAACTCTAAATCAACCCACCTCCCTCCTGGAGGTATCTCGACTATCACAGGAACTCCTCCTCCTCGATCTTCGCAAGTGTAGCCTTTAGATCTTGCTTCTCATCATTGTCCTTCTTCCAAAGAGGACACTGTGTTGCATAGTGAGCCATTTCACCACACCTGAAGCATTTGATCTTCGATACGTCCTTCTTCCACCTCTGCTGCTCCTACTGCCCCTTGGATGTGAGGGCTGCATTCTCTTCCTCCTCCTTGGGCTTTGACCCATTGCTGCTACTTCCATCAAGCTTAAACTTGACTAAATCTCTCCTCATCTATTCCTATTTGAGAGTTGCCCACATAATATCCAAGTTTGGAAAAGTTTCCCTCCCCAAGATGCTCTGGACAAAGTCTTGTCACTCTTTTGAGACTAAATTTAGGGCCAATCTCACCATCCTAGAACCTTGAGGTGTAGACCCCAAAACTGCTAACTCATCTTGGTCTCTTGAAGCTTTGTGAGGAATGGATCAATGCGCTCCCCCTTCTACATTTGTGCAGATGTCAATTTCTTCTCGAAGTACATCTTCCATTGCTCAAAAGATCCTTGATACATGTTGGGTAGTGGAGGTCCCGCATAACAGTTTTGGGGCTTGAAGCCTATAAGTTAGGATAATAATATTGTAAATCTTCAAAAAATTCCGAGCACGAAATGTAATAGATTGAGTCAAAGGGTTGTCTGCCCAAGAAATAATATAGAATAGTAGGAAGTAAGGTGGACTACCCATGGTCCACGAACCATGGGAAGGCATAAATAGAGCGAGGCTCTAAGGGTAGAAGGGAGTTCTAGTTTTGGATGAATCTTAGTGTGATGGTTTTGTGAAGATAATAGTTCTGCGTCTGTAAGTTCGAAACAAGGGTGTTGGGTAGGGGATAGAGGCTCTGCAGCTGTGTGCGCAGAGGCCTGGTAGAGTCCGCAGTTGTGTGCACGGACCCCTGCAGCTGAGTGTGCAGGGCATATCTGGTTGTACTGGTGAAAGAATTGAATAAAGATAAGTTGGTTCTGAAATACTGTGTTGATGTTGGAATACTGTGGATCTGGTTAATTTATGCTTGATATATCTGTTTTGATCTATGTGCTTATGCTTATGTTCTGAGTTTATACAAATCTATAATGTTTCTAGGTGTGCGCACTGGTTATCTCTATTAAATGTTTGCTTAAAGACTGTAACAAGTAGATCTTATCTATAACAACTCATTAATAACAAGTATTAAGAAATTGCCTTGTTTTGGATCTACGCGGAAGCAGAGTGGCACGAGGCCATAGAACGGCACGCGACCCCTCCAAACCACATCAAGACATCCCAAGGGTGTGGAAACCTAGTTCCAACACCCTCCCCTGCTACCTTGGGTGAGACCTTAGTCCGCGCTCTGCGCACTGTTGCCGAAAGGGTCGGTAGCTGCGAGATTTGTTTGGCTAACTAACTCTTTCAAACTTGGGTCAGGGCCCAATAAGCCAACAAATGGTTTTATTGTCAGGATGGGGATCTACCTAAGGGGTGTCTAATATCGCGATGCTGGAACCCTATGAAGAAAGAGTCTGAGGATTGATGAGTGCGATCCAGTTACCAGTATTCAAAGGAGCAGGAATTGAAGATCTAGAACAATTTTGGTTCGTGGTAATGAAAGTATGGGATGTGCACAGAGTTATGGATAATAACATAAAAAAGGCTACCCTATTTAGCGCACTAGAGGACTGAGTGCTGACATGGTATATAAAGTACTCAAGCGATCACCTGAATGAGGGAATAGCAGACATATGAACCGAATTGAAAAAATAATTTCGTTGGTTGAAATTAGAAATGCAGTCGATCATAGGGTTTAAGGAGATCGTGATGTTGCCCGGTGAAAGTCCTTGGGATCTAGATTAGAGATTGAAAAGTACAATATTCGAGGCAAACATGACACTATCAGATGCGCAGCACTACGTGTGGTTTGTGGTGTCATTGACACCACATCTAAGGACGACGCTGTCACAGCAAAAGATCTCAACCCAGGCTGAAGCATTAGAGACAATGATGAAGTTGCATGAAACTCCAATACAGGATCTGCAGTTGGGAGTTCAGCAAATCCACGTGCAAATACAAAACCTGTTTTTAGAAATGTAGAAGTTAAAACAAGAATAGGCACCTTGCCTAGAAGCATGGGAGGAAGTGTGGTGTGTAAAGTATAGAAGCCAGGGACATGATAAAGATCATTGTCTAGTCTTTGCGAACTATGTGGCAATGGGGGACCAACACCATTGCGACCAGAGGCACAAGTAGGCCCAAGCGCGGCACCCTTGCTCTGGTGCACAATTTGCCAGGTGGGAGGAAAGCACAACATGGACAACTGCCATCTATTGCCAAAATTTAACCAGACCCCCTAGTAGCTATTTTGAAATTTTTGCAGATCGGTGGGCCACGAGGTGCGAGACTGCCATAGTTATCAATTATTGATGGACCAGTCACCTGTCTACAGAATGCAGACTGAAGCGCGAGGTCAGGATCTAGCCGTGGCGATAGCGCGCGGTGGGTTCCAGGGACGTGGACGAGGACGGGGAGGAATGGGGCCAGGAAGAGGTCACAGGCAGCTAATCTGTTACAACTGTGGAGGACCAGGACACTACAAGCGGGACTGTACCAACCCAACCAGAATATCGTGCCTGTACTGCGAATAGTTCGATCATGAAATGATAGATTTCCCCACCTTGATAACACAAATATGTGAGAAGAGGGCAGCACAACCTACGACAACGCAGAATTTTCGAATGATGAGGGCCGAACCACGCAAGGAAGACCCCAACATAAACATGGTGCTCAGAAGTGGCGCAGCTACAGGGGAGGATAAGGGGAAAGTAACCAAGGACGATGCCGAGATTCGCAAGGAGACAGATCTGGAAGCTAGGAAGAGCTTCGCGGAGGTCTCTACCCCAAGTAGTAAGGATCAACCCGAGCCGGAGAGGGATCCCTCGATGCTAATTACGTTTTTAGAGACATGCATGAAATTGCTTCGCGACAATAGGGAGGTTAAAGGATTACAAGAATTGATCACTAGGTGCACCGGGTTGGGTGAACCTCGCATTGTCCAGAAATTGGGAAAGCATGAGTCACAGACTGGGAGAGAAATGCGATTAACGACGCAGATTGGCGACTATGAGATGGATCAGATCATTATGGACTTGGGCTCAGATGCCAACGTACTATCTAAAAAAAGGTGGGAGCACATGGGCAAGCCCACACTCCAATGGTCTCCTATTCAACTACGGATGGCGAACCAACAGAAGATCCTGCCCATGGGAAGACTGCAAGGAATTACGGTAGATATAGAAGACGCAAGCACCCAATTGGACTTTGAGGTAATAGAAATTGTGGATGAAATTATCCCTTACCTTGCATTGTTAGGGATCAACTGGGCCACCAATATGAATGGGGTTATTAATTTAAAGAAGCGGAAAATGATATTTGAGAAAAGGTCGCTCTGCATAGTCATTCCGCTAGACCTAGCTGAAGGACTACGTTACACTGAACGCGTGCACGACGAAGGAAGCGATTATGATTTATATTGCATCTACAAAATTACTGCATGAAATCAAGAGTGGGTCAATCCAACTGCGGAAGGGAGAATATCGTGGGAGTCCTGCACTAAAGATTCTGATGAGGAAGACGAACAATGGCATAATCGGTTGAACAGAGTAACCACGTTAAACTACAATATGATGACTAAGTCGTTGTATTGTGTCAAAGCTCAAGATCACGAACTGTTGATGTATGATGGGCTATCAGCAGTGGATGAATTCTTGACTAAATTTGAAAGCGCGATTCTAGAGCACCAATGGCTTGATGCGTTGAGATGGGCCTTGCGTGCGATGCATGCGCATTGGTGGGGCACACCTGAAGGAACCTTCGATGATTGGCGCAGATGCAAGCGCATGGTGAAGATAAGATTTGGGAAGCCGAAACTACGAATAACCAAGAAATACGATGGACGTGATGACCCGTGCATGCACCTTACCAGATGGGTCCAAGCCTATGGAGAAGAGCCTCAACCGCAGTGGGTACACTTATTTTATCATACCCTGGATGTCATTCCAAGGGACTTGTACACTGAAACAGAGCTACGACATGGTACAGGTAAATGGGATATCTTGCACGAAGGGTTTTTGTTAACTTTCCTCTTTGAAGATCAATGGATGGATACTGTGGATGACGCATTGTAGGTTGTAAAGGCCTCTATCTTCAAAATATCACTGGAACCAAAAGAAATCGTGCAGCCAGACTGGTCACAACTGTTGAGCCAGGCCCTAGAATGTTACAATGTGCACGTAGAAGATGATGAGGATGACCATAGAAACATTAATATTTTAGAAACAAAGGGGAGTCGTGAAGTCCTTGGACTTGCAATCGAGGATCCAGACATCACCGCACCACTGAAAACAAAATAGGTCAACATTGGAATGGAGGAGGAGCCAAAGTATGCAATGCTTGGGTACTATTGGGATGATGCCACAGTAGAAAAGATCATCAAATTGCTGCAAGAGTATCAAGATTTATTCCTAATTAAAATCACGGAGCTAAAAGGGATCCTCGGTGACCTGGGAATGATGAAGATAACCCTAAAGACAGATGCGAAGCTAGTCAAGCAGCGGTCTTACTAGTTGAATCCAAAATACAAAGTGAAGGTCCGCAAAGAGTTGGATAAGATGCTTGCAGCAGGAATAATTGAACCAGTGGAGGAGTCCGACTGGGTAAGTCCTATGGTTGTGCCGGATAAAAAATAGAAAGGTGAAATTTGCATCTACGTGGATCTTCAGAAGCTCAATGATGCATGTGTTAATGATCCATTTCTGACGCCATTTACAGACGAGGTACTGGAAAATGTGAGCGGACAGGAACCTACTCATTTACGAACGGCTTCTTGGGGTACCACCAGATCAAGATCGCACCAAAGGATAGGATTAAACCAACGTTTGCTACCGAATGGGGCTATTTTCAGTATACAGTGATGCCCTTTGGACTAAAAAACGTGCCAATGATATTCTCACGCGTTGTGGTAGCTAAATTCAAGGAATTTATAAACAAGTTCTTAGAAGTGTATCTTAATGACTGGACCATATTCGGTTCAGTTAAGAAACATACTACGAGCTTACGATTAATGTTGGATACTTTCCGACGGCACTAGATTGCGCTAAACCTAAAGAAGTGTACTTTCCTTGTCCCCTTCGGGAACCTGCTCGGCCATGTGGTTTGTAAGCAAGTTCTGATGGTGGATCTGGAAAAGATCGTTGTCATACTCAATCTGCAAGCGCCACGAAGTGTCAAACAACTATGCCACACTGGGACACACTGGTTACTATCGGAAGTTCATAAAACGCTACGCACAGATCACGGCACCAATGGAACAGTTGCTGAAGAAGGATGCTACTTATTGTTGGAATGAGGAATGTAACAAAAGTCTAGAAACACTGAAGGAAAATATGGCATCAACCCCTATATTGGTCTTTCCGAAATGGGACATCAAATTTCATGTGCACGTTGGCGCATCATGTATCGCATTGGGCACGGTACTCACTCAAGAAGGAGAGGAGGGAATTAATCATCCGATCACATTCGCAAGTTGATGATTGTCAAAATCTGAGAAGAACTACTCCACTACTAAGTGAGAAGGATTGGAGATGGTATACGCTCTCCAGAAATACCTCCACTATCTTCTCGGAGGACACTTTAAGATGTATACTGACCACTCTGCGCTAAAATACCTAGTGAATAAGCCTATGTTGTGGGGGTGCATTTGTAGGTGGTTTCTATTATTTCAAGAATATGACTTCGAACTCGTCATAAAACTGGGATGTCTAAACGTAGGACCAGATCACCTGTACCGAATTGAGAACGGCGAAGAACCCACAAACTTAGAGGAAGGACTACCAGATGCACAGTTGTATGCAGTGCACATTGCAGATGGTCATTTTGAGGATATAATTCACTTCTTAACCACATGATCCTCACCATAGCGATATTCTGTTCAGTAGAAGAAAGAATTGGTGATACGCGTAGCATACTTTACTGTTATTGCAGGGCACCTCTACAAAATGGGCAACGATGAAATATTACGCAGATATGTACCTGAATTCGAGTGAGGATAGATCCTGGCCAAAGCACATGGGGGGGTTGCTGGAGGACATTATGCGGGCCACGCCACAGCAGAGAAGATTCTTCGTGCGGGACTATGGTGGCCAACTCTACATCAAGACTTGAAAGCATACAGTCAGGCCTGCGACGTCTACAACGAATTGGGAAACCATCACAGAGGGATGAATTGTCGCTCAAGCCACAAATGACGCTACAACCATTCGAAAAATGGGTGATCAATTTTGTGCGACCTATCACACCTCTAAGAAATATAGGGGCACGACATATCATCACGACGACATAATACTTGACCCGATGGGTGAAAGCACAGCCGATTAAAGACTGCACGACCGCTACAGCCGCGAAATTCTTATTCGAGAATGTGTTAAAGCGATTTGGATGTCCCAAAATTCTAATGAGCGACCGCGGAATGCATTTCCTAAATGAGAATATCAATGTTCTCATTGAGGAATTTCAAATATACCATCAACAGAGTACGTCGTACCATCCACAAGCCAATGGGACCGTTGAATCATTTAACAAAATTTTAGAGACAGCGTTGACCAAGGTCTATAATGCGTAACAAAACAATTGGGATTTGTGCATATCTGCTGTGCTATGGGCATACTGAACAATGTGCAAGAAGTTGACGGGCTAGATGCCTTTCCGGTTAGTCTACGATAAGGAAGTAGTCATGCTAATGGAATACATTGTACCTAGTCTACGAATAGCAGCAGCAACAGGCATGGCAGACCATGGGGCTTTGGAAGAAAGGATCACACAACTGGAGGAACTCAAGGAAGAGCGATTTCTGGCAGGATTCCATCAGCAGGTACAGAAGAAACACAAG
The DNA here is from genome assembly GCA_031772625.1 of Pinus tabuliformis. NCBI lineage: Eukaryota > Viridiplantae > Streptophyta > Pinopsida > Pinales > Pinaceae > Pinus > Pinus tabuliformis. The sequence continues at coordinate 437,883,126 of CM062817.1, forward strand.
AAAGCATGGCATGATCGCCATATCAAGGTGCGCACTTTGAAGGAGAATGATCTAGTATTACTATATGATAGCAAGTTCGAGAAATTCCCTGGAAAGCTCCGAATGCATTGGTTGGGACCCTATGTAGTTAAAGAAGTTATGGATGGAGGCGCAATCCAGCTTGCCAAGCTCAATGGAGACCCCTTCCCAGGTAGAGTAAATGGCAGTCACCTGAAGCTCTACATGGGTGGACTGACCACCTGACTAACTGACCGAAGGACAGTCTCACTGCTCTAGCCAGTTGAAAGAGAGCGTAAGATGTTAAAGAAGTCTGGGGGAAAGCTGCACGACAACTGGGGTGCACGTAGATTTGGTCTGTTACAAGGGTTGCGATTGCGTGGAAAGGGCTACATTGCTACATCGATAAGCAGAGAGGTGACCGTTGCTATCACTATTCATGATAAGGCATCTAAGTTATGGCAAAAGAGAGAGGGCGGCAGGCAATTAAGTGACGACATATGAGCCAGATCTAGAATGATCTACCACAGGCTTAACATGAGGGCACCAGGAAAGGTGGAAGCTAATGAATTTGAATTTCGAAATGCTTATAAATCACAGGGGGGAATCCATCGAACGAGCTGCGCTTTGGAGAGCAGTAAGCTATTGCGCCTTCTCACTGCTATGGAACTATTCATTATCTACACTCCAGGAGTAAGCCCGAGGGTGGTGATATGGCTAACGGAGATGCAAGGCTTTCTGAAGAGTAAGGTGTTGACAACTGTAAGCACCACGCAGATTTCAGCATCGATGGTAGGGGATGTGCCAGAAACTTGTAGACACGAAGCAGAACTAGTCTGGATGTGCTGCCTCACCCATGGGCTAGTCGGCGAACCATAAAAGATAATGGAAAGGCTATAAATACAAAGACAAATGGTGGAATTGTAGTTAACAAGTCACCTCTGATGCACCTTGAAGATTGGGATCTCGCGGACAGCAACAATGGTCATGAAAAATTGCAACACAAGCTGCAGCAGACAGTGCGTATAGAAGATACGAAATTAGAAAATGGTTGCATTGGTACGAGAAGTTCCCGTATGCGTCACCCCAGCTAGAGCTAAAATCCTATGAGGGGGTGTTCTATGTTAACTGAGTAGAGCAGAATGGGCATTATCGGTTGTGTGAATTGGTAGAGACAACAGAGCAAGAGATGGAAGAAGTGTTGTAGGAGACAAAGAGGGAGCAGCAGAATGAAGTATGTCACTCACAGGAAGGTGAACCGCGGAGCCTAGGAAGCGTGTATCGCCACATTGACGAGTGACTCGAAATGAGTCACAATGATTGTGTTGGGGGTCTGTTGGGTAGCGGAGGTCCCGCATAACAGTTTTGGGGCTTGAAGCCTATAAGTTAGGATAATAATATTGTAAATCTCCGAAAAATGCGGAGAGCGAAATGTAACAGATCGAGTCAAATGGTTGTCCGTCCAAGAAATAATATAGAATAATAGTAAGTAAGTCAGCCTGCGCATGGCCTGCGGACCATGGGAAGGTATAAATAGAGCGAAGCTGTAAGGATAGAAGGGAGTTATGGTTTTGGATGAATCTTAGTGTGATGGTTTTGTGAAGAAAGTAGTTCTACGTCTGTAAGTTCGAGACAAGGGTGTTGGGTAGGGGATAGAGGCTCTGTAGCTGTGTGCATAGAGGCCTGGTAGAGTCCGCAACTACGTGCGCGAACCCCTACAGCTGAGTGCATAGGGCAGATCTGGTTGTACTGGCGAAAGAATTGAATAAAGATAAGTTGGTTCTAAAATACTGTGTTGATTCTGGAATATTGTTGATCTGGTTAATTTACAGTTGATATACCTGTTTTGATCTATGCACTTATGCTTATGTTATGAGTTTATACAAATCTATAATGTTTCTGGGTGTGCACATTGGTTATCTATATTAAATGTTTGCTTAAAGACTGTAACAAGTAGATCTGATCTATAACAACTCATTAATAACAAGTATTAAGAAATTTCCTTGTTCCAGATCTACGTGGAAGCAGAGTGGTGCGAGGCCACAGAATGGTGCGCGACCCCTCCAAACCACATCAATACATCCCAAGGGTGTGAAAACCTAGTTCCAACACCCTCCCCTGCTACCTCGGGTGAGACTCAATCCGCGCTCCGCAGGCTGTTGCCGAAAGGGCCGGTAGCTGCGGGATTTGTTTGGCTAAATAAGTCTTCCGAACCTGGGTCAGGGCCTAATAAGCCAACTATACAATTTTTCCAATGCATCCCACATCTCCTTAACATTCCCTCTGCTAGCAATCTGACATACCACGTGATCCTTTACTCCATCAAGGATCATCCCCTTAACCTTCACTATTTCTCCCTTATACTTCTTTAGCTGATCTGGATTTGTGGACTTAGCTACCATGCTGTTGACATAGACCTTGAGAAAATGATCATTTAGAAGACACAACACCCTTGCCTTCCAAATCACATAGTTGGATGCCCCAACCAACATGTCCTGATCTCTCAGTCCACTGGCTACCATCTCTGCCACAAAAATACCAAGCTACTCCTCTTTGTTTCTTACTAATGCTGCTCAAGGAATAAGAAAATGAACTTCTTAGCGAAAAATCTATAGAGGAAAAATTCCCTCACTGTGCTTCTCCTTTCTCTTCTAACAATTTTCTACCGAACAAACTGTGTGCTGAAATTTGCATCCCACCAGCTCTTTCCTCACATTGAGGCTTTGCATTGCTCCCTCTAGCATGATAAAATTTCAATTTGGAAGCCCTTCCTCTCTGTCGACTCACTCAGAGAGAGAATTTCCTCAAAAATTCAACCTCCAGGCGTGGACTACGCAATCCATCTGGGGATTCAAACTACTGCCTCATGCAATTATTCCACCTCCTTCTTTGCTTAGTGTTGGTTTCTCTAGCTCTGCTCTTCTTATTTCAGCTGCAACTTTGATACCATGTGAAAATTCCTAAACCTGGAATCTCTACTACAAAAAATTGATGTTATCTTACTTGTTAATCCACACAAGTTATTTATTGTGCTCTATGGTAAATATCAAAGTAAATACAACTACAACATTCACTATTTAAAATAATATGCCGAAATAAGAAACTTAACAAGGAAAATATACAACACAATGACAATTATTTTAAGACAAATGTCTCGAAAAAATCCAATGTGGGAAAACTGGTGCAACAGATCTGAGGGTTTTTGTTATTAATCAGAAGGTATTTCTGAATACAAACTCTGGATGCCTTACTGGAAATCCAATACATAGAATATCACTCAGTAGACGAAATTAGTGAAATCACCTCACTCTACACTGTAAATCCTGACTGATATGATAGCTGAAAAAACGAGTCCCCTACTACCTCTATGCTGCCCCTTAGAAGTCACTGCATGGGCCCATGTCACTGCATTTGAGGCAGTGCATCACCTCTCTTCTTGATCAATTTTCTCTCAAGAGCTTCGACTTCAGCCTTCCCGACTCAGAACGTCAAACCCCCAACAAAACATCACTTTTGTTTGGAAGGCATTGCACTGCTCCACGTGAGCCCTTCCTGGCTCCGCGTCACCCTCGCTGGGCACTGTGTTTCCTCCTCTACGTCTTTCTCTACCTATCTGTTGTGTATTCTTGGCTCCGGTGAAGATTATCCATCGAAAATTGTCTCTTCCTCTCTCTGCATGATCACCACGAAATCACTACGTTGCTCTAGCCTCAACAATTCGATCTAACTGATCAATTCTCTATGTGTTTTCCAAATGACCCTCAAGCCTCCTTAAATAATCTTCTCATTGACATTCAATGACCCAGATTAGAATATAATCGATGGCCAAGATCATTTCTATTTGATCCTTCTCTTCTTATAGAAGTTACACCCATAGTTAGATTAATACCCATTAATTATTTTAATTTCCTAAGTTTAGACTTAGGGACTCATTAAAAAAAGTAATTATTTTAATAAAACTGCCTTCGGGTGGAATTTCCCAAAATCATTTCTTGGTATTGTGGAATACATGTGTCCCAGCATCCCTACAATTTTTAGGCTTAGAGCACATCTGATGCTACCAGAAATCAAAACTAGTGCCTCATCCAAAGGATAAAAATATTATTGAAACCAAGTGGGTGTTGAAAAGCAAAATGAATGAATATGGACATATCATAAGAAATAAAGCAAGGTTGGTATGCAAAGGATACTCACAAGTTGAAAGAATTCGATTTGAAGAAACCTTTGCCCCTATAGCCTGATTAGAAGCTATAAGAATTTTCTTTGCATTTTCTTGTTCAAAAGGTTTCAAAGTTTATCAAATGGACATAAAATCAACATTTCTAAATGGTGACCTAAAGGAAGAAGTTTACATGGAACAACCAGAAGGGTTCGATCTAGCAGAAGGAAAAGACTTTGTTTGTAAATTGAAGAAAGCCTTGTATGGATTAAAACAAGATCCTAGAGCTTGGTATGTGAGATTAGATCATTATCTACAACAAGAAGGTTTCAAAAAGGGAGTAGTTGGAAGCAATATTTACATGAAGATATACAAAGACAAACTACTAATTACACTTGCATATGTTGATGATCTAATTTTTGCCAGCAATAACAATGGGATGAGTCATGAATTTTCTCAAAAAATGTCTAAGGAATTTTAGATGCCTATGATTAGAAAATTGGCTTACTTCCTTGGACTTCAAGTAACTCAAACTAAAGAAGGCATGCTCATATCCCAAGAAAAATATCTTGGAGAGATGATTAAGCGATATGGGATGGAGTGTGCTATTGTGAGCACTCCTATGACTACAAATGATAAATTAAGTAAATATGATGAATCCTCTTTGGTATATGCTACATGTTACACAAAAATATCGTCACCATGATTATTTGCAGTCAGTATGGGTCTATCATCACTTGTACTGTCCTCCTAAGCAAGTCTAAGACCTCAGCTCTTCAAATCAAGCTTTATAAATGGGAAAAAGATGTTAAAATCAATGTAACTCTGGTTCCGCACTTTCTCTCATGGTCACCTGCGGTCTCGCACCTTCTATATACAAAAGCTATGTACCTCCCCGCTCTGTTCCTAACGGTGTAGGTACGGACCCCTGTGAAAGTCAAAAGGCGCAAATTTTATCTTAAAAACTCAATTTGGGTTAATTCTAGAGTTTTCTAAAAGGAATTTTGACGTGGATTGTTCGCTCTGAGGTGGTTCATGCATCCCAAAAGAGAAGGAGCTAATCCCTTGACTAAAGGAGCTATCCCTTTGAAGGAGGGCTTTATCCCTTTGAAGGAGGACCTAGTAACTTCCCTCCATTGCACTATAAATACAGGCATTGGGGTGAGGTCTAGGGAGGTTAGAAGCTGAACATTTTGAGGGTAAATGCTGGTGAAATTGGGACTCTTTGGTTGAGCTTGAGAGGAGAGATCACATACCTCTTGGTTTCATTGGAGAGTGAATGAAACTTGTCAAAGTAGAGGAGACATCTTGTTGGACCCTGAGAGGAGCTTGTAAGCATCAAGGAAAAGGTTGTAAGGTTCTTCTTCTTTTGAATTAATACAATCAAACTCATTTTTCTCAACAAGTATCTTATGTTATTTGTTTCATGGACTCCTTGACTTTCATGTTAAATATGTTTTATGCAATTGGTTTTTCAGGTGCTATTTAATGTGTTTGCCTTGTTTGTGTTTGCAGATTCGCGAAAAGGAGCTCATTTGGATCAAAGGAGCGAGGCCATCCACAAGCTTGCGTTGGACCAAAGGTAGGCCCTAAAAACACTTGTTTGCTAATTGTTTATTGAAACATATTTAGAGAAAGATAGTGTCTGGCTGGTTTGCTTGTCGTTAGGTCTTCTTTAGATTCTAGGAAGGTCTATCTTGTCCGCAAGATCGACTCATTCCGTGCGACAAAATGGCGACTCCACTGGGGACTTGATTGTTTTCTTTGTCTATACTTTGACCTGAGAAACTGTATTTTCTGTTTCTGTTTTTGACTTGATGATTGTGGGATTGGGTGAATTTAATTAATTTTGAGTTAGTTTTCATTTTTCATTATTTTGGGAGAGGTACACACCCTCTGAGTTAAGCACAGTGCGTACTAGTACGCACTTTTGATTTGTGCACAGAGCATGGATGCACCTGTGTAAACAGGTTGCCTGCGTACCCTGTCAAAATTTTTTAAATTTTTAAATTTTTCTCTTTTTTATCAGTTTAGAATTTGTTTATAGGTTTTAGCCATTGCCCAGACCTGCTTGTTCATCTTTGGTTGTGTAGTGGCTCTGAGCTTAGAAGCCATAGGGACCTTAGATTACCTTGGTGTCTACCAATATTCTTATGAGTCTGACCATTTATGAAATCTCCCCTTGTTGAGGAATCCGCTTTGAGTTTTCTCATTTCAAAATTTCGAAAAGCTTGTAGTTGAAAGTTTGGAATTTTCATTTTTTGAAAAAGAAAATGAAAGATTGGTTGTTTTTTGACTAATTGTGATTCTGCATAAATTAGTCCTTAGCTCACATTTAGCTAAGTAAAACATCCTCAAAAAGACTTTTAGTAGGCTTTGACTTCAAGTAGTTTTTTATAGTTTGTATCTCTCAAAGTTAGTCATTTTCATTAGTTTTGACTGTTTTATTTACAAAATATAAAAAAAAAATCTCTTTTGGAAAAGTTTGTTTTTGTAGTGATTGAGTGCTTTGAAAAGAAAAGGGAAATTTGTGTGAAATAGATAGTTGTCTTGTTTTTGAGTGCTTTGGAAAGGGAAAGCTCTTCTTTTAATTTGTTTAATTGAGAAAGATTTGTGTTTACAAAGTATTTGAATTCTCAAACTCTTGCTTAGTTTAGAAGTTCATCGAAGAGAAAATATTGTTTAAATCATCTTAGGTGCATCTTTTTAGTGATTTCGAGTCGAGTCTTTACACCACGAGTTTCATCTCCGCCACCTCTTGACTTAAACAACAACCACTAAAATTAACGCTTAAAGTAAAATTCACCTAGTAACATTTTATTTCTAGGGCTCTGATACACCAACTTAGCTTAGGCTAGTGTCTTGGAGTAGGAGAGTAATTAACTTTCCAAGACAGTGAAAACAAACAAGTAGCTATATCTTGTGGTAGGAAGAAATCCAATTGTTGCATTTATGCTCTGGGAAAGCTCCTCTTAAAGGAGAAGCACGAGATCGTGTCCGAACCAGTGTGGGAATCAATCCTTCCTCATTGGGAACGACGCCAGATATTCACGTATTAAAAATGGTAAACCTCGGATTAACCATTGTCGAGGAGCCTGGGGTCACTTGTCGGTAAACCTTGGATTATGTCAAGGAGCCTTCAAGGGGATTGAGCTTGCTACTCTGCCCTTGCATGCGTATCGGATTGTAGACTGTTCCCCCAGGTGTATTTGTCTCAGTTGGTAGCCTTAGTGACCATATTCTTTAGGATTCTTCCTAAGGTGACAGTGGTGGGAAGATCCCACTGTACTTGGAGCAGACGTTGGCTAGACTCACTTGGATTTTCTGGGGGGTTCACTTCACTCGAGACGATTAAGTGGAGGAACTTGGTCCAGTCTATTCATTAAGCAGGTTGCCGGGGTAACTGTTCCAACCGCCATTTCTGTACTGGATTCTACGACGTTGGATTTCATCACCAACTAATGTTTTTGGTCCGTAAAGTTACTGCTTGTGTGTGTTTGATCTCTAGATTCTTTAGGCGTGTGATTCAAATTTGTTTGGTTCTTTAGAGGCTTTAGGTGGTTTTCATTGAGATTTTACTTTGTTTGCGTGTGAAGTAGTTAAAAGTTTTTAACTGTGGCTGAATTACCAAGACAGTCCCGCAGACTTCGGGGCTAGTCTCCTGAGTTTGTAGCCGTGGCTGATTTACTGAGGAAGTCCCGTAGACTTCGGGGCCAACCTCCTGAAGAAGTCCCGAGCCATTTTTAAGGCTTGAAAGTCCTCGTAACTCCTAGTGGCAGTAAAGTTGGGTCACCTGAAGAAGGAGAGTCTTCGTTGGTTGTACATCCTGATTACCAAACTCTAGTAACAGGCTATAATCCTAAATCTATTTCGGTTTCCGAACTTGCTGGTAGTTTTTCATCTACTAGTGATATAGGTGAAGAACCTGAGATATCTGAACCTGTTACTCCAACATCGGGGTTTGTCTCTCCAACTTCTAGCGGTCCTAATTCACTTAGGGTAGAAAGAGTAATCACTGAAAATCTTCCTTCTGGTTTGATTGCTATTGAAGAACTTGCACCGGAAGAAGAAGTAAGCATCCCTATCCCTGAAAATCAACCTATTATTGATCTGAGGGAGCGTGAATCAATTTTTTACAGTCCACCTAGAAGTACTACTTGGTATCTTTCTTTGACTAATTATTTGGAAAACCCAGCGTTAAGTTTTTCACCACCTCGTGCTCCTTATCATCCTAGAGGTTTTTCTACTCCTGTAAATATGTCAGGTCAGTCGTCCATGTTTACTCAATCGCCTGAATCTTTTTTGTACGGCGGTCCTTCTGTTCCCTCTGGGTATCAGTCACTTTCTGGTACATTTTCGGGAGCATCTCCTCAACCCATTGAACAAGGGTTATTCACTGGAAACAATGGTGCAAAGCCGTTGAGCGTAGAAGACATTCTTATGATGTCAGGTTCTATTCCCAATTCTCAACCTCAAGGTGGCCAGTTACCGCCTGGGGGGCAGCCGCAATTAACGCCTGGGGGGCAACCTCAAGGTACACAATTTGCATCTGGGGGGCAACCTCAAGGACAGTACGTACCTACGGTACAATACGTTCCTCAAGGTCAACCCCAGACTCAATATGTACCCCAAGGTCAACCCCAGTATCAATTTATACCTCAAGGTCAACCCCAGTATCAGTACGTGCCTCAGGGGTATCTACCCCAAGGTCAGTACTCGAACCAAGGTTTACAACCACCCCAAGGTCAATCTTATGTTCAAGGAACGGGAAATGTACCTTTTAATTATCAATCCTACCCTCAACACGGTTATGGTCCTCAATATTCTCAACCTGTTATGGGTCAGTACCCCGGAATGAACATAGTGTGGGATCCATCGCAAACTCAACAGGTGTTGTAGCCAAGTGTACAGTTGTCATCTCAAACTAGACAACCCTTAGTTTCTGGTTCACCCCAGCAACCAGTCCAGTCTAACATTCAAACTTCTGTACCTTCGGTAGTTTCTCAGTCTGGGCCTACTGCGCCTCATACTCCATCTCAAACGACTGTTACAACTGCTGCAACATCTGTTCAATCTACCCCACCTACTTCTGGAGTATCAACAGCTCCAGGTTCTATTGTTCCTGTATCTACTCCTCAGACATCTTTACCACCGTCTGGATCTACGATTCAAACTACGGTTCAGATACCTGTAGGACAACCTGGTTTAAGTACGGTTGTTACAAGTCAACCACAATTCACCTATCAACCGTACCAGGGACAGTACCAATTCGGTCCTACTGTCCATCAGCCAGTTTATCAGTATCAACCGTATCCTGGGTACACCTATCAACAACCTCAACAACCCCAGTACGGTCCGGTTAATCCTGGTTTTCCGGGAGGATACAATATCCCAAATGCGATTCCTATTCCTAGTTATCCTGGATATCCTCCTCTTGGGGCTGGTCTCATGACCCAGAGTTTTAGGGGTCCTAATCGGCAGTTACCATTCATCGCAACTTTGGACTTACCTGACTTGTCGCGCCTAACGAACGATCCGATTAATTATCTTCCGTTTTGGCCACCAATGCCAAATAAGTTTCCCAGTGACATTCCCAAGTTCGAAGGTAAATCTGGAGAGGACCCGTCGAACCATGTGATGACTTACCACCTCTGGTGTGCGTCTAACTCCATCACAGATGATTCGATCCGTCTTAGACTTTTCCAGCGCACTCTAATTGGTCTCGCAGCCAAGTGGTACATTGAGTTACCGCGAGGCACTTTTTATAATTTTAGTCAGTTAGCTACCTCGTTTTTAACTCATTTCCAGTTGCCAGTCCGATATGACAATGGCACGGAATTGTTAACTTCACTAAAACAATCGACATCCACGTACATTTCAGATCATATTCATGAGTGGAGACATTGACAACGTTTAGTGAAGGTATTTATTCCGGATCAAATCTTGGCTGAGTGGTTTGTAAAATCTTTGTTGCCAAGGATCACTGAAGATGTTGCTAAAGCCGGAGTTGTTACTGAGGAGCAAGTGATTGCTCAAGCACAGTACCTTGACTTGGTCTATAGTCAGTCAGGTACGTTACACGAAAAGATCCCCGATCTTCCCAAGTCAAATCAAATCACTGCATCTCCTTCGGGATCTCATGCCGCTGACGGTATGATTGGTAGAGTTAACACTAAAAGTAAGAAGAAGTCTTCCAAGAATTCTTCTCCTATCATAACCTTGCCTGATTCCCCGACAGGAGATTCTTCTGCAGAAGTTTTTGCCGATATTAACGTTGTAGAGTCATCTACAGCTAAATCAAAATCCGGTGGGAAGAAGAAAGGAAAGAAGAAGAATAAAACGGACAAAAGTTCAAAGGAGAAACCCGAAAAGGAGGAATCCAATGATGAAAAGTGCAAACCTTGTTATCCATGTCTCATTTGTGACAAAGAACATTTTACAAGAGACTGCCCTCATCGAGTAAAGGTTGCGAAGATCATCAAAGGTTCCCAAACTCCTGCTGTCTTAAAGGATCCATTTCCAAGTCAAGACAGTAAGATGATAGGTTCTTCCTCGAGTGCCACTGAAGAACCCATATTGATGATGTCCCATGTAAGGATTGCGACTCGATCGCAAGATTATGGTAGTAAGAGTCCTGTTGATGGCAAAGAAGCAGAATCTTCTCATTCTAACCCATCAACCTCAGCTCCCGGTTCCGATCCACTACAGATCGAGAAACCTAACCCGGACTTAGTAATCAAACCGCCCGCCAAGGGTATACTTCGAAAGTCTGCTTTCAATCCACATGCGAGAGCGGCCCAGAATTATAACATTGTTGAGGATTTAGCTGTTTCACCCTCAGCAATGTCAGCTTTGGAAGTGCTGCAATCATGCCCAGCACAACGTAAATTACTTTTGTCGGCTATAGGAGCTGTTGATGTTCAGGACCCGAACCTAATAATTTTCGATCTAGAAAATAGTACACCACAGTTGCCTCATCAAATGGCTTTCCAGATCCCAGTGATAGTAAAAAACAGGCCTATTCATCGGACTGTAATTGATGAGGGAGCCTCAACATGTATTATGTCAATACAGTGTTGGAGATCGCTTCATTCTCCTTCACTAAATCAATCCCCGACAATTCTTAAGGCCTTTGATGGCCGTGGGTTTCATCCTTTTGGCATTCTACAGGATTTGCCTATAGGGGTTGAAGGAAAAATCGTTAATCTAGATGTGGAGGTGGTTGCTGCCCCTCTAGATTACAACCTTCTATTGGGTCGAAGTTGGTCTTACGCTATGACAGCGGTTGTTTCATCGGTCTTCCGAGTAATAAAGTTTCCACATAATGGAAAGATCGTAACAATAGATCAGCAAGCTTACTTTTCATCTGACCCAGCCTCTTCGGAGAGTATTCAGCATGTCAGTAAAACGACTATCCCATATAAGGATGTTGGAGTAGGATTAGTTAAAGATGCCGGTTTACTGGGAACTTTTCCTTTTCCTCCAATCAACGCATCATCTTCATTTGCAACCATTCATATGATTACATCAGACACTATTTTTTATGACGATCCTTGGATCGTTCCTTCTGAATTTGAAATAGACTCATTTGGTAATTCCATGCCTTTGAGTCCATATGAAATTGCCTATGAAGCCGTGCAGTCTTTTTCCGACTTGTGTTCAACCGAAAATGACTTAATGAATGTGGTCCGTGAGGAATCACTTTTCACATCAACCTCTGATTTAACTACGTTTTCTGAACTTGCTCACTCTGATGAGCAAATTCGTGAAATCCTATGTGTAGATGATTTACAATGGGAAGATCTCCATCACAGATCTTCGTTTTTACCTGAGGATGATCGTTTTGAAAATGATTTCTCATCAATCTTTACGACTGAATATGTCAAGGAACCTCAGAATCCAATGAAACATCCCGATTCAGAGTTAAATTTGGGAAACATCTCTCGAACTATTCCCATAGACATTTCGGTTAAGCCCAGAATTGTTGAGAACATTCATGTAGGTGCCTTGTGTACAGATGACGAAATTCAATTATATAAGGCCCTATTTCACGAATTTCGCGACGTGTTTGCCTGGTCCTATGAGGAAATGCCAGGAATTGATCCCGCGATTGTTGTTCATGAGATCAAGACTTACCCGGACGCTAAACCCATCCGGCAACGTTTGCGTCAGATTCACCCACGAAAAGCTATTGCAATTAAAGCAGAAGTTGAGAAACTGTTGAAAGCATGTTTCATTTATCCGATCCCGTTAACGGATTGGGTATCGAATATTGTTCCGGTTAACAAAAAATAGGGAACAATAAGAATATGCATCGATTATAGGGACATTAATCGAGCCTGTCCAAAGGACAATTACCCAACTCCCTATATCGATCAAATCATTGATGATTGTGCCGGCAGCGAAATATTTTCCTTTATGGACGGTTTTTCCGGATACAATCAAATCAACATTCTACCTGCCGATCAACCTAAAACGGCTTTCATTTGTCCATGGGGGACATTTGCTTATTGCAAATTACCTTTTGGGCTTAAGAATGCCGGATCAACTTTTCAGAGGGCGATGTCTTATGCGTTTCATGACATCAAGCACATTGTGCAACCCTATCTCGATGACTTGCCTGCTCATTCATTACATCGAGCTGATCACCTCGTCCATTTACGAGCAATCTTTATGAGGTGTAGGCATTATCGTATTCGGTTGAACCCACACAAATGTGTCTTCTGTATAGAAACGGGTCGATTGCTGGGATTTGTAGTTTCAAAAGCCAGCATTCGCGTTGATCCCTCGAAGGTCGAAGCTATCATCAATTTGCCTCCTCCTTCGAGTCTTCACCAACTCCAAAGTTTGCAGGGGAAAGCAAACTTTTTATGACGATTCATTCCTAACTACGCCGAGGTTACAAAGGGTTTTACACGGTTGTTGAAAAAGAACACTCAATTCTCTTGGGATGAGATAGCTCAGAAATCTTTTGATGCACTCAAACACGCGTTGACCCATCCACCGTTGTTGCATCCTCCCAACTACAACCAGGATTACTTTTTGTATCTCGCCGCCTCCCATTCCACCATTGGAATGGTCTTAGTTCAGGAAGATGAATTCGGAACGGAACATGTGATATATTACCTTAGTCGAACATTAAATCCAACTGAGGTCAAATACTCACATGTGGAGAAATTGGCATTGGCAGCCGTTCAAGCTGTCCAACGTTTTCGTCACTACACTTTACTACGTAAAACTATGGTAATTTCGGATTGCAACCCTATGATCTACATTTTGACCAAACAATTTCTAGGGGGCAAGTACTCTAAATGGATCGTTATCCTGCAGGAGTTCGACTTGGAGTTTGAGAAATCTAAGTCTAAGAAATCTTTAGTTTTTGCAGAGTTAATGTGTGACTTCCCGCGTGCTGACATGGAAACTGTGGCAGAGGAGCCCATTGCGGATGAATCTTTGTTTCTAATCAGCACTTTAGATCCGTGGTATGGAGATATCATCGTCTATCTCGAGACCCAATCCTTTTGGTCAGAAATTTCAAAGTCGGAACGTCGGAAAATTCGCTTCTAGTCCCAACAATTCAAAATTATTGGAGATACTCTTTATCGCCATGGGGCAGATTCTATTTTTCGACGTTGCTTAACTCACGAAGAGGCTAAAAGGGTTCTAAATGACTGTCACTCTGGAGCATGTGGCGGTCATATGTTTGGGTATGCCATAGCCCAAAAGATATTGCGCACTGGCTACTTCTGGCCGTCTTTATTTAAAGATTGTATTACGGCGGTCCGAAAATGCCACAACTACCAGATTTTTTATCATAAGATGCGCGCTCCACCTGCTCCTCTCCACCCTATAATTTTCGTTGGTCCTTTTGCCAAATGGGGTATCGATTTTATTACATGTAACCCTCACTCGACTGGGGGGCATGCGTATATCATCCTTGCGGTAGATTATTTTACTGAGTGGGCCAAGGCGATGCCTACATTCGAGGTAGACGGCAAGACAGCTGCAATTTTCGTGTTCAATCATATAATTGCTAGGTTTGGTGTCCCACAAGCGATAATCACTGATCATGGGCGTCATTTTCGAAACGTTATGATGACTGAACTTACAGGCCAGCTTGGTTTACGTCACGATAGTTAAACTCCTTATTATCCACAAGCAAATGGTCTGGTTGAGTCCATCAACAAATTTTTAGTTATCATGATCCGACGAATCATTGGGATTCATCGGTCGAATTGGCACAACATGCTATTTTCAGCACTTTGGGCATACCGAACTTCAGTAAAAACATCAACAGGGTTCACTCCTTTCCAACTAGTCTATGGTTTGGAAGCTGTGTTACCCATTGAGTGTGAAATCCCGTCACTGCAAATGGCCATCGAGTTACTTCCAGCTACTTCCGAAGAGGAAAAGCGTTTGTTATACTTAGCTCAATTAGATGAGAATCGACATGATGCTGCATTGGCGATCGAGACTCACACAAAACGTATGAAAGCTCAGTATGATCGGACTGTGACCCCTCGAAATTTTTCGGAAGGAGACCTAGTGTTATTGTATGATCAAGCTAATGATAAATTAGGCGCTGGGAAATTCGTTCCTATGTGGCATGGTCCCTATATTGTTAAGCGAAAGCTAGCAAAAGGGGCCTATGAATTGGTAGACTTTGATGGGGACTCTTTGGGTAAACCCAGAAATGGCCTTTACTTGAAGAGGTAATATGCTTAAAAGAATGGGTATGGAGATTTTTAGTTAGGATAGTTTTTTCTTTCTAGCTGGTGTGTTTTAGTTTAAAAAGTGTGCTTAGTTTAGAGAGTGTTTTTTTCGTCATTATTCCTGCTTATCTTGGTTTTACTCTTGACATTGCAGATGTCGATGCCTCTCCAAACATACATTGGATTCGCTGATGGTGCTTGTCGTAATACACGGAACATCTCTTCCGCAGCTTGGGTTATCTATTCGCCCTCTGACGAGTTAGTTTCCATGCATGGGGTAAGCCTCGGTTAAACAACAAACAACATTGCAGAGTACAGTGCAGTGATTGAATTATTGTCTGAATCTATTTCATTTGGGATTCGGAGTTTGATAGTGAGGTTAGATTCTAAACTTGTTATGTTACAGCTTAATAGAGTGTATGCCATTAGAAATCCAGTGTTATTAAGATTGTTTTTGAGAGTGCGTCTCTTGGAACGTGAGTTTGATTACATTGAATATCAGCATATTCCAAGGTCTTTAAACACATTAGCAGATGCAATTGCTTCTCGAATGTTAAATAGACATTTGCAATAATCATACATGTAAATTTAAAACCATTCCATAACATGATTTACAAGATAAGCTGGTAAGAGTGATATATATATAGGAGTGTGTCAAAAAATACATCGTCTTCGATCATAGGTTGAAAAACACCTTATGATCGGCAAAAATGATAAGTACAAAAAACAAAAATGTCACATGTGCCCACAAAAGGCAATCATCCTATCACTGGTGATGATCTCTATAAGAAACCACTGCCCAGGCCACCTTGCAAAGGAACCTCCTAAAAGGTCCCGGGACTCCAATCACATAGCGCTGAAGTCGACGAGGAATGTCATCTATAGTGGTCTCATGAATATCCCCTATCAAGCGCTCAAGATGACCCTCCAACTCGGCCAAAACCTCTGCTGATTCGTCCTGTGGGGCTGGCGCGGGTGCAACTGGTTGCCTCCTCTCGAAAGGCTGGAGAGCGGCTGGTCGCTGTGGACCCACATATGCATTTTAAATTTTTACTATCAGTTTTGAGACGATGAAAAATATAAAAAAAAATTAATAGGAAAAGTTGAAAAGGATTTTACCTGACTCGTCCCACTGCTCTCCTGGTGGAAGAGCCATATCTGGGTCACCACGGAAATCTATCCCAGTGTAAGGGAAGTCCTGAATGGCAAAAACCTGGTTTTCCAACCATTGGAAATACTCAGGCTTGAACCGAGCAACCTCTGTCCTCTCGTCCGGGTGACGGGCCATGACTGCGACCCATCGCATCAGTTTGGGCTCTCGAGGAAGCCCAGCTCCAACAGTAAGATGCTGTGGGATCATCATAGGAACCCTCTCCAAGCCAAAACTCACAACCAAAGCCCCATAACCAAAGGTCTTTAGTCGTCCGCTCTTGGCCCTGGTCAGTTGGCCTTTCACATTGGCCAGCACAGCATTGCACCAGTTGAAGATGGTGCCTTGAAAGCAATCAACTGCCATACGCATCTGGGATCCGGTGGCAACATGTAATGCAGCAGCTCCGCAAAGTCTGGTGACAGTAAACGCAATCACCATGAGCTCAGGACGGGATATGGTTTTTATGTCTATCCCTTTGTCTTTAGCCTGGCTGTTGCAGTACTCTAGCCAGAGGCTATCGACAGACTGGCCACCTGGCCTAGTCCCATATAGAGTCAAGTCTTCGCCTCTCGTAGGCAAACAAGTCAAGAAATAAATGTCCTTCGGCTCAATTTCGAGCCGGTGCCCGCCAATGAAGAAGCACTGGTCCTGTATGCTCCATCTATCAACCAGCCACTGCAAAAAGTCCACCTGAGCCCTCATGCCAGGAATGGTCCAGAACTTGTACAATCCGCACGCCCTCAAAGCATCAAGTGAAGGCTGATGATTCCATGCGGCGGTATCCACGTCCTCATGCTCTCGTTCACGCCAATCTAGCATGATATACTCTCTGCATCAAGTATAAAGATTCATTAGATTGCTAGAAAACATTTTGATTGGTCCATTTTTGAGGAATTTTGGGTTCAAAACCCTTGCTGCGGGGTACGCACCCTCCATGTTAGACACAGTGCGTGGGTCCGCACTTTGTCTACATGGAAGGTGCAGACCCCGAGCTTTTTCCCAATGGAGAAAAAGTCGGGGTCCGCGGGTCCACAATGGTAAACCTGCGGACCCCCATGCGCGGGTTTTGCGCCTAAAAACCCTCCCAAAAAATGAAATGAGGGACTAAATAAAAAAACTAAACGGTTGAAAATGAAGAGTGGGATGATGTGGATTACCTGGAGAAGGCGGTGCTCGATTCCGACGACTGGATTTTCCACAATCTTCATGGGAAGTTTTCTAAGAAAAAGCACTATTTTCTCACCCAAACTCGAACGGTAAAAATGAATTGACAAAAGCCCTTTTTATAAGTTTTTTGAGTCAATAAATCACAAATTTGTTTATGTTTCACTTTGAAAAGGTAATTTGCAACGCTTTTATCCATTTTAAACAGGTATGAGTAATGTTTGTGTTTTTGTGGAGAATTAAGGATTATTCAGGCGAAATCTATCATTTTCAACAAAAAAACAAGTAGAGTCATCTTTAAGCCCTTTTCTGACTCCTAAAAAATGAAAAGATTGCCGAGTGTTTCTTTTACACTCGTTAAAACGGAATTAAAAGACAGTTCACTTACAGCTTTTTTCCGACCATAAAAACATGAAAAGATTGCCAGATTTTTGTCGTTTCAAATTCGATATTGGTCATAAAACGACGTGTCATTAATCGCTTTTTTACTTTTTCGGATCAGTGACACTAATAAGGAAAAGTACTCCTTGGTCGTAAAAGATCAAGTGGTTCTCTCAAGTATTATTTTATACTTTTTCGGGCTTGGGAGACACAAATTTACGAAAAAGGTCAACCCTGGAGTCTTCTTAAGTTTTTTCAGACTCTCTAAAATTGAAAAACGCCAAGTTTCTCCTGTGCTGGACTCATTAAAATTTCACAGTAAAGGACCTGTTCAATTACAAACAGGAACGAACCACTCCTTCTTAGGGTTTGAATCTAAACTAAGTTGGACTCATCCGAAGGATGAGCTTATAATCAAGCAAATGTTATCCTCCTCAAGCTTGTCAAAAATAAAGAGGTACTTGCCAGAAATGGTGGGGGAAAAGGGAGAAAAATGAGTCTGTTTGTCATACTTTGTAACCACTCTTGAACACGACACTTTCATTCACCTGGGTTGGGAAATCCTTTGCCTAACAGTTGATCAAACCACATTGAAAGTCTTCAGCCGGTTTCTGGGTATTAACTTTGGGTCAATTGTTACCAAGCCATCTGTCGTGTCGTTATGTGTTCAAGAGGTCACTACCAATAAGCCATTCATCTGCAAAATATCTGTCATCCATCTTAACCATCTCTGAGTCAGTCCTTGCAACTAAATTTCTTTAACTTGATCTATGATTTCGTGTTGTGGGCTTGCCTACGACGGATCGCTTTCTATCGACATCAGCACATTATCTAGATAGATGATCTAGGAATCGTTAGTACCTTGAAATCTGCATGCCTCAATGGTAGGTTTCTCGCCTTTGACGACAGTTTACATCATTCACTTTCGATCGAAGGATTCCGTGACATGTTTGACATCAACACATTTATTCACATCTCATGGATTGTACTGGGTACTTTGAGAGCCATTGACATCACTGGTGGCTTCTCTCACACTTGTTAACAGTTTACATCATTGACTGGTAATCAAGTGGTTTCTACCATGTTCGACTTCAACACATTTATTCGCATGGATAGAATCGTAATATTTCGGGATATAGAAATGAAGACCCTGGATCTAGTTTCCACCATCTAGGCTACGAGGAATTTTGTATTCATTATGTTGTGGACTATTCATAAACAGATGGTTGCGTCCATACTATGTTCACACGAGTCTATACTTATGATGTTTTACAAGATCATTCCTGTATCAGAGCAGTAGATAGTTTTCTAGTTAGTTTTGATCTGAGTATGGGAATGCCTACCTCAACGATGATATGATCTCATATATATATCTTGCATTGAATGTTTTTACAGGTTCCGACCGGGCTTTCCACAAGATGATCCTCGAAATGATAAAGTACTTCACTCTTCCTATATGATAAATGAAATCCTCATCTACTACAGACTTCGCACTTTAAGGGGAAATCTGTTCCACAAAAATATCGTCACCATGATTATTTGTAGTCAGTATGGGTCTATCATCACTTGTACTGTCCTCCTAAGCAAGTCTAAGACCTCAGCTCTTCAAATCAAGCTTTAGAAATGGGAGAAAGACATTAAAAATCAATGTAACTCTGGTTCCGCACTGTCTCTCATGGTCACCTGCAGTCCCGCACCTTCTATATACAAAAGCTGTGTACCTACCCGCTCTGTTCCTAACGGTGTAGGTGTGGACCCCTATGAAAGTCAAAAGGCGCAAATTTTATCTTAAAAAACTCACTTTGGGTTATTTCTAGAGTTTTCTAGAAGGAATTTTGACATGGATTGTTCGCTCTGAGGTGGTTCATGCATCCCAAAAGAGAAGGAGCTAATCCCTTGACTAAAGGAGCTATCCCTTTGAAGGAGGGCTTTATCCCTTTGAAGGAGGACCTAGTAACTTCCCTCCATTGCACTATAAATATAGGCATTGGGGTGAGGTCTAGGGAGGTTAGAAGCTGAACATTTTGAGGGTAAATGCTGGTGAAATTGAGACTCTTTGGTTGAGCTTGAGAGGAGAGATCACATACCTCTTGGTTCCATTGGAGAGTGAGTGAAACTTGTCAAAGTAGAGGAGACATCTTGTTGGACCTTGAGAGGAGCTTGTACAGCGTCAAGGCAAAGGTTGTAAGGTTCTTCTTCTTTTGAATTAATACAATCAAACTCATTTTTCTCAACAAGTATCTTATGTTATTTGTTTCATGGACTCCTTGACTTTCATGTTAAATATGTTTTATGCAATTGGTTTTTCAGGTGCTATTTAATGTGTTTGCCTTGTTTGTGTTTGCAGATTTGCGAAAAGTAGCTCATTTGGATCAAAGGAGCGAGGGCATCCACAAGCTTGCATTGGACCAAAGGTAGGCCCTAAAAACACTTGTTTGCTAATTGTTTATTGAAACGTATTTAGAGAAAGATAGTGTCTGGTTGGTTTGCTTGTCGTTAGGTCTTCTTTAGATTCTAGGAAGGTCTATCTTGTCCGCAAGATCGACTCATTCCGTGCGACATCATCACTTGTACTGTCCTCCTAAGTAAGTCTAAGACCTCAGCTCTTCAAATCAAGCTTTAGAAATGGGAGAAAGACATTAAAAATCAATGTAACTCTGGTTCCGCACTTTCTCTCATGGTCACCTGCGGTCCCGCACCTTCTATATACAAAAGCTGCGTACCTACCCACTCTGTTCCTAACGGTGTAGGTGCGGACCCCTGTGAAAGTCAAAAGGCGCAAATTTTATCTTAAAAAACTCACTTTGGGTTAATTCTAAAGTTTTCTAGAAGGAATTTTGACATGGATTGTTCGCTCTGAGGTGGTTCATGCATCCCAAAAGAGAAGGAGCTAATCCCTTGACTAAAGGAGCTATCCCTTTGAAGGAAGGCTTTATCCCTTTGAAGGAGGACCTAGTAACTTCCCTCCATTGCACTATAAATACAGGCATTGGGGTGAGGTCTAGGGAGGTTAGAAGCTGAAAATTTTGAGGGTAAATGCTGGTGAAATTGAGACTCTTTGGTTGAGCTTGAGAGGAGAGATCACATACCTCTTGGTTCCATTGGAGAGTGAGTGAAACTTGTCAAAGTAGAGGATACATCTTGTTGGACCCTGAGAGGAGCTTGTACAACGTCAAGGCAAAGGTTGTAAGGTTCTTCTTCTTTTGAATTAATACAATCAAACTCATTTTTCTCAACAAGTATCTTATGTTATTTGTTTCATGGACTCCTTGACTTTCATGTTAAATATGTTTTATGCAATTGGTTTTTCAGGTGCTATTTAATGTGTTTGCCTTGTTTGTGTTTGCAGATTCGCGAAAAGGAGCTCATTTGGATCAAAGGAGCGAGGGCATCCACAAGCTTGCGTTGGACCAAAGGTAGGCCCTAAAAACACTTGTTTGCTAATTGTTTATTGAAACATATTTAGAGAAAGATAGTGTCTAGTTGGTTTGCTTGTCGTTAGGTCTTATTTAGATTCTAGGAAGGTCTATCTTGTCCGCAAGATCGACTCATTCCGTGTGACACTACACTTTACATATCAATGATTCGAGCTCTTATTTATTTAAAAACTTCACGACAATATATTATGCAAGTAGTAGGAATGGTGGAAAGATTTCATTTAGATCCCAAGGAATCCCATTTAATGGCTGTAAAAAGGATCCTCAAATATTTAAAAGGTACTCTTGATTTTGGCATAAGGTACACTTACCTTGGCAGCATACACTAATGCAAACTATGCAATAATCTTGGATGATCAGAAAAGTACTAGCAGAAAAGCATTATTTATGGGAGATTGTCTTGTATCTTGGCTTAGAAAAAAAGAAATCATTTATATCTCTTTCTACATTCAAATTTGAATACACAGTTGTTGCAGATTGTTATACACAAATATTATAGATGAATGAAGCTCTAAAAGATATCAACATAGAAATTAATCAACCAATCACTATCTACTGTGAAAATAATAGTGCAATTAGTCTTTCAAAAAATATGGTGATGCATTCAAAGACAAAACATATTCTAATCGAATACCATTTTCTCTGAGAACAAGTTGCAGAACAAAATTTCAAGTTGGAATATGTCAATACAAAGGAAAAAATTGCAAATATTTTCACAAAAATCCTACCATGAGAAGCATTTGAATACCTTAGCCAAAATATGGTGGTCATCTCTCTTGCATCCCATTATAAGTATCTTATTCAAAAAGAGAAAGGGGGGAGAAACATGATAGGAGGAATAACATAACAAAAGAAGGAACTTGATAAGGGGAGCAAAGTGATAAATAAAGAAGCACAATAACAGGGGGAGTACTATTTGAAGTTGGCATTAATGTCAAAGGGGGAGTAAATAATGGAAGAAGAAGAGTATTTCCATGTAATGTCCTTGTTATAATCAAACCTTGTATCCCTAAAAGAACTATAGATGCCCTAGATTTGCAAAATATTGAAATCCCTAAAAATCCTTGATAAAACCCTAACATGATGCCTATTCCCTAAATCTTATTTACCCTACTTACTTCCTAAACTCCAACTCTATCAAACCCTTTTCCTTATAAAATTTCCATAATTCTTATCGTATACAACCCTAAAATTCCTTCAAAAATTTCTAAGATAATATCCTATTTTCAAAATCCTTTCCATCATAGAAACCCTTACTTTTTATGAGTTTT
The DNA here is from genome assembly GCA_031772625.1 of Pinus tabuliformis. Taxonomy (NCBI): domain Eukaryota; kingdom Viridiplantae; phylum Streptophyta; class Pinopsida; order Pinales; family Pinaceae; genus Pinus; species Pinus tabuliformis. Next base: position 437,905,400 of record CM062817.1, read on the forward strand.
TTAAAATTTTTTTTACTAATCTCCCAATTACCTACAAAAATTTGCCTAATCATCTACTTGTTGACTGCCAAAATGTAACATAATTAATTAATGTTGAAAAAGTTCAACTTCAGGTCCTATAAGTTGTCTTCATAAGCCAGCTTCTCCAAACAATGTCATATCACATCTTGAAAGAGTATAAATATAAGATAACTAACTCAGTTTTGGAACACAAATATCAGACAAGGAATATACAGAGAATTAGGTTCACATCTCGTGAACCAAGATACAGTTCAATCTGTGATTCGTTTAAAACTCGAAACTTCTAATCTCTTAAGCTTGAACTTGAACCTGGAGAAGAATATTCTGACTTAGACCTGTAAAAGTAAATTCGTCTGTAGTGATAAGGGATATGTTTGGAACCTGACTTGTTTGTAGTGATAAGGGATATGTTTGGAACCTGGCTCGTTTTTAGTGATAAGATATCTATTTGAAATTTGTCAATGAAAGCTCATTTGGAGTGGTATGTGAGTTGTTTGAAACCTATAGAAGAAACCTGTAAAATGTAAGAGGAAGACTCTCCTGTTGGACCTAAGGAAGACTACATTGTGTTGTAGTGGCTGCAACACCCTCCAAAATTTTGGCCTACACTCAAATTTTGGAGCCTACTGTGGATCCTGTGATCATTCATTCCTTAGTCACTTATTGGTCAGTTGATGATTTCAAGCTCCCTTCTTGGATCTCAAGTGTTGTCCACACTTTTCTTTATATAGCTAGTGTCATCTTCGGGCATGGGAATTATCGCTTATCATGAAAAGGGGAGTTCTAGTTTGATTCAAGGGGAAATATTTGTGAAAATGAGTTGTTCTCATCATATATACATGTTTCTCACTCATTTCCAAAGTTTCACGCACTATTACACAAGTTTCATCATTATCCTCAGAAAATATATCGTCAGAGCCACACTTGTTGTAAGTTGCCACAAAGGTTGTTGCATTGAGGGAAGTATGTTTTCATATGTTCTGGGTGATCGATATTGTATCACTAAGTTTCCAAGTGTGTGGTCACAATCAAGTTCTATCACTGCTCACATCGGTTCCACTGATCCCACACTTAGCCAAATTTTAGAGGATTCTTAGCAACCTATCCTCATACAACCTTCCCAAACTGTGCACTTCAAACCTTTAACCTTCAAGAGTTTTTTTTGTATTCTGGAAATGCACAATTCATAGAAAGCCCAACCTCCCTTGACCTCCAAAACTGTGCAAATGCTTCCTCCAGTGTCCTTCCCTCAGCCAAAGCTCACACCCTCCAAAAACTACACAGTTCTATCCCTTAAGCCTCTCAACTGCCAAATCCCCCTTGCCTCCTAAAACTTCACACTTTGTCCTCCTAGGGCCCCATCCTATAGTAGCCACTACTTACTTGAACTGCACAATTATTTCCCTCAGTGGGCACTGCGAAATTTTTCTCTCAATAAGGATTGTGCATAAATTTCCCTCAGTGTAGCTTGAGCTCTTTACTACGCAATATTAGTGATCAAACTTGACCCTTGGTTGCTTGAACTGCTCAATTGCACAGTCACTAGGCCTTCTCCCCTGACCTATCACACAGTCCTAGTCCATTTCATGAATCCAAGTGCTTTATCTTAAGCTAGGGGTTTTCATATTGATGTCGTCCTGTCATGATTAAGTTGCAGATGTAGGTATTCTATTACACTATGGAAATATGATGAAGAAGGAGATGAACAAGGTGGACATGTTATATGACACTTAAGGAGCCGAGGAGAAAAGAAAATCATTAGATAAGAAGAACAAGAAACTCTGGGGTATGATAGAAGATTGAAGATCAATATCGCATGAAGACTCCATCTGATTCACAACCCTTTGGAGGGTAGGTACGATAAACAAAGCACATATTTCATGAAGTTGAATTGCACCTCTTAGTGTAATATGAAGGACAACTTATGTCTTCAATGACAGGTATGGTCTCAAAAACTAAAAGTCATTCCAGGTGTTTTCTCTAAGTGTTTTTCTCTGTTTCGCAAGATAGGCAAGACATCATCTTTTCGCATGATAGTTGTCACACTTTATGCATAAGCTCATTATGGTGGTTTCAAGGGCTCATATTTGTGTTTATGAGTTTTCCTAACTATATAAACACCTTTCGAATTCATTCAAAAGGTTTTTAGCATTGTCGCACAAGTGTCATAATGGTTGTCATAAAGTCTATCTTAGTTGTCGCACACGTGTCATCATGGTTGTCATAAACTCTATCTTAGTTGTCGCACTTGTCGTAACTAGTCATGAAGTGGGAACAAAAAAGAGAAATTATTATTCATGTGTCATGGGTGATCAATTTTGTTGAGTCATAAAGTGTTATAAGTGTTAGGACACAGTCAAAGCTTCATCACTACACCTGTTAGTCTCACTGGTCCAACACTTAGCCTTTTCCAAAGAAGCTCCTTGACCCTTCAACTTGGATTCACCCAATTTGCCTAGACTATGCATTGCATAGTTCTAGTCAGGAGGTTGTGACCTTGACCCCTGGATCTGTGCAATGTGTAGTTCTTTTCCCTTAGGACTACTACATTATGCAATTCCTAATCCCTAGACCCAGCCTTCGCCTCTAGAATTGTGCAATATTTTCAGTCATCCTTCCCTTCCAGAATTGCGCAAAATTTGCCTTCAATGGTCCTCCCCTCATCCCGAATCACTATCTCCCAAAACTACGTAGAAGTAAGTCAGCCTTCCTCTCCAGAACTATGCAAAAATCTTCCACAGTGGCCTCTCCTTCATCCAGACTCATTCATCTCCAAAATTATGCAGAAGACATCCTCTGAGCCTAGCCTGGATTGTGTATTACGTACTTCCAAGCCTCAAGCCTCAGCCCTGGTTGTTGGGACTATGTAATGTGCATTCATAGAGCCTCTCTCTCCAACCTACAACTTAATTTCGGCTTAATCTTTGAAGATGAATGCACCATCTTAGGCTAGGAGTTTTTTGGGTTGATGTCATCTCATCATGCGTAAATTTCATATATAGGTATTTTGTCATGGCGGGATGATAAGGAAGGAGATGAAGGATGAAGACATGAAAAATACACCCTTGTAGCTGAGAAATCAAGCTGATCTTCCAAGGCAAGATAGAGGGACACCAAGTTGTGACCACCACTCAAGACTTGAGAACATTTAAGATTCCTGTCACCAAGCCATGGGGAGGTGGAAGACAAAAGCATTCTCAAGAAGACATCACTCACAACGATAGTAGTGTCTTGACACTGCCACAACATCCAAGCAGATCATATCAACAATTCCATATCATCTCTCATCATGAATTCTCATATGCCACATCATCATTGTGGACCATGTATATTGTATTCATTGTAAAGTGGAAGTCCAAAGGACACATATGTAATATGGAAAGTCATGTATGCTGAAAATTCATAGGAAGTCAAACAATCGTGAGGGTAGTAAAAGAGTCACAAGGAGGGGAAGCATCATTGCTTGCTTATATATATACTCCCTCATTGTATGAGTAGAAGAGTTTTCACCTTGGCTCCTCCCAAAAGGCATTAGAGAGATTAGCTAGTTCTTTGAGGAACATGGAGTGTCTCCAATGTCTCACTATTGGGGCTAGTGATGTACAATTTAAACATGTGTCTTGGAACTTTTTCTTAATAGCAAAATCCTTTTAAGGCTAGCACGTTCTTCATGCATGGACTAGGAATGTTTGTAAGACTATTCCATGGACGTTTTTATTTCATGTTTTCTTTCACATGTACTAAAATAGCTGAACTATTTTAGTTATTTTAGTGCTTATCTTATTCAAAATGTGATGTATGTTTGTTATTTTTATCCCATCCTTGTGGACTATTCCGCAGGATAGTAGAAAGATATTTCCTTGTTTGTTGGTTGTAACGACCATCACATCCATTGTGGAATATTCCATTGGATGTTAGACAGAGCCTTCTAGTTCATGTTTGTCTCTTCCTAGGTGGTACTATTACCTCTCACTTAGAGGCTCACTTTTCTCCCCACTTTGCAGTAGATGAACCTTGACATAGTTACAATTGCACACTCACCAGGGAAACCTCCCTTGGTTTTCAAAGACACCATTGCATCATTCTCCTGTGCTGATAGCTAAATACAAGGAAAATATTTAAGGATTTGGCAACTGGGCCTTTATACCAAATGGGACTCCTACAGGAAATGGTGTGAGGTTTGATTGGGAATTTATATTGGGGAGATCCCCATGGTTGATGGATTTCTAGCACCATTAACACACTGCAATACCATAAACTTATATACTTATCCATTCACATAACACATCGGAGATAAGAAGTGAAAGAGAAAGAAATATCATACCCATTGAGAAAAGACATCCCATATCTATTTCTTGTAGAAATTTTGATAGAAATTGTAACTGCTCAAGATTTCAACCTGAAAACAAGAGACATAATTCAACTCTACATATATGCGAAATGAATATCGCAATTTAGAACAACATGCATAGATATTTAATAAGAAAAACCACAAATACACAACGATTTCTAGGGGAAACCAACTGGAAAAGAACCCTCAAGCCTCTTTGCATTAATCAGATGAATAGAGAAAATATCACAATTGCTAGCTCCAACTTTGAGCTCAACTTGTAAAAGAATAATTGTTCTCTTTTCTCAATGAGAAACTCTGTCCAAAACTTAGCAAATTATATTCCCACCACAAATCCTAAGGAAATTGGCCCCTAAAAGATAGGAATTTCCTCAAAATTGACTATGCAATTCCCAAGGATTGATCACTGACTACATGCAACACTTGTATACTCAAAACTAGTTTAAAAATAATGTTACATTGCCTTGTGATCTCCACTTTAGCCGAGGAATTATAATTCCTTGCATGCACTAGCTATTTTGGGTTAATTGATCAATTAACTGATAGAATTCTGAGTCAGACTAATGTCCCACTACAACACTGACCTTCAACTAACTCTATCAATAATTAGAGGCCAGTAAACTGAGTAAAACTGAAAATCACTGAATTGGATTACTAAACTTTAGCAATCACACATGCATAACTAAACTCCAAGCCCTCTAACTTGAAGTTACTAAGCTAATTGAGTGACAAGATCCATGTCACACTAGTTAACTACCTCCAAGTTGTCCTGCTAATATGGAAATTTGATATACTCAATTTCACTAAGGCTAAAGTCAAATTGAGCCTTTCTTACTACATTTTTTAACACTCCCTCTTAGCAAGAAAGGGATTTTCCACCAACCCTATCTGACACATGTGGAATTCAAATTCACCTCTTTACAATGCCTTTGTTAAGATGTTAGCATCTTGCTCGTCAATTGGAATGTATTGTAGCAACATAATTCTCCTCTGCACATAGTCCCACAAATGATGAGATCAGATATCAATGTGCTTGGACCTGTCATGAAATATCATATTCTCAATGATATGAATGCAACTATGATTATCAAAATATGTCATTGTTGGATCCATCTCTTGAATGAAAAGTTCCACAAGATGTTGCTTGACTTGTAGCCAAGTATTCAGACTCTACTACGTTGAGCACCACACACCTTTTCTTCCTGCTATACCACAAAATAGTTGTGGACCCAACATTGAAGATAACACCTGATGTAATTTTCCTATTGAATGGACTCCTTTCTCAATCTACATTGGTGAAGCCTTGCAAATTCACTCCCTTAGTCTACTTGTACCATAATCCATACTGGGTAGTACCATAACACATGCTTTGTTTCCTTCCAATATAATTTTGTAGGCCACCATATCTTGGTTAAGTTGGTTGATTACATAGCACATGTCAAGTCATGTGTTCACAAAATACATCAGTGAACCCACAATAAGCCTGTAAATGGTAGCATCAACTTCCTCACTTGAGGAGGAATACTTCTTCCTCCAATTTGTAACTAGAGGTGTGTCCATGGGATTACAATTATCCATGTGAAATCTACAAAGTATCTCAGTATCATACTTGCCTTGAGACAAAAACAATTGACCATCAACCTTCCATACTTCCAGCCCAAGGAAGTAATGCACAAGGCCCATGTCTTTCATCTCAAATTCCCTTGCAAGATCCTCTTTTCTAGAGAATATCAATTGCTCATCACCTGTCAATATTAAATCATTGACATATTAAACAAGAATAAGAAATTTACCATCTACCAAAATGTGATAGATGTTCTCATCTAATTCACTTTTTGTGAAACCCAATCCAATGAGATGATTTTTTATCCGAGAGTACCATGCTCAGGCGCTTGTTTGAGACCATACAATGCTCTCTTGAGTTTTCACACATGTGACTCTCGATCATATGTCTCAAATCCTTTTGGCTGCTATATGTAAATTTCCTCCTCAACAACATCATTGAAAAAAGTTGCCTTCACATCCACCTAATGGATTTTCCACCCCATGTGGAAAACCAATGCTAGAATGGATCTTATTGAGGAATATCTTGCAACTGGTTTAAAATTTTCCTCATAGTCCACTCCCTCTATTTGGGAGAATCCTTTGGCCACAACTATGGCCTTGTACTTCTCAACGCTCCCGTCAGCTACATACTTCACTTTGTAGATCCATCTGGAACCAATGACATATTTCCCTTCTAGTCTCAGTACCACCTCCCATACATTATTCTTCATGATGGATTCATATTCTTCCACCATGGAATAAACCCAAACATGCTGAGAAAATACTTCCTCAAATGAGGAAGGCTTTGTTTCAATTAGATCACGCATGAGATCCATGTAACCAATGTACCTATCAGGCGACCTACTCTACCTACATTGTGATGTGGGGGCTCCCACATTCTCCCTTGCATCTTTCTACAATCTATCAACTTCTATGGTTCTCTTTCTCCCTTCTATGGAATATTCTGGTTGAGTGGGTGTCTCCACTCTACCTCCTGTCTTCTCTACTACATGTGGATGCTCCACAACCTCCTAAAGCTCAACCCGAGGCTCATCCTTTGTAGCTAAAATCTCTTGCTCTGATGGGATACTCAACTCTTGTTCCAAAGAGCATATCATAGCCTTGTCCTCATCAAACTTGACATCTCTCCTTACAAATGTAATCCTCAGTGAAGGTAAATACACCCATTAGTTGTGTGGAGTTTCAGTGTATCCTACAAAAACTCCCAACTTTATTGTAGGCTCAAGTTTCTTCCTTGAATCCTTGGAGACATGAAAATAAATTAAAGCTCCAAAAATTCTTAAATGAGACACATTAGGCATTATCCCAGAGAAATTTTACTATGGTGTGATCAAGCCAAGTATTCTATGATGACTCATGTTCTACAAGTAGAATGTTGTGTTGCATGCTTCTTCCTGTAGATTCAATGGAAACCCATGATCATGCAACATGGCCCTTGCTGCTCTCATTATGCTTTTTTTCTTCCTCTTAGCTACCCCAGTATGTTTTGGGTTATGTGGTGCTATCATTTACCTTCAAATACCTTCTTTCACGCAAAAATCCTTGAAGGCATGCGAAACAAATTCACCTCCATTATGACTCCTAAGAGCCTTCACTTTCTTCCCAATCTCCTTCTCTACCAATGCTTTGAATTCAATAATTTTTGCAAAAGCCTCATCCTTCCACATGAAGAAGATCCAACATTTTCTAAAGAATTCATCAATAAAAATAACATAGTACTTATGTTTTGTAGGGGAGGTTGTAGAAAAGTGTCCACAAACATCATAATGGACTCGCTCCAAGATTGAATTTTCTTTGATATGTCGGCCATTGAAGTGGATTTGACATATTTCTCCAATGTGAAACACTTGTATGCATCATGTTGGTCAAGAGAGCCAATATCTTGTGCCATTTTCTCCAACATCTCGACTGTGCACTTTTTATGCCTTGTTGGTCAATCTAGCACAATCTCCCACCTCAAGTTTGTATAGATTCTTCACACGAACCTTTATTTACTTCACTTTCTTGGTAGCTATGTGTCTCCGAAAGGCCTTTCCTTTACTGAAAATAACATCATAGCCGTGATCCTCAAATACTACCTCTGAAATCAAGTTCTTCTTCAGCCCAAGTACAAACATGATATCTTTGAGGTGAAGAGGAGAATCTTTCCCCCTCTCAAAGGTGGCAATAACGATTCCTAAACATTGTACCTCCCATCATCCCCCAATTCAATATGCATATGGAGATCCTTATCCTCCAAGCTACTGAAAAAATCCTTGCACTATGTCATATCGAACGAGGAATTGGAATCAAGGTACCACACACTCCCCATAACAATGGTTTCCATGCATGCTACTAGGGTGAAATCTAATTCGAATTGTGAAGCTAGTGCTTCACTTGCTTCTCCTCCTGAAGGCTTCTTGTTAGACTTATTGTGTGAACATTTTGTTGAATAATGTATGAATTCATGGTAGTGAAAGCATTTTATCTTTCTAAAGTATTTATTCTTGCCATTATCTTGGCTGGATTCAGGTTTTCTCTGAGTCTTCTTTCCTTTTCCCTTCTTCCCCTTTCCAACCAAAGAAAATTTTTCTTCATCCTCAACTTTGGATGATGTCCCATCTCTACTATTTCTCCTAAACCATTCTTGAACCAAATAGGACCACAAACTTTCCCAATTAAGTAATTTTTCCCTTCCATTCATAGATTTTTGGTAGTTGTGTCAGGATTTTGGAAGGCCTAAAAGAGCTAAGTTCACCAGGTCATATTCCACTACATTCACCCCAAGCCTTCCAAGCTCATCTCAAACTTGTGTAAACCTGGAGAGATACTGCAAAATAGTGTCTTTTTTTTGCATCCTGATGTTTTAAAGTTTGTCTTTCAGGGCCAATTTTCTATGGTCATTGCTATTTTCAAATATCTTAGTCAATGCCTTCGACATAGAAAATGGTGGCTCTTTTCCATGGAGATTTGAGACCACGTGGTCTCTTAGACCTTCTAGAATAATTCTCCTGACCTTTGCAACATCCTTCTTCCACTAGGTTAATTGTTGTGCATCAGACTATTGGGGATTTTTCAATGTCAGTTTTAACATATTCTAACACACCATTGTCATCGAGCACTTCTTCCATTCGATCCTTCCGGGAAATGAAATTTGAGCTACCCTCTAGGGCATACTCCAATATCAGTCCGTTGAAAGACATTTTCCAGATTCTAAATAAAAACTGCTACACTAAAGCTGCTAAATTGAAATTCCTAAGAGACAAGTTTGAAATTTTGGTTCTAATGTGATTTCTAGGCTTTGATACCATGTAGAAATTTTGATATAAATTGCAACTACTCAAAATTTAAACCTAAAAACAAGAGGCACAATTCTACTCTACCAATCCATGAAATGAAAATCATAATTTAGAACAACATGCATAGACACAGTGACTTCTAGGGGAACCCAACTGGGAAAAACCCCTCAAGCCTCGTTGCATTAATGAGATGAATAGAGAAACTATTACAATTGTTAGCTCCAACTATGAGATCAACCTGCAAAAGAATAATTGTTCTCTCTTCTCAATGAGAAACTTTGGCCAAAACTTATCTTATTATTTTCCCACCAAGCCTCCTATTTCCTTGTGCAAATCCCGAGGAAATTGGCCCCTAAAAGACAAGAAACCCTCCAAATTGATTATGCAATTCCCAAGGATTGATCACTAACTACATGCAACACATGTACACTCAAAACTAGTTTACAACTGATGTTTAACAGGGAAAATTTTAAGAATGGAAAATTATCTTGAAGTTTAGAAACATTGGTGAATCTCACTAGTCCCTAATATGCAAACTATAAAATATTTATTTATGTATTTGTAAAATTATTCAAATTTATAATGATTTTATATATACTCTCTATATAATGTTGGTGATTTTTAAGGTAAAATAATTTTATATCGTAAAATTTGGGCGAATATTTTTTTTGAAAAATCATGGAAAATTAGCCCACCTGCAAATATTAGTCCCTAAAATTTTCCATGTTTTACATTGCCTTTTCATATCCACTTTAGCGGAGGAATTTGAATTCCTTGCATGCACTAGTTATTTTGAGTTGATTGATTAGTTAATTGACAGATCTCTGAGTTAGATTGTTGTCCCACTGCACCACTAACCTTCAACTGACTTTATCAATAGTTAGAGGTATGTTAACTGAATACGACTGCAAATAACTAAACTAAATTACTAAAATTTAGCAATCACACATGCATAACTGAACTCCAAGCCCTCTAACTTGAATTTACTGAGTTAACTAAGTGACAAGATCCATGTCACACTAGTTAACTGCCTCCAATTTGTCCCACTGATGTGAAAATTTGATTTACTCAATTTGACTAAGGCTAAAGTCAAATTGAGCCTTTCTTGCTACATTTTTTCAACACTACTCTCAAACCTATGGATATATTTTTTAGACTTGTAGCTTCATCAACTTATATATATACTTGTGGAGGACATGTGGATCTATTCTTCTAGACTTGTAGTTTCATCAGTGAAGAATTTTATATATATACTTGTGGAAGACCTATGGTAAAGAACAACAATTAAATATCTCTAAAGGATCTGTTGTATACCTATGACAAAGTGAAAAGGGCCTATTGAATCTTGTGGTGAATAACGATAAATAGTGTTTCATTAACAATTTTTGAAACTCACGTTTTGAAGCATATTGAACAAAGGATTGGAGTCCTCAAGGGAGGAGCCTTGAAACATTTTTTTTCATGTAGGAACCTGATTTTTTTATTAAAGGATTGAAGTGCTCAAGGTAAGAGCCTTGGAACAATTTTCTAGCTAGGAGCTTGAATTTTTTATTAAAGGATTGGAGTACTCAAGGTTGGAGCTTTGAAACATAATTTTTAACAGTTGGAGCTTGTAACTGTTGTAAAAGGGGATTGGTGTCCTCAACAATTTGTCATAAAAATATTTTATTTTGTTCCTAATTTTCTAATTCATTTTGTGAAAAAAAAAATCTTAACTGGATAAAATAACAATTGTAAAAGAAATATAGATTCACCCCCGCTCTTAGTATTTCCAACACGGATATGGTTCATATAGTCGCAGCCCGAATCAATTCCTAATTGATATGCATTAACAAACATATTCATTAATCAATGGGGACTCTTAAAAAGGATCATGTTTATTATGTAACTTTGAGGATGTAAAGAAAAACTCGGGTGAATCAATTTATGATTTTATTAAAAGTTTAATAAGGTTTACAAAAAAATTCCAGCAAAAATAAAACCTTCAACTACTTTTTCTAAAGATATATTTGCTAAGGCCTTTGACGATGATTTTTCCCTCATGTTAAGAGAATGAATGTCAACAATTTTAGCAGACATTCATATAGATGCAATTGAAGTAGAAGCTAATAAAACTTCTTTTGGAAATATAAGAGCTAAAGCAAATAGAGTAGAGAAGAAGAAAGCAAAGAAAGAAATTGGTTCTTCAAGGGAATCAAAGGAAGACGATCAGAAAATTGATGAAATTACCAGAATGTTGAGAAATTATTCCAACAAAATTTCTAGAATGGAAACCCAACCTAGACAAGCACAAAAAAATGTAAATAGGCCACGTGGAACTTACATAATAATTTTTCAACCTCATATTTTACAAAGAGAAAGAACCAATACAGAACAACAAATTCAACCTCCTTTAATGATTGATGGCCAAGATATTGAGGAAGTGACACAAGTTGCAAATGATATAAATTATTTAGTTGTTCAACCTTTTGAAGGTAATATAGTTCCTTTAAGCCAAAATCAATCTCTAATCAAGAATGTGGACTCTTCCAAAGTATCTAAATATCAATCCTTTTCAGAGTTTTAATTGTTGAACTTACTAAAAGATATGACTTTAAGTCGAGACAAAATATGGTTAGAAAAACAATGAAAGTTATTTTTGATGCACCACAAGAGAAATGGAGAATATTCATCTCCCCAACAACAATCTTCGACACAAGATGAATCAAAAGTAGAAAAACTTTCTTCTTCTTTTGCTATAGAAAATAAATTAGAAAAAGTCAAAATTCCAATTCCTTTATCAGAGAAGACAAGAAGCCGATATTATAAGAAACAAGTGTCTATATGGATTTATTATTCAAGTGTGGATGCTGAGGGTGATGTGATAAGTTTACAAGATGAAAAGCCTTATGTTATATTTGGTCCAAATATAGACCTTATTGATAAGTCAATGCCTCCTTTTTATTTAAATTTGAAGACGCGGTTTCGTCCTTTATAATTATATGTTTGATTTTGTAGCATCCCATAACCTAATGCAAAAGGTAATCGTGGATAAGTTGCAGTTTTAGGTAACAATACCTTATGATGATCTTTATACTTTTGGTTCAAGGAAGGTGCAATGTTTGGTTTTAATCAAATATTTGGTAGTAACTCTAGCTCAAATCTCTATGAAAAGTATAGTGATGGATATTGTACTAACAAATATTCCTTCCAAGTTTGGTATGATTTTGTCAAGAGCTTGGCATGCTAAGCTTGGAGGAAGATTTCAAATGGAAATGACTTATGCCACCATTCTAGTTTTCGGAGGATAAAATTTGAGAATGTACAAAGAAATCAAATTTGTAAATATAGTGTGTGATGCAAGACAAGTAGTAAATAACCCTATATATGTTATTGATAAGGATTTAGGGTGTTTTATTTTGGTAGTAAATAATGAATGTAATGTACATAATAAATGTGAAGAATATGTCAATATCATTGAATCAACAGAAAATGATGTTTTGGAAATGTATATTGATGGAGCTACATTAAGAGATGGATCAGGAGCAAGAATTTTTTTTTATTTCACCTACACAAGACATTATTAGTCATTCTTTAAATTAAAATTTGAAGTGACTAATAATGTCGCAGAATATGAGGCATTAATTCCAGGCCTTGAATAGCTAAGAAGATCAAAATTCCGATATTAGTTGTTTGTGGAGAATCAAAGTTGGTAGTGAGATGGGTCAGAAACTCTTGCCAAACCAAAAATTCTAGATTGAAAGCTTATATAAATAAAGTGTGAGATTGCATTGAAAAATATTTTGAGGCATTTAACATTTCAGCAATACCAAGATAGGAAAATGTAGTTGTTGACTCATTAGCAATTTCTACAAGCACATTTAAAATTCCAAATACTTTTTAGTTGAAATATAAAATCAAAGTATGGCAAGGACCTTCTATTCCAGATAATGTGAAGCACTAGAAAACCTTTGAATATGATGAACATATTAAGATATTTTTAGAAGTAATTTCATAATTTTCAACCCTGCACATTGACCAAGAACCTGATGAAAATGAACAAAATGATGTTGTAAATCAGAGTGAAAAATTCAAAGATCAAATTGTTTATCATGATATAATCCAATTGTTAAATAATTATATTAAAAGGGTCTTGTTACCTTAGAAAATTTATTTGATCAGAATGATGTTACCACTTCTGTGACAATAAATCCTCAACAGGAGGTTCTTGAAGAATGTAATATTGGAGTAGATCATGAAGTTAAAAACATCAAACCTTCAGCATTATTACCCAAAGAAGCCAAGGAAAAATATCGAAGTCTATTTAAATAGTATATTGATGTCTTTGCATAGAAGTATGAAGACTTGAAAGCATATGACACTTCTATCATTAAGCACAAGTTCCCATTGAAACCATAAATAAAACCATTCAGATAGAAGTTGAGGTATGTGAATCCCATTCTTTCACCAATAATTGAAAAGGACGTGAAAATTTGTTAGATAAAAAGATAATTATTCCTTTTCGATATTCTAATTGGATTGAAAATCTATTTCCTATTACAAAGAAGAATGGAGAGATAATACTATGTGTGGGCTTTCGGAATTTAAACAAAGCATCTTTGAAAGATAATTATCTATTGCCAAAAATAGATTATCTTCTTTAGAAAGTTATAGTGCTAGAATGGATTCCAATGTTGGATGGGTTCTCAGGATATAACTAGATAGTAGTGAATGAAGAATATCATAGCAAGAAAACATTCACTACACCTTGGAGGACATTTATGCATGCTAACATGCCATTTGGATTGATGAATGCAAGAGCCACTTTTTAGAGGGCCATGGATTTGGTATTTGTGGGAGAGGCAAATAAATTCATTGTTATTTATCTAAATGACTTGACTATGTTTTCCAGCATATCAAACAATTAAGACAAATTTTCCAAAAATGCAGAAGATATGGGATTTCACTCAATCCCAAAAATTCAGTTGCAGGAGTGAAAACTTTTTGGTCATATTGTTTCCAAGGATGGAGTGAAGATAGACCCACAAAGAGTATTAGCAATTCAACTAATCAACTTACCTTGAACTAAAAAAGAGATATAGTCTTTTCTAGGCAAAACTAATCTTCTAAGAAGATTCATTACAAATTATGAATAAATTATTAAGGAAATTACAAATATGCTTAAGAAAGATCATGAAGTAAACTGGAATGTTCATTCCAGGTTATCTTTTGCTCAAATAAAAAAGGCTTTGATGGAAGCTCTAGTTTTGGCAAGTTTGGACCATAAAAATCATTTATTATCTTTTAATTTTCCTCAGATACTACATTGGTTATGGTTACATTACAAAAGAATTCACAGGGTTTTGAACAACCTGTTGTATCTCCCAGAGACAGCCTTGGATTGCTTCAAGACCAGTGCTTGGGCACATCTAAAATGGTGTGTCTCAAATGATTTAGAGGATACTGGAGACAACACTTATGATCTATCGATACATATGTACATAGGAAATGGATTGGTTCATTAATCCAAAGAAATAAAAAATGGATTTCTGGTACTTCTTCACACATTCAGATCTCACAAATAAGCATAGAAATAGCGAAGTCCAAGAGCTTCAGGGTCTTACAGCTAATAATCTTTTGCAAAGTGTGAGAGAGAGGAAAAGAGAGAAGAGTAACTCATAAAATAGAGCATAAGGCTTCAATACTTCTATATTTAACACACAGAGCTTGATACATCAAGGATATCTATGCTTATTTGGGCTACAAGCAAAAACAATGAATGAAGGGGAAGTTGAGAGTTATGATTCATGTGCTGCGGATTTAAGGATCTAATCTCAATATTCCCCATTAGAGTAATTTTGAGGTCTAAAATGGGCCTCCTAAGAAAAATGTACAACCAAAATAAACTTTATAAGAACCAATAGGATTCAAGATGATGATGTCAACCATGGGGGATGGATGATTCACCATTTTTGGAGTAAAAAATTAAAAATATTAAAAAATAATAAAATAATAAAACTACTTTTTCTCTAAGGTTTTACTCAAATTTTGAGCGGGAGTACTCGTAGGATGCAAAATTTAATTCCCCATCCAAAGAGTAGCAATATTGCATACTTTCGATGGACCTTACTACACAAAAAATGAGAAATACATGAAAAAACATGGTTTTCATGTATTTCACATTTTTCATGTAGTAGGGTCCATCGAAAGTATGAAAAATGGGTACTATCTAGTCAATTTAGTGTCCTAAATTT
Source organism: Pinus tabuliformis (assembly GCA_031772625.1). Taxonomy (NCBI): domain Eukaryota; kingdom Viridiplantae; phylum Streptophyta; class Pinopsida; order Pinales; family Pinaceae; genus Pinus; species Pinus tabuliformis. The sequence goes on from CM062817.1 coordinate 437,920,849, forward strand.
CTCCACATAAATTATCAATTTGGGTATCGTAAACTGATGAAGTGTGGTGCACTATATGTCCTTAGTTAACCTTTTTCTTACTTTGTTGTTTTATAGTTTATGTTGTTTTTGGGGGTTTTGTTTCTTATGCTTAAGGAAATTAATCTAAGAAATAAAAGTTATGCTTCTAGATGAAGATCTCTAAATTTTAATGGACAACTAAATCTAATGACTTTTAATGTTAAAATCTAATTTCTAAAGAAGGGAGAAAAGGAAATGAACATTAGATAAAAACAAATCAAAATTTTGAATAGTTAGATTAATCTAAGCCGGCAAAATGTTTATGAAATGAAAGCAAAAATGATAACAGATAAATGAAGTGTTTTAGCACTTTGCTATACAATTTTGGGAGAACTACCTCCTTGTGATAGCATTTTTGAGGGACTCCATACTTCATTGGTCTAAAACTGAAAATGAAATTTAAATGAAAGACTAAGACTGAAAGGGAAATTGCAACTAATCTACTATAACAACTAAATGAAGTGTTTTATCACTCTGCGATACAATTTTGGGAGAATACCTCCTTGTGATAGCATTTGGAGGGATTCAATACTTCATTTTTCCATAACTAAAAATGAAATTGGAACAAAATTAAATACAAAACATGTAAAGGAAAACTAATCTATTGTGTGCTCTAATGCTCCAAGCACCAATTGGAAAATACTTTCTTGGACTATTTTGCTAAGCATAGATTACACAGTTAGATAAATCTACAATCAACCGGTTGAAAACACTTGCATGAATTAAACTTGCATGAATGAAAAATCTAAACTTGAAAACTTGAAAACAATAAAATGACATGCTTGAATGAAATCAAAGAAAAACTACAAAATAAAATCTACTCTACCTTACATTCTAATATGCTCCATGACATCTACTTCACATACCCTTCCATGTTGGGAACATCAAAGCTTTATTCAAATTCTTCAAAATTACAAAGTACAACAAGTTGAGCTAACAAAGTTTACAAAGCTCTCCAAAGCTTCCCCAAACATTTTAAAGCGATATATAAAGACTCAAATAGTTCCCAAGGAGGATGAATGTAGAAACATAGGGTAAAGATAATTTAGAAAGCTTCTCCAATAACTCGTCCAAGCAAACTCGAAGAGATAGAATAATTTGTGAGTTTGAATTCATCTCCTATGGAAAGAAAGTCTCTAGAACACAGGCTAGGGCTCTAGGACTGAACTGAGAAATTTTGACTCTAGTTGCCAGGAAGAAGACTTCTCCCTATATTTCAAGGCCTTTAACCACTCTATGGGGAATTAGGTCCTAGTGGCTATGGCCTAAACTAGGTCAAAAAGGGAGTCAAGTCCCGTTAAAATTCAACCAGTAGAAGCACTCATCAGTACTAACTCTAAGTAGAAAAGTAGGCTAATTACACATTAAAATGAGATAGGAAGTTGTTTAACAATTTCTGATATGGGGGAATGGGGTTTAATTCACCTCATCATATTTTTGTACCAATATGTGACTGAAGAACACATAAAAAAGAGGGGTTTTCATAGGTTCAAAAGTTCAAAAGTTTATTATTAAATCATAAAGTATTCTTGTAGCTTGGTCTATGGATCAATAAGTTACTAGACAATGTTGCTATGTATTCTTAAGATCTGTTCTAAATAACAAGTTAATGTTGTTTTTCAGGATCAAATTGAAGCTTTAATTTCTCTTTTAGCTTCGTAATTTCTTAGGCAGCATGGCACTAGTTGGGAAGGCCCACCAACTCAACCCATGTTTCCCCATTTCTCTTTAACATAACATAGCTACAAACCATAGTTAAGATTGTAATCTATTATATTATTATGTTAATTATTTGGTTCAATGATTGTTTCCATTGCTTATTATTTAGTGTTTGTTTGCAGAAGCTACATTTCATGAGTGAAGCTCCCATTTCAAATCCCTTGAACTCTGACCACTAGAGTAGGTGAAGGATTTGGATTGGTGCCCTTGGAAAATCCTTGATGTTGTTAGCATAATTATCTTATATCTTCTAGATTTAGATGCTTAATGTTTTCCCTTTACATGCTTTGTTTGTTTGCTTACAATGCAAAAACAATGTTGTTTGAAGGTGGGAACAAGGTTACACTTAGAGTCACTTACATGAACATTCAAGAGTTAATTTAGTGAACTATTGTAGCTTATGCTGGTAGGGTACATTTTCTACCCAAATACCAAGTTTCTTGAAGAATGAATTCTTTATTTTGCTTTCTTTTATTCCTCGTAGCATTTTCACTCACTACAAGAATTCATTGAAGGACATTGAAACCTTAGTAATCTATTAACGATAGATCACATGAACATCCAAGCATGGAAGTTTGTGATCAAGAGCCCTTATAGCATTAAAAAAATTTATCTCCCAGTGATAGGCCTTGTGGTCATTTTCCATTTGATTTCATTTATTCCAAAGTGTGCTTCACCTAAATTAGGTATTAACATATGCTAGAATAGACTCTAATTCTACATATACTTTTCTTGCATCTAACAAGGTTATGACATTAAATAGTTGGTGATAATTCTGCCCAAAATTTTGGCATTGTTGCTGGGGAGGTGCTAAAAATGGATTAGAGCATGAGTCGCTTAGTTCTTTTCTTGGTTTTTCCAACACTTGTGACTTGGGTTAGGAGAAATAGTAAGATGCAAAGACACCCTCTTTTCAAAATATTTTAAAAGGGTCCTAACATGTTGTATACACCTTAGTGGGATCTTCAAAGCCTTGTCATATGGTTTAGTATGTTTTTGTGCATGTGTGTTTTCTTTTCGTTTGATTCATGAAAAGAAAATAATCTTAACTTATATGAACAATATCTTGGTGACAATAGGATCCTAGTAGCATGGTGGCACTTTGAGTACATGATTGGTTTGCTTGTATTTCCTTTAGGTGTGCTTCCTTTTCATTTCTTTAGGAATTTTAAAGTTTTTGGTGCTATAAGAACCCCATACACTAATCTAGGTGTAGGACAAGAATTAATAACTAGAAGATTAGTTTTCAAGAAAGATCAAGATTTTCAAATAATTCTCTCAAATCCTAGCAACAACTAGGATCTATGCTTCTCAAAAAGAACAAATTTTGACATCAATAAAAAATTTATCTACCTCTCCACATCTACAAGAAGATATAGAAGCCTCATTTGATCGTCCTTGACAGTAAACTAAGGAGACCGAAGATTCATGGATTTCATTAGATGGAGAGAAGCAATTAGAGCTTGAGATTGAGGAGTTCCTAATAATCCTATCAATAGACCTTGTTTGCACTCAAGAAACCAATCATCTAAAGGAAAACAATCTATGCAGCATGAAAAAAGAAGAAATACGAAGTGATCTAGATAAACAAGTGAACCATGGATATCATGACATCATTGAGTATTGGCTCCATACCTCTATCAAACCACATCACTCCTTCATAAGTAAGGATGGACTTAAACTTGTTGATAAAAAATGGCCAAATTTACTATCAGATCAAGGTAGATGTTCAATATGTGTCTCAATGAAAAATCCATCACTAAGTTTTTCAATAATTAAGAGGATTTAAAACCATAAAGTAGAATTTTTTGTAAGGGAATAAAATAAGGAAAAAATTGATGCTGAAACCACTTAGTAAGTAGATAACTAATTCAAGAAGGTGTCATGACATTCTAATCAATGCAGTTGGGTTCTTAGAGCACTGATGGATGTTTTAGCTTTGTGATCAAATTTTGTGGATGAAATTATTACATAAGGATGATTCTTGCATGAGGACATGCAAGTAAATAGGTGTCGGGAGATGTCAGGCCTCCAAAATGACATTATTTTCACCAACCCTTTTCACCTTTGATATCTTATCTTATCCCGTCTTTTTACATCCCCATTAGCCTTTTGTTATGTTATTTGATGCCATGCTAGGATAAGGTAATCATGTTTCTCATCTAATTCCTCATTCCATTATTTTTTGATGAATTGGAAAGGTTAAATTTTTTTTCATTACTAATAGTGGTTTTTCCTAGCTAAAGTTCCTCCAACATCTATAGATGGCACATTGGTAGTTGACACATCAACAACTTTGAGGAAAACCAAAACATGGGTTTTGTTAGTAGCAAGGTCAATATGATTCCACATGACTTAGAATGTACATTAGTTGAACATGTAAGCCTTTAGGTCATGATCATGTTTCGACCCAAAATTGACAAATACAAAAAAAACAATAGGTGTTATTTCTAAGAAGATGAAGTCGAATTTAAGAAATCCAAGATATGGGTTTTTTCCAGAAGATCCCCATTTAGGTATCACATAACTCATTTTCTCAAAAAAGGCATGGTGTGGAAGATAACGCTAGTTTTATAGTATGGGTTTGCCCAAATTTTCCAACTACAACCAGTTTCCAAATGCATAACCCAAATTGAATGCCTATTCAGTAAGGAAATTGAATGTAGATGAATCTAGATGATTGTATGATTGAGAAAATATATTGTAATTAGATATGGAGCTATCTTTATAATCCATATCCTCTAAAATGAGATAGGAAGTTTTTCAACAATTTCTGATTTGCAGGAATGGGGTTCAATTCACTTCATTGTCTTTTGTTCTAATATGGGACTAAATAATACAAAGGAATTTCATAGGTTCATAAGTTTTGGAGTTCATTTTTAAATCATAGAGTATTATTGTAGCTTGGTCTTTTGGATCAATAAGTTACTGGATAGTTTTGTTATGTATTCTTAATATTTGTTCAAAATAATAAGTTAATGTTGTTGTTCAAGATCCACTTAAAGCTTTAATTTCTATTTTAGCTCTTTAATTTCTTAGGTAGTATGGCACTAGTTGGGAGGGTCCACCAACTCAAGCCACGTTGCCACATTTCTATTTAACATAACATATTTAGCAACCACAGTTTGGATTGCGGTCTGTTAGATTTGTGTGTTTATTATTTGATTCAATGAGTGTTTCCATTGCTTATGACTTGGTATTTTCTTGCAAAATCTATAATTCATGAGTGAAATTCCTCTTTTGAATCCCTTGAATTCTAATCACTAAAGTAGGTGAATTATTGGGATTGGTGTTGTTGGAAAATCATTGATATTGTTAGCATAGTTATCTTATCTCTTCTAGATTTAGATGCTTAATGTTTTCCCTTTACATGCTTTGCTTGTTTGCTTACATTGCAAAAACAATGATGTTTGAAGATGGGAACAATATTACTCTTAGAGCTGCTTACATGAACACACATGAATTCCTTGATTGGAAGATTTTAGCTTGTGCCAGTAGGGTACATTTTGTTTTCTTACCCAAATAACAAGTTTTTTGTAGGTTGCATTCTTTAGTTTGCATGTTTTTATTCCCCGTAGAATTGTGACTCACTACTATATTTCATTTAAGGACACTGAAACCTTAAAAATCCATTCATAATAGATAAAATAAACATCCAAGCATGGAATATTGTGCTCTAGAACCCTTATAGCATTAAGTTTTTTTATCTCCTAGTGGTATGCCTTGTGGTGATTTTCCATTTGATTTCATTTATTCCAAAGTGTGCTTTGTCAACATTAGTTGTTGTTAGGTCCCTATACTACTAGTGTAATCCTTTATTGCTATTAGTACAACCCCCTTACTATATTGTTATTATTGTGCCCCATAGAAGCCCACTATTGTTATTATTGTGCCCTTACATTATTATTGTTATGTCGGCTCTGATTATATTTTGACCCCTTAAACTCCTATATATAGAAAGGAGGTCTTGTCATTTGTATCATCCAAGAATTGTTCATTTGTGTAATGCAAAGGAGGTTTCCCCCTTGAAGAGTCTTATTTCTAAGGCTTTTATCTATCTTTTCTATCTTGTTGTGAGTTGGTTTCATAACATTTGGTATCAGAGCTTTGGATTCTAGGGTTTCACTACTCCAAACAAGTCATTGTGGAATTTTCGCTATAACATTTTTCTGTGGCATTTCAGAAGTAAAACCAAAAACCCATTTGAGATAACATCTCTCTAAACCTTAGGTCTAAATTTCATATCTTTTATCGCTATATTTTCAGATATATGATCTGAGGAAGTTAGGGTTTTTGCAAGCTCCAGAATTTCATCTAAAATAGGGCATTGTGGAATTTTCACTATAACATTTTCGCTACGAAGTTTTAGATGCTAAAACAAAAAGCCATTTGAGAAGAAATCATTCTGAACATCAGGTCCAAATTTCAGATCTTGTCTTGCTATATTTTCAGATATATGATCTGGGGAAGTTAGGCATTTTGTAGACTCCTGAATTACATTCTAAATAGGTGACCTTGGGAAAAATGTCATAAATCTCGCTCAGAGAATCACATTGAAATTTAGTAAGAAGTTACAGAAATAGGATGGACTCTCATTTTTCTGTATATTTTTCTGATCCGAAGGTCGAAACAGTGACATGTGGAACATCGTACAACTTCGCTCTACTGAACCATTCTATAATTAGGTCATCGCGGGAGATTGGGCATAGCACTTTCTTTGAGAATCCAATTGCAATAAGACTTTCAGGGGTAGAAAGAGGACTCAGAGGGCTATCACATGCCGAAATTTCAGAACTTAAAGATCCTAAACTACATAGGTACAGCCGTTTCAATATTGAGCTTCTAAAATCAAGAAAAAACGATATGAGGAAGTTTAATGGCAAGGATCCAGTAAATTGGATACTACAGAGGGAGAAATATTTTGATCTACATGAGGTGAAAATGTTACAAAAGGTATCTATTGCATCTTCATATTTATAATCGAATCAATTTTTATGGTATAAAGGGCTTTGTTCTCGTAAACCACTTGTCATGAGGATACAAAGATAAACACCTTCTTTAATCAATTAATAAATCTCAAACAAAGGGTTCAATGGCAAAGCACATTGAGGACTTTCAAAAATTGAGTATAAGGGTAGATATTCCAGAGAATCAAAGGATTGATTTCTTCATAGGGACTTTAAAGGATAACATTCAACATGAGGTTTGTCTTTGGGAACCTGATTCATTGGAGGAGGCATTCAGGTTAGCAATAAAAATTGAAAGTGAAATTATGGAAACAAGGAATCCCACCACTCATGACTATAATTATGGAAGTGTTTTTTCTCCTAGCCTTCCACGACCTACAAGGTTTACACCACAACAATTGGAAGAAAAGAGAGAAAAAGGGATTTGTTACAATTGTGATAGCAAATACACTAAAGGTCATAAGTGTGCTGAGAAGAAATTATTTTACATAGATTATGAAGAAGAGGAAGAAAAGGATCAAGAAACATAAAAGGAAAAGGAGATACACTAGGAAGCAACCCCAGAGAAAGAAGAAATGAATCCAATCATATCTTGTAAAGCATTGGCAAGAATTACCACACCTCAAACTCTCAAGATAGAAGGACATATCAAGAAGAAAAATGTTCAAGAAGTGAAAGATCACATCAAGAAAGAAGAAATGAATCCGACCATATCTTGTAATGCACTGACTGGAATTTCCACTCCTAAAACTATGAAGATAGAAGGACATATTAAGAAGAAAAATGTTCAAGAAGTGAAAGATCACATCGAGCATCAAGAAATGAATTTGACCATATCTTGTAATTCATTGGAAGAAATTACCACTCCTCAAACTCTCAAGATAGAAGGACATATCAAGAAGAAAAGATTCAAGCAGTGAAAGATCACATCGAGCATCAACAACAAGTTCTCCAACTTTTAAAGGATAACGCCACTTTGGTGCAGAATCAAATGAAACAACAGGAAGATCAAAATCACAGTGAAATACATTTTGATGTAGGCGATTGGGTATTTTTAAGGCTACATCTAAAACAAGCTTTTTATGAGAAGGAAATGTTGGCAATACTACATGCACTTAAGAAATGGCAACCTTACCTAATGGGAAGACACTTCAAGGTAAAAATGGATCATGATAGTCTTATATACTTTTTAGAACAAATATTATCTTTAGAAGAATAGATCAAATGGGTCACAAATATGTTGGGTTATGACTTTGAAATCATCTACAAAAAAGGGAAGAAAAATGATGTTGCAAATGCACTCTCAGGAAAGGACGAGGATGTGGAAGCATTGTTTTGTGCTATTTCTATTATCCAGCTAGATTATATAAATGAAGCAAGGGATGAATGGAAGAAGGACGAAGAAGTGTGGCCACTAAATCAAAATTTGTAGAAGATCCTAGTTCAAACAATATTTCTAGAACTTGACGAGGAGGGAAAATCATATTGGAACCAGGAGCAGTCATAGAAACAAGAATCGAACAACTACGAAATCGATCAATTTCAGAGTATCTCATAAAGTGGAAGAACTTAGCCACTAAAGATTCCACATGGGAGGACAAGAATTTTATACATAAGCATCAATAACTACTCAAGCATTGAGGACAACACTTTTTGAAGGAGAGGGGCATGTTAGGTCCCTATACTACTAGTGTAATACCTTATTGTTATTACTACAACCCCCTTATTATATTGTTGTGCCCATGTAGTCCCCATATTGTTATTATTGTGCCCCATAGAAGCCCACTATTATTATTATTGTGTCCTTACATTATTATTGTTATGTTGGCTCTGATTATATTTTGAACCCTTAGACTCCTATATATAGAAAGGAGGTCATGTCATTTGTATCATCCAAGAATTGTTCATTTGTGTAATGTAAATGAGGTTTCCCCCTTGAAGAGGCTTATTTCTAAGCCGTTGATCTATCTTTTCTATATTTTTGTGATCAGGTTTCATAACAGTTGTTAGCATAGCCTATAATAAGCTCTAATTCCACATATACTTTGCTTGCATCTCACAAGCTTACAAGCCTTGGTTGACATTGAATAGTTGGCAATATTTTTTCCCAACAAGTTGTAAAATCTTTTTGTTAAAGTTATTGAGGGGTTAGATTTTTTAAACTATAAATCCTTGTGGAAGTTTTAAGAAAGCTTCTCATTTCACTTTAAGAGTTCCATTAATCAACTCCTTATGTGCCCACAAACATAAAGAGCATAGAGAGCCTTGATGCATTAGTAGAAGATAAATGTAACATAAGGGTATATATATATATCTATATACTATATATATATATATATATATATATATATATATATATATATATATATATATATATATATATATATCTATATATATATATATATCCAAAGATCATGTAATTAAATTTATCATAATATGAAAAATATAAGTAGTAATGAGAGTTTTATGACAACCACTATGCAAATCCTAATAAAAAAAGTCCATCCATGATGCACAAATGGATGGAAATGTAGAAACATCTCAAAATATGAAAAAAAAAAGACGGATTTTTTTTCCAATCCAAGATGTCTTGCTATGGTATAAACCCTAAGTTTTCCCTCTAACAGCACATTACAACATTTTTCTTTCTCCAAAACCTCAAGTGGTAAGTCATACTGAGAAAAATATTTGAAGAACCAAGAGTAATATTTGAATAAATTTAACTATATAAAGTGAAATAGAAGCCCTATAGAATATTAATAATTATATTGATCAATATAGATTGGATCATTATATTTTTTTTCATCAATCTTGATGCTTTTAGAATGAAAAAATTAGAGGAATTATTTTAAGGTCATTTTTACCAGTGGGTCCCAATTATGAGAATTTGGGCCCAAAACATTTTAGAGCCATTTTGAGGCATTAAATGAATATTTTTTGGAACCAAAATCTCTTGCTTGTGTTATATCCTTTTGTGTTATTCTACACTTAGATATCTTTCCAATGGCACAAGAATCATGTCAAATAAAGTTTGCATGCAAACATTATGCCTCTCACAAGTTGACCTATTATGTTGACCACCATGGTACTGGTGCATGCCATGTTGACCCCCATTATTGATGTATCAGGAGCTATCCATGTGGACTTTGTAAAAGCATTTAGAAGTTACAAACCTATAACAAAAGTTGAGAGTTGAGGGAGACAAACCTTACCCCTAATTGTTTATCCAATTATGTTAAATATCAAATGATCCAAGTGGATATCAGTGGCCACCTACCTATTCCATTTGGACCCCCTGCATTGTTTCTTTTAGTTTCCTTAATTATACCACAATTTACTAATTCTGGAAGTTTTTTGGGTCCTCAACTTCCAGAGTCGTTTTGAGGCCCTAAACAATGTATTTTTGGAAATAAGGAAAACCCATAATATGTGGTACGAGTTTGTAGTCAAAATTTGTAGTCATTGGATATATATTTATAACAAGGTATCATACGTTTCAAACAGAGATCACATGCCAAAGTTACAACCCCAAGAAGTTGGTGTACCAACTAAACCCAACAGGGCCCACAAACTTTTGGTGCTTCATCTCATAGGATTAGGTTTTTGGATGTTTGTTTTCCCTTATTTCTCAATAATAAAAAGGCCTGCGAGCCTCATTGTAACGTATTTCAAAGGCATGTGGCCGTGACATCTCTTCTCAGAGATAATCTACCATCACCCGAGCTAGTTTATTTCCATTTTGCACGTAAACAATTTTTAGTATTTTTTTATCAATAAATTGAAGTTTAGATTTTGTTGTAGCTCTGTGTTTTTTTTAAATATGTATTTCATTTCATTCTTTCATAAATTTGGATTAGTTGTATCAGAGTGGTCTGCTCTTTCTCTATTTTTCTATGCATGTCCCCAACATGGTCGAGGTATAAGGAGTTAGGGCTTGAACTAGTTGAACCTTTGCAAAACTGACCTGACTGAACCCTATGTCCTCCCATGGGAGAAGAAAATAAATACAAGGGTGAATGATATCCTTTCAAAATATTACTCGAAGAATCCCTTGAGTGACAAAGGAACAAGATAATTGATAACTTTTCCCAGATCCTTCAGCAGATGCCCACAGACGATGCATCTTCATCTAGAAACCACCCTGGAGGAGCCACTCGCTTTAAGGTACAAGTCAACTTTGAAATTCCAATATTTGAAGGATAGATAGATGAAAATGCCATAGATAAATGATTAAATCTATTGGAAGGATATTTTTTGGTTCATGATTTTTCCAATAGGGAAAATATTACTTTTTCACTCCACAAAGCTTCCCCCCACATTAAGGACTGGAGGGAAACCTACTGTGAGTAGAGGGATGAGATAGAACCCTCGCTATTTTTAGCCACACCCACTTGGAATTATCTTTGAGACACCATCAATGAACAATATTACCCTATCAAGAGCTATGAAGATAAGTCAGTAAATTGGACCACACTATGGCAGGGAAGGGACCAAGACGTGCTGAAGTTCGCAAATATTTTTCATACCCTTCAGATAAAGTTGGGTATCAAGGATTCAGAGTAGCATCTGGTACTCAAGCACCACAACTATCTACACAAATACATGTAGGACGAGATGGAGTTCTTGGACATATCATTGCTTGGCTTCGCTTATCGATATGCTATTAAGATCAAGCAAAAACTTAAGTAAAAGAAGCGAGACTTTGGATTTGAAAATATGAAGCAAGGGAAAGGCACCCCAAACTATAAAACAAAGGACAAATCCAAGGTAGGATGACCCAGGAAAACCTACTGAAGAAGCAAGAAAAAAACACCACAAGGACAAAGAAGGACACAAGAAAGTGGTGTGAGTTCCATAAGATCCCCACTCACAACACAAGTGAGTGTTGAGCCAAGTAGTCACTGGTGGCTAAGTTGAAGGCTTTGGAGTCATATGCATGTTCCAACTTTGAGCCAGAGCCTAACAAGGGGAATGAAAAAGGGAAGCATATTATTCATGTGGAGCTGAGCACCGCTATTTCCCCATCAAGATCCAAAAGATTGAGCCTGAAGATCTAGAGGAAGGGGAGCGTCTCTTCCACTCATAGAAGTGGGTGAAGGGATCTCTACTACAGTTCATTGCTGATATCGGGAGCCAAAAGAACCTCATCTCAGTAAATTTTTTTAAGTGGTTGGGCCTACCGACCACACCACACCTATTCATACACCATCAATTTACTCCACTAAGGATGAGATCTTGGCATCAGCGAGTAATGCCATCTTCCCTACAACATCAAACCCTTCACGGATGAGGTACTGTGCGACTCCTCTTGAAGTTTGTGATGTCTTATTAGGAAAAACATACTTGTTGAAACGTCATATTGTGTATAAGTCAACGCCCCATCCTTTGTATGTATCCTTCAAAGGATGAAGTGTCTCTGCACACTGCTTGGCGACCTATTATACTTCCTCTACCAGCTTCTCTGTCGTCGGCCCTGTTGTCACGAGACCAGTGGTTCTTTGCATTTGAGTTATGATCTTAAGCTTTCTCTCCACTGTTTGTGAGAGCTAAATGGCTTTATTGGACCATGGTTGCATCTGTGCTGAAATAATCTTCTCCTTTTGCCACAACTCATTGATTTTTCCTTGCAAAAACTTTCCCTTTTGGAGCTAGGAAAACCGTTGTGCAGGTGCTAGGGTCCGCGTCATCACTTTGATTTCATCATATTGTTGCTGCTTATTGCAGATCTCTTCCTGTATCTTCTATACATGTAGGTACTCCTGTAGTGAGGCCCATATCTTCATAGTTTCTTTGAAGATATGTCTATAGTCCTTGACTGTAATAGCTATATTCTCCATAGCATCACTGATATCTGCTTCGCACTACTTGTGAACCTATGGCAAATTTGTCAGTTGTAGCCTCATCTGCAACTCCATGATCTACATTTACAACTCGAATTTTACTTTTTCGACTTATGCCTTTGATTATTTTACTATTGCCACAAGCTTCAGAATCTTCTCTTCAGGTGCTACCTCTGTCTACATCTGGAACTCGGTACCTCATTGCAAGCTTTGGTGATGCCCTCTTCTAGCTACTACCGATGCGCAACTGTCTCATCATGATCCTTGACAGCCTAATTCTTATCCTCAAGCATTTGTCGGTTCTCATTTTTAACTTCTTTAATTACCAACAGAGTCTGTTGCTCTTGCACCTTTAGCTCATAAGTGACTCCCTAACGTAACTCATGCAAGGTTTGAATGGGGACCACTATAAGACTGATACTCATATTTTTCCAGTGTTGCACGTGTTGTTGATCTTCGGTAGTCTCAAAATGTAGAGCACTTCCTGGTAGTGGCACATCCCAGAGGTCAGATGTGAATATTGTCTATGCATTGCCTGTAGTTGTGCTTGATGGTGTCATTCTCACTTGAACCACACTCGCGTGAACCAGTAGCTCCTTGAGGCCCTGTTATACCTCTGTGAAAACTTCTTTGTGTTGGTCTTCAATGTTCCCCCATATGTCCTCCGTCATAGCTCAGGTTGTGTCTCCAATCTCGTCGATGTCCCCTCGGTGAGGGCCATTGGTTCTGCACCAGCGGATTTTTCTAAATTGTTCTTCTTCCGCGTGCCTCCAGCACTTGATTTCTGCCTTTTAACCATGAATGGGGAGTCTACCTCCTCAATGTCAAGAAAAGGGTCTTCACCACCCTGATTGCTGCCTTCGATGGCCTATTCCTCCTGCTTGGCTTCGCACTTTATCTCTAGCGCAGTGTCCTTCTCTAGCTCGATTGTGACTTTCTTAATCACCTTCTTGTTTCCCTTCTTCGTTGGCTTCTTCTCGGTCTGCGCACCTAAAATATCTTTCATTGTTTGACTAGTGATTGCTTGTTTTGTCTCCACTCCTTCCATGGGTGGGAGTTAGCCAATCACTTGGCCAGTTGCTCACCACTTGCGTGATGTCATCATCAATGACCAAGTATGGAAGCTCATACCATACCTCCTTTAGGTCCTTCTTAGCGTAGATGTGTACATGGTGAAAGTCTGCCTTGAAGTCTGCAATCTCTTTGTATTGCTCAAATAAAACTAGTGACAGCCTCGGCCTCTAGCTGATCACAGTGCGCAAATCCATTTCAAACAATACCTAGAATTGTTTGTTCTCTGTGACACGGGTCGACTCCATGGAAACCCACAACAAGGCATACCTCGTAGCTTCATAGATGTTAGTGTCCATAGTAGGGTACTATGAATCCTCTAGTGTTCTCCATGTTTTCAACACTATCAAAAGAAATAACAACATGTGGTGGATTTTTTTCCCTCTTTCTATGACTACTGGCAGTCATCCAAAAATTATTGGCACAAATACCCTACCCAATTAAATTGGATGCCTTGCTGCATTGTAAATCTAGTGATACGACTGGTGTGGGTACCACGTTCGCTTGACACTTCCTCATTATTTTCCAAGCCAAAATTTTCGCGAAAAAGCGCATAGCCTGACATTAATGGAGTTAGTGAGAAATCCCTAAGACTTCCTAATCAGATCATAATCCTTCTTCATCTTCTTGGCCATCTTTTTCTCCTAATATTTTCTAACAAATGTGTTGGTGGGGTTTTATCCTTGGTAGGGAAGCATAGTTATTCTTCTAATAAACATATCATTAATGGGGATCTTCGTCCCTAGCCACAAACAACCATCATGCACCAATGCCAACAGTTGGTGCACACAGATTGTATTGATATTGTTGCACTCGAAGTGCAGAATATATAGCATATTCAACAACCCAACTCGTTGAATTCATGTTTCCCATGAAATTGATTCAACCCTTATTACTCCAATTTATTCATAGTAAACTGATTTTAGGTACTTGCTAGGCTCAAACTAAGGATACTTGCTCCGATCGTTAAGATCCCATTCTGCCATGCACAGTTGTGGCACCTTTCCCAACCACTCTCCTTCAATCAAAACCTCAGCTGGTAATAGTGGTGTAAATACTTTGAATTCGATAGCATCTGGGTCCCTAGTAACCTTTGAGGTCAAATTTTGTGGTAGCATATAGGGTGGAAACCTGGAGATCGGTTCCACATCTTCTGCATCAATATTTTCTACTTTGTCGACCACTTTTTCGACATCTAAATCTTAGGGCTCCATCAATTGCTTATGCTTGTCCAGTCTCTCCTTAGTTCTTCGCTCCTTAGTTATTTTTCTCTGTGATTTCCTAACAGAAGTCTCCTATGGCTGCTTTTGATTTTGTGTTCTTGCAACAGTAATTTGCTTCCTTGGGGACCTCAGCCCTGTGACATGCATTTGCAGTGTAGTAGTCATGATTAATCCTAGCCCTTGTTGAGGAAATTCTTGTTCAATCTCCTCCCAATTCTTTCTAGACATGCAATAGAATGCTTGGCTCACACTTAAGTGAAAAATCACCAGTCGAAATCTCAGTGAACAAAGTGTTTGAATGTGGAGTGGGTTTCCTTATTTATAACCTTTTTGAATTTCAAAGTCCATGATTTCCTTCAAATCCACCTCATAGATGTGAATTTGGTGGCAGATTTGCCTAGATATTCCCATTAATGTGTTCCCCCGGCTCCTTTTTATGGAAATTTCCTTGTCAAATCAACTATAGCAACCCTAATGGTCATATTTTGAATGAATTGCATCAGATCCTTCCCTGCAACATGGTTACTCCTTCTTCATTGCAACTTCCTCCATTTGTGACATCCTCTTGAATACCATGCAACATTTCCTCCTCGATGAAGTTCCTCTTTGGCAGAGTAGTTTAAAGTCTCATGCTTCCTTCCAACTTCCTGTAGCACTAATACTTTTCTCCGTTCATACAATAATTGTGTAGTTTAAAGTCTCATGCTTCCTTCCAACTTCCTGTAGCACTAATACTTTTCTCTGTTCATATAGTAATTGTGCAGTCCCAAGGATGGAATCCTCCATGTATATTTTGAACCTACTGCCATTTACTCGCCCAGGAAAGAATCCTTTATTTAGCTTTTTGAGCTGAACTACGCTACCATTTGAGATATCTGTGACAATGTATGGTCCTAACCACTACTTTATGAATTTTCCTGGGAACATTGAGAACTTACTATCATACAAAAGAACCAAGTCTCCATTCTTGAAAGTTTTCTACTTAATATGTCAGTCCTGCCAGGCCTTTCCCCTAGCCTTTTGCACTTGTTATTAAAATCATGCAATAAAGTGATCTTCCTCAAGTGTGAGAAGTTGTTCCAATATCTCCTCCATAATGTCATTGTCTGCCATGTCTATGGTTGTGGAAATTCTAAGACTCGGTACTATGTGTTATCACCCCAAGAAACTCTCCAAGGTTGTATCTCAGAGATGCTTGGGAACATTACAAACTCAACAAAATGTTGGATAAATGGTGGATGAATGAAATAAATGTTGCATATTCAAGCCAGATAACCACTTCTACTATGATTAACCCCAAACATGGGTGAACACCCCCAGACTACAAGGCTTTTAACCACCAATTATTCATAGTTTTAAAGAAAATGTGATGATGGAGAACATTGATCACACCAGTAGATGCACATGACCCTGTGATGGCCAGCTGCAACCAGTTTAAAGGTCTGTAAATTTGTTTTCTAATACACAGATAGGATGATAGCTCTCTAGCATTAAAATAACAAAAACCTGCAAACAAATTCAATGATACATGCTAAATCCTAACACAGAGGTGGGATGACAGCCCCTCTCATGCTAAACATTAACATCACATGAATAAATGCAAAATAGGCACAGCCTGGAACAAGAAGAAGAAGTGGAGAGTGAGAAATTAACAACAAAAGAAGCTTGCATTAGTTTGAAATGAAGATCAGAAGCTGCAGGTTACACAGTAGTTACACTCTCTAGAAGTTGAAGCTTATAATAGAATAACACTCATCAACCTGATTACATCTTTTTTCTGAATATTTATAGAGTTTGTTCACAAAAAAAATCTCTGCAAACCCATGCATGGAGGGGTCATAACTGACCACCAACCACATTTAAAGTTAGATATGGGTCCTCTGCTA
This sequence comes from Pinus tabuliformis, assembly GCA_031772625.1. Taxonomy (NCBI): domain Eukaryota; kingdom Viridiplantae; phylum Streptophyta; class Pinopsida; order Pinales; family Pinaceae; genus Pinus; species Pinus tabuliformis. The sequence goes on from CM062817.1 coordinate 437,937,615, forward strand.
CAATCTGAATGTTTTAATGGACAGAATGACATTCACTGGTACTTCGTTGTCCTTCACAAATAGATGAAGTATTATCTGAATAAATTTCAATAACTGCTGCAGTCATTGAGCTGAAAATGATCATCCTTCTTGTCCTTGATCGTGTTATTCCTTTAACTGTGGTTGAAGAGAATTCAATGCACAGTGTACCAGATGATCTCTTCCTTCTTCGCGTGCACAAAACAGGCCGAAAACAGTGAAAACTGCATGAAAATGGGCGATGGCCTGCGAATGAATATTGATCGTTGGATGACAAAATGGACGGCCCAAATCTGATGGCGGATGGCGGTGGATGACACAGAGGCACAGGGATCAATAGCAGCCGCTGGATCATGAAAACGAACGGTGCAGATTGGATCAGAGGGCGTTATCGGGGAAGACAGGTGGAGATAGATTTGGGCCGTCAGATCACAGCGGGAAAGATCGGACGGCTATCGGGGGTGGGAGCTGCGCATAGGTTAACAAGCGGGGGATTGTACCAGAAGGGCAGTAAGCGGTCTCCCCGCATCACCTTTTGGGCAAAGGCAGTATCCGTATGAGGGCAAGCGATGCAATTAAAATATGACACGTGGCCGGTGGGAAACCACTTCCCCGCGGGTTAATAGTCGAGCAGGTTGGCAGAGCGGGGGAAGTGTCGATCGTTGGATCTGCGGGAGATGATCGGACGGTCACAGAATTAAAGTATGTGCTTCGGGGTTGATGTGACAGTTAAAGCCGCGGGTTGTGATTTTTTATTATATGCACGGTTATAATGGCTTAAAAAAGGTTAGTGCTAGGGATTAAATAAAAATAAAAAATGCGTTTAAACGACGTTTTAAAGGTTTATGTGGGGCTTAAAAGGTTATCGGGATTTTATAAAGGGTAACGGGGCTTAGTAGTGTTAAAACACAAAATATGCCCGAGAGTTGGTAGAAAAGTATTTAGACGGGGTTTTGAGACCAAAACAAGGTTAAAGGGGTTTAAAGAGAATAAGGAGGATTTAAGGGGAAGGAGGAAACGAAGGTGTGAGAGCCATAAGGAGAAAAGGGAAAATGAGAGAGAAGGATGAAATGGAGGTAGAGGGAAAAAAGGGAGAGACAATGATAGCCATTATAAACCATCTCTGATCCAGCAACCAAAGACCAAACTTATTCCTTCTCTTGGAAAATCAGCAGCATGTAGCAAAGCTAACACTGGCTCCTTCTGGGGATGAGATCCTCCCTGTGAGATCTCAAGAACCTGCAGATCAATGCCTTTCCAGCTAAAAACAAATTAACCAAAATTCCTAGTGTTCCATTGGGCATGGAGTCTACTGCATCTATACTAAAATTGATAAAAACACAATATTTACAGCTTTAAGGCCAGAGACCTTAAACAACATAAACTTTCAAAAACCTCCGATTAATTGGGCCATAAAAAACTGCTTCTCCTCCCATACTTTTCAGTATGAAGGTGTTGTTCCCTTGAATTTGTGAAATGATGAAAGGCCCTGTCCAGAAAGCATCGAATTTCTCATGATTTCCTTTCTTTTCCTTTAGTGCATCCCATTTCAAAACCAAGTCACCAATCTGAAAATTATTTGTTTTTGCCTTCTTGTCAAAGGCTTCCTTAATCTTTCTTTGATGTGCTTCAGCCTTTTCAACCAGCTGTTCTCTAATCTGATGTATTTCTGCTAGATCTGTGATCCTCTTTGCCATGCATTCTTCCTCATCCTGCTCTTCTTGAAGGAATTTTGCCACAGGGAGAGTTAATTGAATTGGGAATACAGCCTCAGTGCCATATACCAACTTGAAAGGAGAATTCCCTGTGGATTTTTTAATAGTCACTCTGTCAGCCCACAGTGCATACTTGAGCTTTGAATCCCAATTCTTTTTATTGTCCTCTAACAACTTTTTAATTATCATGATTAGACTTTTATTAGAGGATTCTTCTAGACCATTTCCTTGAGGATAATATGCGGTGGAATGAACAAGTTTAATACCCATCGAAGCACACATTTCCACCAACTCTTTTGCCATGAAGGCTGCTACATTGTCTGTAATTAATTTATGTGGACAACCAAATCTGCTGAAGATATTCTCTATCAAAAACTTCATGACCACATTGTGATTAACCTTCCTTGTAGGGACTGCTTCAATCCACTTAGTGAAATAATCAGTGGCTACTAATATCCACTTGTGCTGGCCACTGGAATGTGGATTGATTTCACCAATAAAATCCAAGCCCCACTGCTGAAACGGTCCTTTTTCCTGAATTGGTTTTAGGGGCATGGATTTCAGCTGTTGTTTTCCTTCAAATCTTTGGCACCTATCACAAGATTTAACAAAAACAAATACATCAGAAAACAAAGTGGGCCAATAGTACCCAACTCTGAGAATTTTATGGGCTATAGTCTTCCAATAATGGTGCCCTCCACACATGCTGTTATGAAACTGCTGCATAACTTCTTTTGACTGTTCTTTGTCTAGACACCTTAAAAATATTCCAGATGGATCCCTCTAGTACAACAAATTTTCCATAACGCAATACTTTGCTGCTCTAAGTTTTAAAGTTCTGGCCTAACTTAGAGTAAATCCTGAAAGGATCTCTAGCTTCAGCAAGAAATTAATTATTTCAACATACCAATTACATGAAGCTAGATTCTCGGCCACTAACTACTTCCTCTGTTGTTCAGTTGTTTCTTCTTCTTCTGCCTGACCATTTTCTACCATAGCACACAGGAAATCAATATCTAAAGACCTGCAATTTTCTTCAACTAATAATTTGGCAAGCCTCTGACCTCTGAACAGCTTGGTGGGCTTCATCTCTATATTAAATTCTATCATTTTTGCAATCCATTTTTCCCTTCTTCCATCAACATCAAGTTGTGTTAGGACATCTTTTATCACAGCAGAGGGTACATATGCAATTATTTTTGAATGCAAGATATAAACTCTAAAAGCCTTTAAGTATTTAATAAGAGCATATGCCTGTTTTTCTATAATATCATACCTTAGTTCAACATCCCTCAAGTTCTTGCTGAAAAATGCCACTGGATGTTCTGAACCTTCTTCATCTGCCTGCAATAAAACAACTGCAATGGTGTCTTTAGAGGCAAATGAGAAAATATGGAACTCCTTGCTGTAATCAGGGTTGTTTAGTGTGGGAGCTTCCATAATGGATTTTTTGATGAAATCAAATGATTTTCTTGTTGTATGAGTCCATTTGATTTCTGACCCTTTCTTCAACATGGAAGTAACGTGCTTGACATATTCAGCAAAATTTGGAATAAACCTCCTTATAAAATTTATTTTGCCCAAAAAGGACTGACTATCCATCTTTGACCTAGGGACAGGCAAAGTCTGAATTTCTTTGACTCTTTTTGGGTCAATCTGAACACCTATAGCAGACACAATATGTCCTAACAGCTTGCCTTCATTCAAAGAAAATTGAGATTTTTTTGGATTGACTGATATTCCAAACCTCCTGCACTTCAAAAACACCTTTTTCAAATGTTGCAAATGATTTTGGTGGCTGCTGGAGTAAACTATTATATCATCAAGGCAGATAAGCACAAATTTGTCCTTCTCTCCCACAAATGCTATATCCATAGCTCTTTGAAAGGTGGCTCCAACATTCATCAATCCAAATGGCATTTTGGCATACATAAAAGTGCCCCAAGGAGTGGTGAATGCAGTCTTTTCTTGATCATCTGGGTGCACAACAATCTAATTAAATCCTGAAAAACCATCCAAGAAAGACATTACTTTGGCTCCTGAGACCTTTTGCAACAAGTGCTCCATCTTTGGTAAAGGATGGTTGTCTTTCTTCGAACATTTGTTTAAATTTCTGAAATCAACACATAGTCTGATTTCACCACTTTTCTTCCTCACTACCACTAGATTAGCTACCCATTTGGAATATCTGAGAGGGACTATAATCTTGGCAGCCAACAACTTTTTAATTTATTTTTCAATTAGAGGAAGAAGCATAGGATTTATTGGTCTCAGCTTCTGTTTGAATGGTATTGTGTCTTTCTCTAGAGGGATTTTATGTTGAATTATGCTCTTATCATAAGTTTTCAGGTCACTATACTCCCAGGCAAACACATCAGCAAATTGCCTCATTAAATTTCAGTATTCAGCACTTTGATCAGCTAACAAATGAGTGGACATATTTACATATCTAGGCTAACCTAGACTTCCTATATCATGCTTACAGACTACATATTGGTCTTCTTTTTGGGCAGATTTGTAAGGCACATCATTTTGGTCAAACAGTCTTTCAAGAGGAATTAGGCCCTTTGCAATATGGTTACTAGGAAGCTGGACAATGCTGTCTTTACCAATTTTATTTCTCAGCCGGGATTGGGGACTTTCTAACAAGGCTTCCTTCTCTTGGTCAATTGGCATCTCAGAAAACTCATCAATGACTTGAAAGAACCTATTTATCTCATCATCATCTTCAAAAATTTCCAATGCTGGACATTATCAGGCAAGGATGGTCTATACTTCATTTGAACTTGATAAACTAGTCTGGGAGGCAAAGGAGGTATAAATAGACTAGTAGAGATAGCAAGGGAATCAACAAGCTGATTTTGGGCTCTAGGAATATATGAAATACAAAAATAATGAAAAGAATGTCTGATTCTCCATACCTCATCTTTGTATGCCTTCAACCTTGGATGCTTTGTTTGAATTGTTTTATTTACTTGCTGGATAATTAGATCAGCATCTCCAAACACCTTCAGATTCTTGATTCCTCTGTCTTTGGCTGCATCAATGCCCAACAACAAAGCCTCATACTCTGCTATATTGTTTGTGACTTGAAACGCCAGCTTAAAAGACAGCTGAATGCTTTCTTTTTCTAGAGACACTAGCACCACCCCTACTCCTGTAGTCTCACTGGAACATGCTCCATCAAAGAACATCTCTCAATCGTGACTTCTTTGCTCTTCATCAGCCTAAACTGTTGGTTTCCTGAGCTACATTGAGGCCTTCTAAGATTCTTCTATTTGGAGAATACATGCTCCAAAATCAGTGTCCACCGCATATATAGGATGATTTGTAGGATTCTTCTCATCACTGATGTTATATGCAAACTATGCTTCTCTATACAATCTCCTGCTTTCTCCTCCAAACACTGGGACAGTGGCATAAGATAAATCATTCTGTAATGTCCCACCTAGTCTCTTAATCTACCCTCTGGACAGCAACATGCCAAAATTAGGAGGGACATCCGCTACCACAATATCCATCATCATACTCTTCATGGGAAGCTGAGTTAAGGTAATGGCCAGATCCTTAATCAATCCAACACATTTAACCTTCCTTGAATCAAAATAAAATAAATCATGATAGGGTCTACTGATATCAAGGCCTAACTCTTCCATGACAGCTTTAGGCATTAGATTGTGGTTGGCCCCTGTGTCTAGCAGGCAGTTGTGAAGGATTTTGTCATGAATGGTCAAGGAGACATAAAAAGATGGAGAATTATTATCAGCAAGTTCAATCATAGTGCTGAGCACAATGGAAGGCTTGTTATCTTGCAAATTAACAGAGTCAGTGGAGGCTTGTTTGGTTTCTAGCTCAAGGGCTTCAAGGATGGGCTTTCTAAACACTTCACTCTTCACCAACTCAACTAGAGGCACAAATATTTTCAATTTCTGAACTTCTGACTCAAAGTTGAAAGAAAAATATGATTTATCAGAACTTTTTACCTCTTGAACTGGAGCTTTGAGGATGACTGGATCAGCTGCTGGCTTTCTCTGGTTGACATTCTGTGATTTTGCTTGGAAAACAACTCTTTGGGCAAGATTCTCCTTGGCATTTTTGCATTGGACCTCAAATTACATCTCTGCTGGTCACCATTTTGTAGAATAGCTCCTTTGTCCCATTCTTGATTGTCTTGTTCCTGCAGCAATGATTGTTCATACTCAGCCAATGTCAAAAATGCAGGGTTGCCTTTATCTTCCATGCAGTGAATTTCATCCTCCTCTTCTTCAACTTGTTCTTCCTCCATGACTAAATTTTGGAAAGGAGCTTTAAATTTTTTTTCTTCTTTTGATTCTTCACCCCTCTGCATAATTTGTAACTGCTCATTTGCTCTTCTGAAAGGATTTGGATTTCTTGGAGCAAATGTGTTCTCTGCCTTGTTTTCCCTGAATTCTGTTCAACTTTCAGCTTACAAATTTCAGCAGCCAATGACTCTATCATCTTGGTCATTTTATCTAATTTAGGCTCTGAAGATGATGCAAAAGAAGTATAAGTCTGACCTCTCTTCCTCCTTCTGTCAGCTTGACTTTTGAGCTTTTCTGCAGCCATAATATTAGACTCTACTTTTAGTGCTGCCTCTTGCATGTCTGCTAGCGTAGCACTGATCCGGATTTAGACAGGAACGCAATAGATTACAGAGATAACCATAAATACAGAGATGTGATAACCATAAATACAGAGATGCAGCGGAAATAATACTTCATTTCATTAATGGAGAATACCGAAATATGCTTACAACCATAAATGGAAATAAACCAGCTAGGGCGATGGTAGCTTATCTCTGAGAAGAGATGTGTCGGCTACATGCCTCTGAACTGTTCTAAAAATTGTATTACAATGAGGCTCAAAGGCCTATTTATTGTTGAGAAACAATGGAAAACCCTTCACATCCTGAAACCTAACCCTAGAAGATGAAACGCCAAATTGTGGGCCCCGTTTGGGTAAATTGGTACATCAATTTCCCGAGGTCGTAACTTTGGCATACGATCTCCGTTTGACGCGTACGATAGCTCGTTAGAAAGATCTATCCGAGAACTACCACTTTGGAAAGAGCAACATCGGTCCATGGACCCATGTTGCCCCCAGATTCCCAAAAAAACGTCGTTTAGGGCCTCAAAACAGCTCCGGAAGTTCAGGACCCGAAAAACTGCTAAAAATAGTAAACTGTGCTGCAATTTAGGAAACTAAAAAGACTGAAAGAGACAATTGTGGGGGTCCAAATGGGATAGGTGGGTGGCCACCAACATCCACCTGGATCATTCCTCCCCCCTTAGGAAGCAATGGTCCCCATTGCGTTGAGTTCCTCCATCTGCTGAACTTGTCCTGTAATCTCTGATGTGTCCAGTGATGGTGGGAAGCATGGTCGACGATGGTCCTCATTGAGCATTTGGTGCAAGCGAAGGCATGGAGGAATGATGTGGTCCAAAGCATTGTTCCCCATAGCCTTGGTACTGCTGTAAGGACCATGTCGGAGTGGTCTGAGCTTCTGATGGGTTCTGGTAAAGCATTCTTTCTGTCGATGCAACCAGAATTTGTCGCCCACCTGAAACTTGTGTGGTATCTCTGTGGGTGAGGAGAAGTTGTTCCTGTGTTCTGTCATGACCGTATCCCTTTGCTGCTGCTGCTGCATAGAGGAATCCTTCGCGGGGGCCATGGATGTAGCAACGATCTTCCCCATACAGATGAATTTCCTGGTCTGTGATATGAGCTTGCTGCCTTTCTTGGTAGTGATCAAGGATGTGGCAGTAGGTGGGGCTACCTCTGGTATCCTGTATAATGAATTATTCAAAGAAATAATGACAGCACAAGGCCTGGACTCATACACAGCATGTCGCCTCCACAAGTATGGTTGGCCTAATAATACATCACAAACATCCAGAGGTGTAACATCACATAATACCTCGTCTGTGAAGGGCTTCATGCTGTACAGAAGGCGACACTGCTGGCGAAATTTGAGATCTCGTCCTTCATGAAGCCACCCGATATTGTACGGCTGTGGGTGTGGTGTAGTCGGTAGGCCCAACCGCTTCACGACCTCTGCTGAAACCAGGTTCTTTTGGCTGCCACTGTCGACAATGAATTGTAGCGGCGAACCCTTCACGCACATCTGTGAGTGGAAAAGACGCTCCCCTTCCTCTGCATTTTCGGGCTCATCTTTCTGGATCTTGGCAGTGGCAATAGTGGCACTGGGATCCACATCAATGATCTGCTTCCCTTTGCAATTCCCCTTGTCGGGTTCTGGCTCAGGATCGGAACATGCATCTGATTCGGAAGCCTTCAACTCAGCCACCAGTGACTGCTTGGTCCGACACTCACTTGTGTTATGAGTGGGAATCTTGTGGAACTCACACCACTTCCCTGTGTCCTTCTTCGGCTTCATGGTGTTGTTCTTTTCTTGCGGCTTCGACGAGCTGTCTTGGGTCACCCCGCCTTGGCTTTGTCCTTTGGGCTTCGGATTCGCAGATCCAAAGTCTCGCTTCTTCTGTTTGAACTTTTGCTCGATTTTGACAGCGTATCGGTATGCTGTGCCGAGTGAGGAGATGTTCAAGAACCCCATCTCTTCCTGGATGTATCTGTGTAGGCAGCCGCGGTATTTGAGTACCAGATGCAGCTCAGAATCTTTGATACCCAACTGTGTGCGAAGGGTATGAAAAATGTTTGTGAACTCCGGCACATCTTGGTCTCGTCCCTGTCGCAGTGTGGTCCATTTGATGTATTTGTCCTCATAGCTTCCGACAGGGTAGTACTGCTCCTTGATGGCATCCCGGAAGTCATTCCAAGTGGGTGCGGCTGAAAATAGTGAGCCTGTACTTTCATCCTTCTGCTCGCAGTAGGTTTCCCACCAGTCCTTGACGTGGGGGTTTGCTTTGAGAAGAGCAAAAACAATCTTTTCCTAATTTGAAAATTCATGAACAGAAAAATACCCATCTAGCAGATTTAACCATTTATCTACGGCATCTGCGTCTATTTGACCCTCAAAGATGGGGATTTCAAAATTAACTTGTACCTTGAAGGGTGTGGCATTTCCAGAGTCGCTGTTGGAAGCCGATGCGTCGCCTCTGGGTAGCCGCTGAAGGATCTGCGCAAAGCTATCCATCATCGCGTTCCTTTGCCGCTCGAGTGCTTCTTCGAGCAAGATTTTGATAGGATCTCCTGCCCCCTCATCTTTCTTCTCATCCGCCATGGGAGGCCGTCGGGATTTTCGAGGCTGGTCTTGCAAAGGTTTGACCAGTTCAAGCCCTAACTCCTTATATCCCGACCTCGTTGGGGACATGCAAAGAAAAACAGAGAAAAAGTAGACCGCTCTGATACCACTGATCCGGATTTAGACAGGAACGCAATAGATTACAGAGATAACCATAAATACAGAGATGCGATAACCATAAATACAGAGATGCAGCGGAAATAATACTTCATTTCATTAATGGAGAATACCAAAATATGCTTACAACCAGAAATGGAAATAAACCAGCTAGGGCGATGGTAGCTTATCTCTGAGAAGAGATGTGTCGGCTACATGCCTCTGAACTGTTCTAAAAACTATATTACAATGAGGCTCAAAGGCCTATTTATTGTTGAGAAACAATGGAAAACCCTTCACATCCCAAAACCTAACCCTAGAAGATGAAACGCCAAATTGTGGGCCCCGTTTGGGTAAATTGGTACATCAATTTCCCGAGGTCGTAACTTTGGCATACGATCTCCGTTTTACGCGTACGATAGCTCGTTAGAAATATCTATCCGAGAACTACCACTTTGGGAAGGACAACATCGGTCCATGGACCCATGTTGCCCCCAGATTCCCAAAAAAACGTCGTTTAGGGCCTCAAAACGGCTCCGGAAGTTCAGGACCCAAAAAACCGCTAAAAATAGTAAACTGTGCTGCAATTTAGGAAACTGAAAAGACTGAAAGAGACAATTGTGGGGGTCCAAATGGGATAGGTGGGTGGCCACCAACATCCACCTGGATCAAGCACATCTTCTTTCTCTCAATAATAGGCAGAAATCAGAGTCAAAAGCATTGGCATAAGTGAGTTTGGCAGAGGTATGCATAGGCTTTACCTCAGCTGGTATCTTACTATACATTCGATTAAATCTTTTATTGAAATCAGGCAATGATTCCCTATTTTCCCTCTTTAGGTTACCAGACTCAGTATGATAATACATCAAGTCTTTTTTATCTCCTCATTGCTTAAAAAATGCATCATCTAATGCTTCAATATCTGTTATAGATCTCTAGGGAAATTCTCTAAACCACTTCCTAGCCTCTCCGTCAAGGCTCTGGACAAAAACTCTCATCCACACATCATTTTCACTTATATCTAAATTATCAGCATAACCGTAAAAAGCTTCAAGGTATTCTTCTGCTATCACTCCCTCTATGCCAGTGAATTTAGGCATATATTTTTGATATTCTCCCACAGGCATAGGATTTAAAGGGACATGAAAGACTAAAGGTCCATATCTAGCAACAACAATTCTCTCAATCCTTGTAGGTGCTTGCTCTCTTGCCATGATTGGATTATTTGGAAGAATACTAGCAGATTGAATGGCAGGGAGTAAGGTGATGGATGGCAAAGATAAAGGGATGTTTTGGACTGAATGGGAACCTTTCTTAGGACTGAGATTCAAACGGGAACTAACTGCACACGGGGCTTAACTAATCTCTGAAGGTTTTTTCTTATTAATAGAGTTGTGCTCTAAATCTTCAGCAATAAATTTATCTTTCAGAGATGAATGAGACTTCTTAGGCTTACCTAATCTTGATGCCCCTTTCTGTGAAGCTTTCTTCAATTTGATAGTGTTCTCAGGTTTAGGCACTGAATCAACAGATGATTTCTAAGGATTTCTTCGAGTATTTCTCACAAATTGAGCCAGAACTTCAATGTGGATTCGCCAAAGGATGGTCTTCCCCCAGTGGAGTCACCATATAGATGATTACAACCAGAAACTGTGTTCAAACCTTGTCTATCATCAAAGCTTGAAGCTGTGTCATTCTCCCAGGGAAGCTGAGCTTCAATTCTCCTCTCCCCGGAAATGGCGCCAATTAATGTTATCACCCCAAGAAACTCTCCTAGGTTGTATCTCAGAGATGCTCGGGAACATTACAAACTCAACAAAATGTTGGATAAATGGTGGATGAATGAAAGAAATGCTGCATATTCAAGATAGATAACCACTTCTACTATGATTAACCCCAAACATGGATGAACACCCCCAGACTACAAGGATTTTAACCACCAATTACTCACAGTTTTAAAGAAAATGTGATGATGGAGAACACTTATCACACCAACAAATGTAAGGACCCTGTGATGGCCAGCTGCAACCAGTTTAAAGGTCTGTAAATCTATTTTCTAATACAAAGATAGGATGACAACTCTCTAGCATTAAAATAACAGAAACCTACAAACAAATTCAATGATACATGCTAAATCCTAACACAGAGGTGGGATGACAGCCCCTCTAATGCTAAACATTAACAACACATGAATAAATGAAAAACATGCACAGCCTGGAAGAAGAAGAAGAAGTGGACAGTGGGCAATTAACAACAAAAGAAGCTTGCATTAGCTGGAAATGAAGACCAGAAGTTGCAGGTTACACAGTAGTTACAGTCTCCAGAAGTTGAAGCTTACAATAAAATAACACTCATCAACCTGATTACATCTTTTTTTTGAATATTTATAGAGTTTGTTCACAAAAAAAATCTCTGCAGACCCATGCGTGGAGGGGTCATAACTGATCACCAATCGCATTTATAGTTAGATATGGGTCCTCTGCTACAAGCTGAATTTTTTAATGGACAGAATGACATTTACTAGTACTTTGTTGTCCTTCACAAACAAATGAAGTATTATCTGAATAAATTTCAATAACTGCTGCAGTCATTGAGCTGAAAATGATCGTCCTTCTCGTCCTTGACCGTGCTTTTCATTTAACTGTGGTTGCTGAGAATTCAATGCACAATGTAACAGATGATATCTTCCTTCTTCGTGTGCGCAAAATAGGCCGAAAACAGTGAAAAATGCATGAAAATGGACGATGGCCTGCGAATGAATACTGACCGTTGGATGACAAAATGGATGGCCCAGATTTGATGGCAGGCGGCGGTGGATGACACAGAGGCGTAGGGATCAATAACAGCTGTCGAATCACGAAAACGAACAGTGCATATTAGATCGGAGGGCGTTATCAGGGAAGACGGGCGGAGACAGATTTGGGCCATCAGATCGCAGTGGGAAAGATTGGACAGCTATCAGGAGTGGGAGCTGCGCACATGTTAATGAGTGGGGGACCGTACCGGAAGGGCGGTAAGTGGTCTCCCCACACCAATTTTCGGGCAAAGGCGGTATTCGTATGAGGGCAAGCGATGCAATTAAAATATGACACATGGCCGGTGGGAAACCACTTCCCCGCGGGTTAAGTCGAGCAGGTTGGTGGAGCGGGGGAAGCGTCAATCGTTGGATCTACGGGAGATGATCGGACGGTCACGGAATTAAAGCATGTGCTTCGGGGTTGATGTGACAGTTAAAGCCGCGGGTTGTGATTTTTTATTATATGCACGGTTATAATGGCTTAAAAAAGGTTAGTGCCGAGGATTAAATAAAAATAAAAAAATGTGTTTAAATGAGGTTTTAAAGGCTTATGTGGGGTTTAAAAGGTTATCGAGATTTTATAAAGGGTAACGGGGCTTAGTAGTGTTAAAACACAAAATATGCCCGGGATTTGGTAGAAAAGGGTCTAGATGGGGTTTTGAGACCAAAACAAGATTAAAGGGGTTTAAAGAGAATAAGGAGGATTTAAGAGGAAGGAGGAAACTAAGGTGTGGGAGCTATAAGGAGAAAAGGGAAAATGAGAGAGAAGGATGAAATGGAGGTGGAGGGAAAAAAGGGAGAGACAATGATAACCATTATAAACAATCTCTGAGCCAGCAACCAAAGACCAAACTTATTCCTTCTCCTTGAAAATCAGCAGCATGTAGCAAAGCTAACAATATTTATTCCATAGGCATTATGGCTTCCTGTCCATAAATCAATCTAAACAGAGTATGTCCTGTCAAATTATTGTAGGTAGTCTTGTATGGCCATAAAATTATTGATATGCGCACATCCCAATCGTTTTTGTTGACGTTGCATACTTTAGTAATAGTTTTCTCCAAAATTTTATTGAAAGCCTCAACCATGTCATTCGCCTGAGGATGATAAGACATGCTCCTTTGATGATATACCTGAAATTCCTTCATTAATGCTTTAACAATGTTCTGTAGGAAGTGTGATCCTCAATCAATCATCAAGATATTTGGAGACCCAAATCTCGACAAGATATATTCGAATATGAATTGTACAACAGTGTTTGCGATGTAATCCTTTACTGGTTGTGCTTCAACCCACCTAGTTGGATAATTTGTCGCGGTAATAATGTATTCTGAACCAATATTATTTCCAGGTGGATTGATCGGCCCAACAAATTCAATCGTCCACATATCAAAAGCCTACAAGGTGACTTGTGGATTTATTGGAAATTCATCCCTTCTCGAATGCCTGAATTTCTACAATGCATACACCATAGCGAAGCCCTCTCATTCTATTGTGGAATAATTCCTTTCTACCTTAGATAATTTTTGACTCGCAAATTTGATGGGGTGATTATGATCCTCTTCTCCTGGTTGCACTAAGACAACACCTAAAGCTATGCACGATGCATCTACATGAACATGGAACTTCTAGTCTAGAAACACCAGGATTAGTGCAGTGACCATTTTTTCCTTTAAGAATTCAAGGATCTTTTGACAATCATTTTCCCAACAAAAAGTGACATATTTCTTCAGTAATTTTTCCATCGATGTAGTGATCTATGCATAGGGCTTTATGAACTTCCGATAATAACCAGTATGCCCTAGAGTCACATGTAGGTGCTTCACATTCTTCAGCAGATCTAGATTGATAATAAAAATAATTTTTGCAGGGTCCACCATCAACCCCTACTTTCAAACAACATTTCCCAGTAATATTCCATATGGTACACAAAAAACACACTTTTTCAGGTTCAACAAGATTTGATATTTCCTACAGGTATCCAACATCAAGCACACACTTGAAACATGCTTCTTTAACAGTCTAAAAACTATCCAGTCATCAAAGTAAACCTCCAAAATTTTATGGATGTATTCTTTAAATGCTACGATGATAACTCTGGAGAATATCGTAGGTGCATTCTTCAAACCCAAATGACATGACTATATATTGAAAGGATCCCCATTCAGTAGCAAAAATGGTCTTACTCCTATCTTTCGGAACAATCTTAATTTGATGATACACTAAAAAACCATCTGTAAAGGAGTAGGCCTTCTATCCTCCCACATTATCTAAAACTTCACCAGTCAACGGTGTTGGGAATAGGTCATGTACGCATGTGTCGTTCAACTTTCTTAAATCGACACAAATCCTTATGCCTCGCTTAGTATTTTCCTCCTGCACTACCATCGGGCTCACCCATTCGGATTCTTCCACGGGTTCAATGATGCTAGATCCAACCACCTTCTAAAGCTCCTCCTTCACCTTCTCTTTGTGTTTTGGGTTTAGCTTATATGGTCGTTATTTTAGGGGTTTCACATATGGCCTCAAAGTGATCCTCATTATGCCCAAATCACCTACAATTCTGTTTAACTCAGTGAAATTCATCAAAAACGACTCTTGGTACTCATGCAGTAATTCAAAAACCTTACCTACAGTATCCTCATCCTAGTAATCTCCAATGTGCGTGAATTTGGGTTATGCCTCTGAGCCTATATTGACTTGCTTTGTCTTAACAGGTTGTTTTATGTTAGGTATCTCAACTTCTGGTCACACAACCTCGCTTTGTCCTTCTAATTCATGGATGTTAATGTTGTGCGGATCTTCCTAACCCTCTTCCATGGTCATATTATAGTGTTCTATTGTGTGCTGCAACTGTGTGTTCCAACCAAGCTGTACCCAAATTGTTGGCTCATTTGGCGTCCAGAAAATTCCTACTCTAATTTCCTGAAGGGAATCATCGATACACTTAAAACCATATTCGAAGCTAAAGGTCAATATGAATCTTTCCTTCAAATCATACTAGTCGGCAGTGCCATGGCGCATCTTCATTTCGAGATACCAATTCTTCGATATCACATCCAAAGTGTGGACAAATATGTGTACCCATTCTGTTTGAGGTTCTTTGCCCCATGCAATAGTCCAACGAGACAAATATTCTTGTGGATCGTCCTTACCATTATACTACTCTATGATATTTTTGTTTTCATGATTGAACCTGAGCCTCATCAATCGACAATACTCCTTCTAATATCTCTATTGTCTTTATGCGTGACTCACCATCACGCGTGTGTGGACCTAAAAGTTATATCCAAGTCCTGGAATCAATTTTCTTTCTGTATATCCCTTTCAAACTCATCAAGAAATAAGTTGGCATCACCTATCCCATCATGGTAAGGTAAATTATGTATCTTTGTTGATATGTAGTGAAGATATTTTGTAAGTTTTTTACAATGCAGACTAGAAACTTCATGCAATCGGCTCTGTCAATTCTCCAATTCCTCATCAGAGTCTAAGACACATGAACTATCCTTTTCCCAGCTTATCCTCCCATCTAAGGTGGGGTTGATCCAATCCTCATCCCACATAGATAACTTATAAATAATTTTAATATATCCATTTCCCTATTCGTCACAGATAGGTTCTGTATACCACGCCCCTTCAGAAGGGTCCAAAGGAACAATGACCCTGGTACCATTCTTCTCAAATACCATACATCTTCTTTTTAGATTGATTATAGCGTCCATATCAAAAGCCCAATTAAGTCCAGGTAGAGTCAAATATGGATTGTTGTCATCCACAATATCAATGACTTCAAAGTCCCCCACCACACTTACTCCTTCAATGTCCGCAACAGCGCCATGTAATCAACCCATCAGGATGATTTTCTTTTGATTGGCCATGCACAGCTGAATCAGTGACCATTATAGCTTTGGTTTCCCCATTCGCTCCCAAGTCTACTTTGGTAATACATTTGCATCTGATCCCAAGTCAAGAATTACTTGATCCATTTCGAATTCATCGATCTGTGCAGTTTGTTATCACTCAGGTTGTCCTTAAGCTCCAGAAAAGGATACGGCCGAGGTAACCACAAACCAACTTTGGACTGCAGGTTCTAGCCCACCTGCAATCAGAGAGGGCTCTCTCTTTCAGATTTAGCTTTGTTGAAAAGGATCTTAGGCTAGTTATTGAGTTCAAGGGTTTTTGTTCTGATTTTGGTGGGAAAATTGATGTTCTCAGGTAGAGAGGCAGAGCATAGTCTGAAATTTCAAACCATTGGGCGTGGAGTCGAAAAGGAGGACTGCTGGTGCGTTTTCTTGGTCCCAAGAGAGAAAATGGAGCAAGGTAGTTGCAAATGAAACAATGTTTCAGGTTTAAAGGATGGGATGAATGCTAAGTAAAGAGGGGCAGTTAAGAATCCCTCAATCAACTTAACAGGGGAAGATAACAGAGCTCTACCTAGGGGCAGTAAAGAATCCATAGATAATCGGCACACACAGGTGAATCGGGGTAAATATGAGCCAAAAGGAATTCATATTCATTACCAATTCATTCAGAGGAAAACATAAAGAAACAACAGAAATTGAGCATAGAGTGTATTTAAACAAATTCTAAACTAATCTTTCTTTCTACTATTTAGATAATGGTAAACAGTAAATAGAGGTAATAAGAACTTACTGTATCAGGTTGTAGCACAAGAATTTCATATTCAGTCTCCAGAAAAACATTAACAACACATCAATCAGTCTCTTCTCAGAACTTTCGGCAATCTTTGATTACAGAAACAACTTCAGGTATACAGTGCGAGTCTCTAGTGAAAAATACCAATTTACCAACCCTTAAAATAGTGCAGAGGGTGGTATATATAGGGAAAACTCTCTACAATTTGTTTATTACATCTTGACCTAAATAGGTCCTAAAGAACAATTAATTTGACCTAATCCTATCTGAAATAAATGCATGAAAATATCTTTGGCTGTGCTGAGGGCTGCCATATCAAAATGAAGTGAATGTGCTGTCCTCGATGGCTTGGTGCAGTTGTCTCTGCAATAACTGTGCATGGGTCTCTGCTCCATTGTAGTTTGGTGGCCTTAAATGCTTCAACTATGATTTGAGAGCTGGGATGGGCTTTCACCGCCTGATTTGACTTTGTTGGCGACCATTCAATGTTAACCTACTTTGGGAACTGAAGGTTTCCATTAAACAATTTAACTAGTACACTTTGCTGCTTCTCTTTCCTCTGATACTCTCTGACAAATGAATTGGGTTGCTTTTCTCCTTTGCTGTGGGTCTAATCACAAGTTAATGGTCGCTATTCAGCCTCTGTTTCCTCTAGAACTGTCTTCTACTCCTTTCTGCATGCTTCGCGAAGAAAAATGGGTCATTCAGCGCCTTTCGGGCTTGCTGGGGGTTGCACGATGAGAAGATTCCCCATTTTGGCTCATTTTATCCAGCGAAATCGCGCATCAAAAACTGCCTCAGAAACTAATTCTGGGGCTCTAGAGTGCGATTTTCGCCCTTTGCGTCAAAATTGCTGATGATGTCAGCATGACGGACCTCGTACGGCGGATGACGTAGCAGGATGACGTCAGCATGTACGGAGGTGATGTGGCAGTACGGCGGGTCTGATGATGTGGCAGGACACGTGGCAGGGTGACTCGGCGGTATGGTGGCAGGAGGCCACGCAGGCAGATGACGTCAGCGTCAACGTGGTGCTGACGTAGGATGGAGGAGGGCGGTAAATGGTTTCTGGGCGCACCGCCTTTGAGGAAGGGTGGTTTTGTCAGGGGGGGCTCCGCCACAGCCCAGGAGGCGACGCGTGGCGGGAGTACGGCGGGAATACCGCCCATCTCCCGGACGCTAACCTTCGGGCGGCTTGGGAGAGGGGAAAGCCCGCCCACCGTTGATCTGTGGGGCGGGTGATCGGACGGTCGGCGGCGAAGGTTAGGCGGCGGAGGGATAAGGGGCGGGAATATACACGGAATATTCCAAATTTAATAAAGCGTGGCGGGGGGGGGGGGGGGTGGTCAAAACTATGGTTTACGTGGGTTAAAAACGGGCGGGTTAATATATTTACACTCGGGACTTTGGCATACAGGGTAAAAAGTGGGTTTTTTGAGGGTTTTAGGGCTAGGGGAGAGGTTGTTAGCATGACCAGGTGTCATCTAACTCCTGCTATGACACGGATGGGCTAAAAATAGCCCTAGATGGACTGCCTTTCCCCGACTTAGAAGAAATATGGCTATAATGCCAAGGAGGGGATATTTACATATGGGAGTATTATATACATAGTTTTAGTAGGGGAAGGGGAAAACTGATAGGGAGTTATGTACTAGAGTTAGTAGTTAATATGGAGATGATAAGAAAGCGCTAAGTTAAGGGTCCTTAGTCTAATTTTGGGGAAAATAACTTGTAAAGAAATGAAATCCTTGAGCGAAGCAGATATTCACCAAGGCAGCTGATATGGAGAATGATGGAACTAAGAGGAATCAAGCAGATCTTGACCTCTTTGGGGAAGTTAGTAAATGACATGGGAAATGAGAAGAAGGGGAAGTTAGTTATGTCTAGCTCGAGCTCCCCCAAATGAAAAACTGCCTGATAACTGTGATCTGAAAAGATATAAGACTTTAAAACACAAGATTGATCATGAATCATCATTCTGCAACCTCACAGCTACCTACCCAGCCTACCTTCCTAACATTTTTTCTTCTTTTTGGGTGGGTGCACTTAGACTTGCAGACCCTGATTTACGATTTTTCTTTTGAATGATTTCCTATCTAAATCTACACTTATTTCTGCCTAGGGCCCAAATTAAGCAGTTGGGTCCCTTTGATTCTCTACCTATCTACAAATCTGCCAAGATTAAACTGTTTGGACAGATACATTCTCTATATTCTAAATAGGAAATTGAAACCTAGGGAGACCAAGATTAGACTGTTTGGACCTCCCTTAAATGAAAACTCTTCAAAACTGGAACAACTCATCAAAATTGGAATACAGCAGTGCCATTTGGACTAGCACAGTTCATGGCATCTTGTGGAAATATGGAACACTGCAGCCTACAAAGTATGACATATTTGGCATGTAAAATTGTCAATCATGAAAGATGAAACCCTGTTGCAACAGGAGGCTAACAGTGGCTCCACTTGGGGATGGCTTTTCCTTGTGAAAAGACAAGAACAGTAGGTCATACTGCCTTGATTTTCTATTTGTTGTTGTAGACTGGAAACACTTCTTTGTTCTGGCTGCTAAAAATGTGAAACTTTGAAATCCGAAACATTCTCTCCTCAACTGAGTTACTATGAACTGTATAGCACCGCCTGCTTTCTTCTGCGTTCTTGATAACTATGTACAATGCTGCTAGAACATGCCTTTGACTGCAAATAGTTCTTTTCTACCATGAATTTCTTGTAATGTGACAATTCTCTTCTTTACTTTTTTGCTGAAGTTACTGCAGAGACAGAGCTCTGGGAACTGGAATATTTGCATTGGCTGTGTCCTCATAAAATTTACTGTTGTTCCTTAAATAATCGGCCTGCTTACACAAAATAAAAACAGAATGCTAATATATACAAATATTACTGCACAAAGATATATACAAGGCTTGCATTGTGTCCCTTAAAAGGGATCATGGTAATGTTTCAGCATACGACCATTAACAGGGCCTTCTTCAACAGTGTTGTCCTCTATAGACCTGAGAAAATAAGTGTTATTTCCCTGAATAGCAGAGACAACAAATGGCCCTTTCCATAAAAAATCAAACTTAGCATGTTTGCCCTTGTCTTCTCTTCTTGAATCCCACCTTAGAACTTTGTCACCAATACTGAAATCCTCAGCCTTAACTCTCTTATCAAACATCTTTTTGAGCTTTCCTTTGCAAAATTTGAACTCTGCCATAAACTTGTTCTCTGGTTTGCTGAAGATGAATTGTATGATTGATTCTTCTTTGAATGTCATTTGGTTCAGCCTGAATCTCTTGTAACAGCTTGATAGTAGGAATGCCCAGGGATGAAGGAAATCTAGCCTCCATGCCGTATACCAGCTCATAAGGGCTCATCCCAATTAATCTTTTGCTTGAAAGTCTGTCTTCCCATAGGGCGTTTATCAGTTTTTTGTGCCAGTTCTTCTTGTTTTCTTCTAGCACCTTCTTTGTGATGTTGATGAGACTTTTGTTTGAAGATTCTGCCAAGCCATTACCCTAAGGGTAATAAGCCGTAGAGTGGCCCAGGGTGATATGAAACTTATGGCAAAAACTGATCATCCTTTTGGACTTAAAGGCAGCGGCATTATCAGTGATGATTTTCTCAGGGCAGCCGAATCTAGAAAGGATATTGCACTCAAGGAATTGGATAATGACAGTGTCATTGGCTTGTCTACAGGGAATGGCTTCAACCCACTTAGTGAAATAGTCGGTGGCTGTTACGATCCATTTGTGCTGGCCTGAGGAAGAGGGATGGATTTCTCTAATGAAGTCAAGACCCCATTGTTGAAAAGGTTGTTCGGTTGAGATGGGTTTAAGGAGCAGGGGTAAAAGCTTTCTTTTGCCCTCAAAAATTTGGCATTTGTGACATGACATGGCAAACTTCTTTATATCTGCAAAAAGAGTGGGCCAATAGAAACCAGCCCTTAAGATTTTATCAGCAGTGGACTTCCAATATAGATGTCCTCCATAGTCACCTGCATGGAATTCTTTCATGACATTGTTAGTTTCATTCATGGTTAAACAATTAAGCAATATACCTTCATGATTTCTCCAAAATAATGCACCATCTATAACACAAAACTTTAAAGCCTTCATTTTCAAGAATCTTTTCTTGGTCCTGGACAATCCTGGGGGAGCACACAGGTTTAACAATACAAAGCATATATCAGCGTACCAGGGGCATTGCAGAAATATTTCACTGATCTGTGGAGTCGCCAGCTCCTGTTCATTGTCCAGCTGGTTAATGTCTAAGGCTTGAAAGTTTGTTTCGGACATCAGTTTAGCTAAACCTTGTCCCTTTATCAGCTTGGTTGGTTTTATTTCTATTTCATACTCAATGATGCTTGCAATCCACTTGCCTCTTTTTCCTTCTAATCCTTCTTGTGTCAATATGTCTTTTACAGCAGCGTGTGGAACATAGGCAATCATGTGTGAATACAGTATGTACACTCTAAAATCCTTGATGGCCTTAACAAGTGCGTAGGCCTGCTTTTCCATTATTGGGTACTTCAAAGGGGCATCTCTTAAGGCTTGGCTAAAAAAGGCGATTGGCTTTTCAGCTCCCTGTTCATCCTTTTGCAGAAGGACAGTGGCTATTGTGTGATTAGATGCAAATGAAAATATGATAAAATCTCTGTCAAACTGTGGGCTAGTGAGGACAAGGGTTTGGGTTAATGCAGTTTTGATACTTTCAAATGCTTGCTTGGTTTCCAGGGACCATCTTACCTTGGCATCCTTCTTTAACATGTTTCTTAACAGTTGTATTAGTTTAGCTAGATTTGGAATAAATCTTCTTAGGAAGTTGATTTTCCCAAGGAATGCTTGTAGCTCTTTAATGTTTCTTGGAAATGGAATCTGGAGGATGGCTTGGATTCTTCCAGGGTCAATTCTAATCCCATCTTTTGATATAATGTGGCCAAGTAACTTTCCTTCTTCTAGGCCAAATAGGGACTTCTTGGGATTCAAGGAAATGCCATATTTCCTACATGTCATGAAAATTTGCCTAAGATGCTTGAGGTGTTCTTCATCAGATTTGGAAAATGGGGTTAAGTCATCCAGGTAGACAACTAGGAAATCATGTATTTCTTTGGCAAAAGCAATATCCATTTCTCTTTGAAATGTGGCACCAACGTTTTTAAGTCCGAATGGCATCTTCACATACTTAAATGTTCCCCACGGTGTGGTAAAGGCAGTTTTGTCTTGGTCGTCCGGGTGAACAAGTATTTGGTTGAAACCTGAAAAGCCATCTAGCAAAGAGATTCTAGATGACCCCACTACCCTTTGTAGGATGTGGTCCATTTTGGGCAAAGGATAGTGGTCTTTTAAGGAGACTTGGTTTAAATTTCTAAGATCTACACAAAGTCTGATTTCACCTGTCTTTTTTCTTGTAGGAACAAGATTGGACACCCACTCAGAAAATCTGATGGGTGCTATTATGCCTGCTTCAAACATCCTCTTTACTTCCTTCTCAATCGGGGGAAGAAGCATAGGGTTAATTCTTCTAAGTTTCTGTTTGAAGGGTTTCTGGTTTGGTTTTAAGGGAATTGTGTGTTGGATCACCGAGGTGTCATAGGATTTCAAATCCTCATAACTCCAAGCAAATACATCTTGGAACTCTTTGAACAAATCAATGTACTTGGGCTTTTGATCTGGTGGCAGATTTTTGGACAGTTTGATCATTTTTAGATTTTCTGCTGTCCCAATGTTGTGTTCTTCTATATCAGTGTTTATTGGCTGCAATTTTGGCTTTCTGGGCACATCATTAGCGTCAAACATGTCTTCTAGTGGGGTTAGGCCGGCAGGCAGAAAATTATCCTTTAAGTCAATGATCTCTGCCTCTGTTTTGTCTATTTCTTCCAAGTGCATTTGTTTCAGCTGTTCAATGTTTTCTTTGTCAAAAACCGTGGGTTTCAGGATTTGTTTGGCTGTTGCAGCTGTTACAGCCTGCTGGTTTTCATTTGTTTGTTGTTCTGAATCTGTCATAGCATCCATATCTATGTTAATATTTGAGAATTCATGTTCAAGGGTAAGGAAATTATTAATCTGGGCATCATTTTCGAACACTTGCCAATCTTTAATGTTATTTGGGACAGCGGACCTATGTTTTATTTCCACTGTGAAGTGATGGTTTGGGTCGAAGGGAAGCTTACATGTACTTGCAAAAGTGGCTAGGTTGTGAGCGTGAATGTTGTGATTTCTTGAAATCTTGTCGAGCTTGAATTCCGTGAATGCATTAAGTATATTAGTGGCAACAGTCCTATAGGCTCTCATTCTATTATCATTGGTTACAAAATTACCTTTCATCTGTTGTATGATTAAATCAGAGTCACCTAGGATAGACACCTTTGCAGCTCCTAGAGCTTTGAGCAGTTTAAGGCCTAGCAGCAGAGCCTCATACTCTGCCATGTTGTTGGTGCATTTGAAATTCAGTCTGTAGGCATGGCCTTGCGCATGATTGTTATGTGTGTTGTGAATCCAGACACCTGCCCCTGCCCCTAACTTGTTGACAGAGCCATCAAACTCTAAATACCATGTGATTTCTTGCTCACGGTTAGCACTAAGAGTTTGAGTCATTATAGGATTGGGCAGATTTAAAGTTTCTGTTTGGGGAAGTTCTTCTAGCATGCTGGTTGCATTATCTGTTGTGACAGTCTCATCAGTGTGTGCAACCGATTCTTCATTAATGTGCGTTTGTTGTTCTAGAGCCAAAGGCTCATCCTCAGTTGGAGAATTTGTGTCATCATTAAACAAAATAAAGGAATCCATGTCAGAATGTATTGAGTAAATGGGAAAATTTTCAGGCTTGCTCTCACTACTCACCACATATTTCATCAGCGTTTCTCTGTACAGTCTTTTTGGTTGCCCAAAGACAGAAATGGTGGCATAGGAGAGGTATAGTTGAAGGGATCCTTGCAGCTTTGCTCCCCATGATCTTGATAGGAGCATACCGTACTTTGGTGGGATGTCAGCCACCACCACATCCATGAGGATGGTCTTGTTGGGATATTGGACTAAGGAGACACACAAGTCTTTGATGAGGCCTAAACATTTGACTTGACTTGAGTCAAATGAGTATAAATCTTTGTAAGGTCTTGTGATATCGAGGTTCAGTTTATCCATGACTGCCTTGGGCATAAGGTTGTGTGAGGCTCCTGAGTCAAACATAGCGTTGTGAAAAACTTTGTCATGTATATGCAAACTGACATAAAAGGGTGGAATAGGTCCATGTGTTGATTTTCCATTGACTTCTGGACCGAATAGCAGTTCAGGAGAATCATCCAAAACATTTACATCGTCTTTGTTTTCTGGAATCTGAAGTGACCTTTGAATTTGTTGCCTATATACATCGTGTTTGGCAAGTTCTGAAAGAGGAACATGTATTTTCAATTTACCTATTTCTGCCTCTAAATTAAATGGTTTTTCCAATGGAGTCTTGGTGTTGATAATGGCAGTTTTTTCTGTTTCATTTGAATTATCAGCGATTCGCTCTTGTTTATCAGCGTTGTGGGGATTGACTACTTGCGGTTTTACAGTTTCAGGAGGGCTTTTTGGAACGTTGTTCGAATTTTCTTTTGAGGAAGGAGGTGATAGAGGCTGCTCAACAGAAGGTTGCGTGTCTGTTATGTCTTCTACAGTCACTTGTTGCGGGTTTGGGACAGTTGTATCGGCTGGTTCTGTCATGACAGCTTTGTTTTTAATCTTGTTGGGTTGTTTTCCTTTATTTGTGTTGCTAGGTTCAGAAATGTCAATGGTCCTAGTTCTCACCTTATATTGTTTGTGTACTTCATACACAGCAGTATCATATCCTTGTTTAAAATCAAAAGACTCACCAGACTTAGTCTGAAACTGATTGTAATCAAGTTCATTTTGGTCTTCTTGGCTCAGGAAAGTCTGATGCTCACCCTTTAGATCCATCAAATTCATGTGAGTGTCTTCTGTGGGTTGACTAGAAGTGGATCCTTCAACATAGTTATCTTGAAAAGGAGGTCTTATGTCATGGTCTTGGCTAGACCTACCAGCATTTGTGTTCTGCGTTTTCCTGAAATTTGGGTTCCTCATGGTATTGGACTGTTGTCCTTCCCATGATGCTTTTCTTTCAACGTTTTCTACTCTTTCTCCCAATCTTTGCAGGCCATTGATAATAGCATCAAGCTTCTGGTCAAAGGCTGAGGGTTCTTCCTTAAAGGTGGTTCTTCTTTCCATCCTAGCTCTGTTTCTTTTGGAAATTAAGTTGGCCTCAACGTTGACAGCAACATTTTGCATGTGTGCAAGGGTCTGAGGAGCTCTTTCTTTTAACTGGTATGCCATATTCGGGTCAAAACCATCCGGAAATTTGTACAAGGCAAGGTCAGGGGGAGGCCTCAGATTCTGTGGTATTGCATTGTAAACATTATTGAATCTTGCACAGTACTCCAAAACAGTTTCTTGAGGACCTCTTTTAATTGTATCGTATTCAGCTAGTATGTGAAAGGGGTCTTTCTTTTTCTCCCTGGTAAAAGATTGGTAAAGCTCATCTGGGGTGGTTATGGAATTTGCAACGAGTGATCTGAACCAAGTTCTTACATCACCTATTAAACTTTGAACAAAAATTCTCATTCTCACACTATCATCATCTATTTCATAGTTTTCAAAATAATCTTGCACATTTTTGGTATGCTGAATGGCTGTGAAAGGACCAGTGGAATCAAAATACGTGATTTTCGATTAGTAATCTTGAGGTAAAGCTCCAGCATTATCAGGTAATTACAGGGGTGAATATCTATTGGCCATATTGGCAGGGATAAGTGGAACAACTTGGGTAAATGGAACAACTGGGGTAATGGGGATCACAGGAGTAACTGGAACAACAGGAACAACAATAGTGGTAATTGTAGTATGTGCAGTGAATGGAGGTGTGGAAGGAGTGCTATGAGATGTGGATGATGAACCAGGGGAAGCAGGAGTTGAACGGAATAAAACTTTGACAGGAGTTGGAACACAGCTTGGGTAAGCTGTTTCAGGAGTTTTATCAGCGAAATCTTCTTGTCTTTCTTGCTTCCTAAGGATCTTCGAGATTAGGTTCGGATTTTCAAAAGAAACTGGGGGATTCGGATCTGGGTTTGACCTTGTATATCGTGGATTTTTCTTAGGAGCCAGCTTCCGAATTTGTTTTTGGTATTTTTCTGGGAATGTTTTAAGAAATAGCAAAAAACTAATCAAAATTTGGGACAACTATTTGTAACTTAAAACTAGCATGAAGATTGACTGAAGCAGCATTGATTTACTCTTGTTAATGCAAAGCAAAGAACAGTTTCAAAGGCTTCCTGGCTGACATTCAGGCTTCATCTATAGTTTTAAGAGGTAAACAGCAATTGAAAAGATTGATTTATGGTCTCAGCAGAGCATTCTTACCTTCTTCGTGAAACTATCTGAGGAAAGGTCCCCAGTGGAGTCGCCATTATGTTATCACTCAGGTTGTCCTTAAGCTCTGGAAAAGGATATGGCCAAGGTAACCACAGACCAACTTTGGACTGCAGGTTCTAGCCCACCTGCAATCAAAGAGGGCTCTCTCTTTCAGATTTAGCTTTGTTGAAAAGGATCTTAGGCTAGTTATTGAGTTCAGGGGTTTTTGTTTTGATTTTGGTGGGAAAATTGATGTTCTCAGGTAGAGAGGTAGAGCATAGTCTGAAATTTCAAACCATTGGACGTGGAGTCGAAAAGGAGGACTGCTGGTGCGTTTTCTTGGTCCCAAGAGAGAAAATGGAGCAAGGTAGCTGCAAATGAAATAATGTTTCAGGTTTAAAGGATGGGATGAATGCTAAGTAAAGAGGGGCAGTTAAGAATCCCTCAATCAGCTTAACAGGGGAAGATAACAAAGCTCTACCTAGGGGCAGTAAAGAATCCCTAGATAATCGGCACACACAGGTGAATCGGGGTAAATATGAGCCAGAAGGAATTCATATTCATTACCAATTCATTTAGAGGAAAACATAAAGAAACAACAGAAATTGAGCATAGAGTGTATTTAAACAAATTCTAAGCTAATCTTTCTTTCTGCTATTTAGATAATGGTAAACAGTAAACAGAGGTAAGAAGCACTTATTGTATCAGGTTGCAGCACAAGAATTCCATCTTCAGTCTCCAGAAAAACATTAACAACACATCAAATAGTCTCTTCTCAGAACTTTCGGCAATCTTTGATTACAGAAACAACTTCAGGTATACAGTGCGAGTCTCTAGTGAAAAATACCAATTTACCAACCCTTAAAACAGTGCAGAGGTTGGTATATATAGGGAAAACTCTCTATAATTTGTTTATTACATCTTGACCTAAATAGGTCCTAAAGAACAATTAATTTGACCTAATCCTATCTGAAATAAATGCATGAAAATATCTTTGGCTGCACTGAGGGCTGCCATATCAAAATGAAGTGAATGTGTTGTCCTCGGTGGCTTGGTGCAGTTGTCTTTGCAATAACTGTGCATGGGTCTGCTCCATTGTAGTTTGGTGGCCTTAAATGCTTCAACTATGATTTGAGAGCTGGGATGGGCTTTCACCGCCTAATTTGACTTTGTTGGCGGCCATTCAATGTTAACCTGCTTTGGGAACTGAAGGTTTCCATTAAACAATTTAACTGGTACACTTTGTTGCTTCTCTTTCCTCTGATACTCTCTGACAAATGAATTGGGTTTCTTTTCTCCTTTGCTGTGGGTCTAATCACAAGTTAATGGTCGCTGTTCGGCCTCTGTTTCCTCTAGAACTGTCTTCTGCTCCTTTCTGCATGCTTCGCGAAGAAAAACAGGTCATTCGGCGCCTTTCGGGCTTGCTGGGGGCTGCGCGATGAAAAGATTCCCCATTTTGGCTCATTTTATCCAGTAATGTGCGATTTATCGCGCTTCAAAAACTGCCTCAGAAACTGATTCCGGGGCTCCAGAGTGCGATTTTCGCCCTTCGCGCCAAAATTGCTGATGACGTCAGCATGACGGACCTCGTACGGCGGATGACGTGGCAGGATGATGTCAGCATGATGACGTCAGCATGTACGGAGGTGACGTGGCAGTACGGCGGGTCTGATGATGTGGCAGGACACGTGGCAGGGTGACTCGGCAGTATGGTGACAGGGGGCCACGTAGGCAGATGACGTCAGTGTCGACGTGGTGCTGACGTAGGATGGAGGAGGGCAGTAAATGGTTTCTGGGTGCACTGCCTTTGAGGAAGGGTGGTTTTGTTAGGGGGGGCTCCGCCACAGCCCAGGAGGTGATGCGTGGTGGGAGTACGGCGAGAATACTGCCCATCTCCCGGATGCTAACCTTCGGGCGGCTTGGGAGATGGGAACGCCTGCCCATCGTTGATCTATGGGGCGGGTGATCGGACGGTCGGCGGCGAAGGTTAGGCGGTGGAGGGATAAGGGGTAGGAATATACATGGAATATTCCAAATTTAATAAAGCGCGGCGGGGGGGGGGGTCAAAACTATGGTTTACGTGGGTTATGGGGGTTATAAACGGGTGGGTTAATATATTTACACTCGGGACTTTGGCATACGGGGTAAAAAGTGGGTTTTTTGAGGGTTTTAGGGCTAGGGGAGAGGTTGTTAGCATGACTAGGTGTCATCTAACTCCTACTATGACACGGATGGGCTAAAAACGGCCACAGATGGACTGCCTTTCCTCGACTTCGAAGAAATATGGCTATAATGCCAGGGAGGGGATATTTACATATGGGAGTATTATATACATAGTTTTAGTAGGGGAAGGGGAAAACTGATAGGGAGTTATGTACTAGAGTTAGTAGTTAATATGGAGATGATAAGAAAGCGCTAAGTTAAGGGTCCTTAGGCTAATTTTGGGGAAAAGAACTTGTAAAGAAATGAAATCCTTGAGCGAAGCAGATCTTCACCAAGGCAGCTGATATGGAGAATGATGGAACTAAGAGGAATCAAGCAGATATTGACCTCTTTGGGGAAGTTAGTAAATGACATGGGAAATGAGAAGAAGGGGAAGTTAGTTATGTCTAGCTCGAGCTCCCCCAAATGAAAAACTGCCTGATAACTGTGATTTGAAAATATATAAGACTTTAAAACACAAGATTGATCATGAATCATCATTCTGCAACGTCACAGCTACCTACCCAGCCTACCTTCCTAACATTTTTTCTTCTTTTTGTGTGGGTGCACTTAGACTTGCAGACCCTGATTTACGATTTTTCTTTTGAATGCTTTCCTATCTAAATCTACACTTATTTCTGCCAAGGGCCTAGATTAAGTAGTTGGGTCCCTTTGATTCTCTACCTATCTACAAATCTGCCAAGATTAAACTGTTTGGACAGATACATTCTCTATATTCTAAACAGGAAATTGAAACCTAGGGAGACCAAGATTAGACTGTTTGGACCTCCCTTAAATGAAAACTCTTCAAAACTGGAACAACTCATCAAAATTGGAATACAACAGTGCCATTTGGACTAGCACAGTTCATGGCATCTTGTGGAAATATGGAACACTGCAGCCTGCAAAGTATGACATATTTGGCATGTAAAATTGTCAATCATGAAAGATGAAACCCTGTTGCAACAGGAGGCTAACACAGTTAATTGGATTTATCGACTGATTCTTTTCTTATTTTTGTATACTTTGTTTACTGCGTTTTGTTCAGACTGTGGCTTCTCTTTCCCAATGTAATTTTCGATTAGTTATTGCAATCCTTCCACCAATTTTTTATCCCTTAGCAACTTCATACATGTCTGCAGAAAGGACTTCAAAATGGTCAGATTGGGGTTCTTTGACGCAGTAACCACTTAAGTATTATTCTTTTGTGGTACTAGTTGCATCTTCATCTTCGATGTTGAAGCTCCTGGGTTCATGAAACTCTTCTTCGCTTCAATGAAGGTTTCTTTCTCACTCTGCATATTGAACTCATTACTATTTTCTTCGGCCTTCTTGACCCATGTATCGCCATAGGATTTTTTACCTATGTTTTATCTCCTCCTGTAGCTGTGCCACTTCTTGTCACTATGTTAATAGTTGGATCATATTCACGCGGTTCAGCCCTCATCATTTGCAAGTTCTGTGTAGGTTTCTCATTCTTCTTTTCCTACATTTTAGCCATCAAAACAGGACAATCCTCTATTACATGGTCAAACTGTCTACAATACTTACAGGAAGGGGTAGTGGGTTTCTCACAATCCCACACAAAATGTATAACTTTGCTGCAGCTATAACATATAATCTGACCCTCACCTCATCCAATGCCCCCTCCTCCACTGCATCCTCGGCCCTGAAATTCTATGTGGGCTACAAGTGAACCATGATCTTCCTGCACGTGGCCTTCATCTTGCATTCTGTACACCGTAGTTTTCTCCATCATCAAAACGTAGCTACGAAAATTTCTTTTTCCATGTCCTACTAACTGGAAAATTTTACAAAATAACTACTTTGGCGACTGAACATACTTCTGTAACAAATAAAAGTGTTCAGTAGGGTGTTGGCCTGCAATTCGGAAAAGACTACACCAGACACTCGATCCAATACTTGGTCCAACACTAGGCTCTGGTTTCATAGGATAGGACCTCCAGTAGCCAAATAATAATGATAGAAAGGACACTGGTCCTTATAGTGACCATCTGCTTTACACTTTATGCACCAAACTTCTGGGTGCATATCAGGCTAAACTTCTTTTCCCTTCTTCAGATCTTGTATCTCGATATGTAATCTCACTAAGTTGGTCTATATCTGCTGAACTCCTACGTGAGTATCCTATACCGGCCATGCTTCTAGCTTCATCATAATTTCTAATGCCTCAGCTTGTGATGTGATCTTTTACTGCGATATCAGTAATCTTAGATACGATAATAGCACAACTATATACCAATACTTTTGTTGGTCATCGGAGATCTAAAATTCGACTTGCCCCAACAAACATTTTAATCTCTGATATAATTCCCAAGTAATCTCGTTGACTACTTGCTTAATCTCTTTTATCTCTGTAATGCACTGTGACTCCTACTTTGGTTTCTTGAACTCCACATTCAATGCTTTCTTTGTATCAGCTAGCAAAGTGGATGGGTTTGTTGTATTGTACTTAATATACCATGACAACGCTCTATCCTGTAGCATTGTGACAATATGATCTTTATTCATGTCTTTATCATTTATTTGTTGTGCTTTCCATAATTCTTCTGCAATAAACCAACATTGCTCTAGATCCTCTAATCCCTAACTGTTAAAAACAAGCATCTTTATTGTGTTAGCCATATTAAATGGGGGAATTGGAGGTGAAGGTGTAAGTGTATGAGGTGGAGGTGGAGGTGGACGTGTAGGTGTATGAGGTGGAAGTGGAGTGGTCAGATGGGGAATCCCAAAAGTGCCTTGATTATCTAACTACGACGCATCTCTAGGCGTACTAGGGTTGCTCCTTTATTCTTCACTTTCTAATTCACCCAATAACGAACTGTAAATAGCTTCAAAAAAATTATCGCAATATATTCTAAATCTCTTTCCACTTCGTGTAGATACAATATTGCTTCCTTTAAACATCAATCTGATTGCATGCATAATACACCCTTCTCACATAAAAACATCTTAATTCAGATCTTTAACGAATTCAAATACTTAACTCATGGACCCTTGAAAATATGGCACTCAGCTTCACTATAGGATACCGATGTGTCAATCACGAATTTAGTAACAAAGCCTCCAAGAACACCATTGATCCAGTAATCAACAACTCTTGTGATCTTATTTTTAGTCTCCTTGAGTCACTTAATCAGCTTTTGGGTCCATGCAGTAGGCTCGTTGTGCTTCCAATAGGTCTTACTTTCAGCTAGTTCTGAAAGCCTCTCGTGCAACTCGTTAGTGAACGATGCGAAAAAAATATCGTGTTGATATATAAAGATATACTTCTACAACCACCTTTCTATTGACAGGCACAAATTTCTATTCTGTTGTGCTGCAAATTCGTGCACCTTCAGATCAACCCAATCTTGAATCTCTTTTCTGGTCGTATGCCACATCACATATCCCTTAGATAGATCCTGGTCCCAATAGCAAAACCATTTGTTTGCTTGAGGGGGTTAGACCCAGGTTCAGAGATAGCTACGCTAACCAACAAAAATCGTTATCACCGGCCCTTTCGGAAACAATATATTCACGCAGACCGCATCCTCATCAAAGGTGATATTGGGGGATGTTCGAACCAGGTTTCTACATCCAAAAGTATGGAGTGTGGATCTTGACTTAGTCTGAATCACCTATGGATGTATTACTGTGCTACATGATCTTACTTAATATTATACCGAAAATGATCTATTCATACAAAAATACTACTTCACAAATCTAAACCTCTATCTATTGTGCATAAATCAATGGACCTTCATTGTAATTAAGTGTAACAACATTCATATATTAATTTTGATCTTATCTTTTACTGCGTAGAACGAAAGTAAATAGTAATTGCATAAAGTAAAGTACAAGATGTAAGTACATAGGTATGCCTTCAAAATATTCTTTATTATCTTCATATCTTCACAATTACAATCCTTCTTACCCTACACACACAATTTCAGGGGCCTATGCACACAGCTGTAGACTTACTAAGGTCTCCACGCGCATAGCTGCAAGAGCGTTCCCGTTTTCTCTAACACAGAAAGATATGACAATTATAGACTCAAAAACATCAAAACTTCTCCATCCATGCATGCCTTTGACTTTCTAAGACAACCCTTTATATATCTTTTTCTCTTAAAATACCATGGTCCCCAAACCATGGGTGGAGCTCAGAACATACAAATTGATTCCATCCTTTTACTAAATAAGGGGCTCTCACCCACCGTAAAGCCCCTATGACTCCTAAAACACTGTGTAAAACGTGCTTCGCTCCTTAAAATGAAGGATCTTTACAAAACATTAACAAAACTTTGACTTAGGGGGACCCTACCTAACAAAGTTGTAGAACGATCACCATCAAAAGTGGTCCACATATCTGTAGCAATTCCATTTGAATATCAAATTTAAGAAGGGAAGCACCAATAATGTTGCAAATTACCTCAATCAACCATCGGTTGCAGCACTGACCATTTTTCTCAACTCTTGTGGCCACGATACCTCTAGATGGATGAAACTATATAAAAATGACCCAGAGTTCACCAACACATACCATATGTAATGGTATGTTTATTTCTATGGAGTACTAAAGACATCTTCATTGGAGTTGGTTGTTCCCTAGAAGGAAAATGCAAGTAATTGGTTGTTGTCAGTGGATAAACATGGGTAAACAAATTACTAAAATTAATGGAAACAATTGATCCAGGTGGATATTGGTGGCCACCTGCCAAGTCCACCTGGACCCCCACCATTGTCTTTCTCAGCATTTTCAGTTTCCTTAATTGTAGCACAACTTACTATTTTTAGCAGTTTTTCGGGTCCTGAACTTCTGGAGCCGTTTTGAGGCCCTAAACGACGTTTTTTGGGAAATCTGGGGGCAACATGGGTCCATGGACCGATGTTGCCCTTCCCAAAGTGGTAGTGCTCGGATAGATCTTTCTAACGAGCTATTGTACGCCTCAAACGGAGATCGTATGCCAAAGTTACGACCCTGGGAAGTTGATGTACCAATTTACCCAAACGGGGCCCACAGTTTGGCGTTTCATCTCCTAGGGTTAGGTTTTGGAATGTTAAGGGTTTTCCATTGTTTCTCAACAATAAATAGGCCTTCGAGCCTCATTGTAACACAGTTCAGAGGCATGTAGCCATCACATCTCTTCTCAGAGATAAGCTACCATCGCCCTAGCTAGCTTATTGCCATTTCTGTTTGTAAGCATATTTCAGTATTTTCCATTAATGAAATGAAGTATTATTTCCGCTGCATCTTTGTGTATATGGTTACCTCTGTGATTTGTTGCGTTCCTGTTTAAATCCGGATCAGTGGTATCAGAGCGGTCTGCTTTTTCTCTGTTTTTCTTTGCATGTCCCCAACAAGGTCGGGATATAAGGAGTTAGGGCTTGAACTGGTTGAACCTTTGCAAGACCAGCCTCGCAAATCCCGACGGCCTCCCATGGCGGACGAGAAGAAAGACCAGGGGGCAGGAGATCCCATCAAAATCTTGCTCGAAGAAGCGCTCGAGCGACAACGGAACGCGATGATGGACAGCTTTGCGCAGATCCTTCAGCGGCTACCCAGAAGCGGCGCATCGGCTTCCAGCAGCTCCTCTGGAAACGCCACACCCTTTAAGGTACAAGTTAATTTTGAAATCCCCATATTCGAGGGTCAGATAGACGCCGATGCCGTAGATAAATGGTTAAATCTGCTAGAGGGTTATTTTTCTGTTCATGAATTTTCGAGTCGGGAAAAGATTGTTTTTGCTCTTCTCAAAGCAGCCCCCCACGTCAAGGACTGGTGGGAAACCTACTGCGAGCAGAAGGATGAAAGTACTGGTTCACTATTTTCAGCCGCACCCACCTGGGATTCGTTCCGGGATGCCATCAAGGAGCAGTACTACCTTGTCGGAAGCTATGAGGATGAATACATAAAGTGGACCACGCTGCGGCAGGGAAGGGACCAAGACGTGCCGGAGTTCACCAATCTTTTCCATACCCTTCGCACAAAGTTGGGTATCAAGGATTCGGAGCAACATTTGATACTCAAATACCGTGGCTGCCTGCACAAGTACATCCAGGAAGAAATACAGTTCCTAAACATCCCCTCGCTCGGCGCAGCATACCAGTATGCCGTCAAGGTCGAACAGAAGTTTAAACAAAAGAAGCGAGACTTTGGATCTGCGAATCCAAAGCAGGGGAAAGGTGCCCCTAAACCACAGAACAAAGGACAAAGCCAAGGCGGGACAGCCCAAGACAACCAGCCGAAGCTGCAAGCAAAGAGCAACGCCGCGAAGCCGAGAAAGGACACTGGAAAATGGTGCGAGTTCCATAAGAGCTCCACTCACAACACAAGTGAGTGTCGGGCCAAGCAGTCACTGGTGGCTGAGCTAAAGGTTTCAGAATCAGATGCATGTTCCGACTCTGAGTCAGAACCCGATAAGGGGTATGAAAAAGGGAAGCAGATCATTGATGCGGATCCCAGCGCCACTGTTGCTACCGCAAAGATCCAGAAAAATGAACCCGAAGATCCAGAGGAGGAGGAGCGTCTCTTCCACTCCCAGATGTGGGTAAAGGGCTCCCCGATACAGTTCATTGTTGATAGCGGGAGTCAAAAGAACCTCATTTCGGCAGAGGTCGTGAAGCGGTTGGGCTTACCGACCACAGCACATCCACAACCATACACCATTGGGTGGCTTCACCAAGGGCGAGATCTTCGCGTGAGCCAACAGTGTCGCCTTCCATACAACATCAAGCCCTTCACGGATGAGGTATTGTGTGACATTGCTCCCCTTGAAGTTTGTGATGTATTACTAGGACAACCATACTTGTGGAAGCGACATGCTGTGTATGAATCAAGGCCCCGTGCTGTTATTATTACATTGGGAAATAAGTTGTTCAGGATACCAGAGGTAGCACCACCTGCCGCCATCTCTTTGATTACTGCAAAACAATGCAGTAAGATCATTTCCAAAACCAGGAAATTTGTTTTCCTGATGATACGCCCTCAAGGGAAGAAGAAGACAGTGGCCGCGGCCTCCAAACGGGGTCCCTCTGCATGGCAGCTACAGATGGACAAGATTGTGGAGGAGTACGAAGACATCTTCACCTCCCTGGCAGGGGTTCCTCTGCACTGTCAAGTCAAGCACTCCATCGATCTGACCCCAGGTGCGCCGCTACCCAATGGACCAATTTATCGGCGCTCCGTTCTGGAGAACAATGAAATCAAGAGGCAAATTCAGGAGCTCCTGCAGAAAGGTCACATCCGTCCGAGTTCTTCGCCCTGTGGGAGCCCGATAGTGTTGGTACAGAAGAAGGATGGGACGTGGAGACTCTGTATTGACTATCGGGCGCTGAACAAGATCACTGTCCGTAATAGGTACCCGATCCCGCGGATTGATGACCTCCTAGACCAACTAAAGGGGGCGAAATATTTCAGCAAGATCGATCTGAAGTCAGGATATCACCAGGTACCAATTGAACCCTCAGATGTGTGGAAGACTGCCTTCAAATCCAAGGAGGGCCTCTTCGAATGGTTGGTCATGCCTTTCGGATTGACGAATGCTCCTGCAACCTTTATGAGGCTAATGGATGACATCTTGCGGCCATTCACCAACTCCTTTGTAGTAGTATACTTGGATGACATTCTGATCTTCAGCCAGAGTTGGGAAGAGCACCTCCACCACATCCGACAGGTTCTCCAAACACTGCGGCAACACAAGCTATGTGCCAATTTGGAGAAATGCACTTTTGGCATGACCGAGGTTCAGTATCTGGGATACATCATTGATGAACAGGGGGTGCATGTCGATCCAGCCAAGGTCCAAGTCATTCAGGATTGGCCCTCTCCAACCACTCTAACAGAGCTCCGCAGCTTTCTAGGTCTTGCCAACTTCTACCGCAGGTTTGTGTTGGGATTTTCTCATATTTATTGGCCCTTGAGTCAAGTCACCAAGGGCGGGGCGAAAGCAAAATTCTTTTGGTCTGAATCTCAACAGAAGGCATTCAGGGAGTTGAAGGATCGCCTCTGCACAGCACCAGTGCTCGCGTTACCAGATTTACAACAACCATTTGAGGTCGAGACAGATGCCTCTGACTATGCTATTGGGGCAGTCCTTACTCAACATGGACATCCAGTGGCATATCACAGTGAAACACTTTCAGACACAGTCCGGAAGTACCCCACTTATGATAAAGAGATGTATTCCATTGTACAGGCCTGCCGACAATGGAAGCATTACATTTTGGGGAAGGAAACAGTCATCCACACAGACCACCGACCTCTGCAGTTCATACAGACCCAAGGGAAATTGCAGAATGATCGCCATCAGAAGTGGTCTACATACCTGCAACAGTTTCACTTGAATATCAAGTATAAAAAGGGCAGCACCAATAATGTTGCAGATTGCCTCAGTCGACCACCGATCATGGCGCTAACCACCGTGCTCAACTCTTGCGGGCACGAGACTTCTGATTGGCCACTTCTCTACAAAAGCGACCCAGAATTCGGCCACACATACCAGACACTCTTGGAGGGTCGGCAGGTTGCAGATTTTCACCTCCAGGATGCCCTATTATGCCACCTCGGTCACCTCTGTGTTCCTTCAAGCGAGCGTGCCAAGATGATTTGGGAAGCACACTACAGTCGGGCTGCGGGGCATTTCGGGGTCGAGAAAACAGTGGCAGTACTGCAAAACTATTTCTATTGGCCGAATCTTCGACAGGATGTTGGGAAGTACATCCGATCATGTACTGCCTGTGCCATTGCCAAACCGACCATTAAGAAGCAAGGCCTCTATACCCCGTTGCCTACCCCTAGTCGACCTTGGGAATCCATCTCCATGGATTACATGTCAGGCCTTCCTTCCACTAAGCATGGAAATGACTGTGTTTTTGTGGTCGTCGACAGGTTCTCAAAGATGGCCATTATGATGGCCTGCAAGAAGAATATCACAGCAGAAGCCACTGCTAAACTCTTCTTTGAACGAGTGTGGGTGCACTTTGGGATCCCACAGTCTATCATCTCAGATCGGGACAGTCGGTTTCTCAGCACCTTTTGGTCCAGTCTCTGGTCAATGTTGGACACCAAACTCACGAAGTCCACAGCCTTCCATCCTCAAACTGATGGCCAGACAGAGGTTGTCAATAGGATGATTGTGCACATTCTGCGCATGTATAACTCAAAGCAACCACGCACATGGGACGAGAGCCTCCCCTACGTTCAGCACAGCTACAACCGAGCTCTTCACAGCTCCACTGGCCATAGCCCTTTTCAGGTGGGTTTGGGATTCCAGCCACTATGCCCCATTGATGTGGCCATGCCACTTGCAGCTACTCACATGAATTCAGCTCATGTCCAGTCCGAAACAGATAAGGCCACCAGCTTCATTGAGCGCATCCAACATATTCGCCAGCAGGTCCATGACATTCTTGAGAAATCAAATGCCAAGTACAAGCAGCGACATGATCAACATCGGGTGCCACACAAGTTTCAGGTGGGCGACAAAGTTTGGTTGCATTTGCAAAAGGAACGCCTTACTGGAGCCTATCGAAAATTGAGACCACTCCGATATGGCCCTTACACCATTACTAAGGCTATGGGAGACAATGCATTTGAGCTCGGCATTCCCCCATTCCTTGGCCTGCACCCAGTATTTAATGTGGACCGCCTTCGACCATACTTTCCACCATTGCTAGACACATCCGACATTGCAGAACAGTTCAAACCCACAGAATTAAATCCAGATTGCATGGAACAAGCTGCAACTGATCGGATCATGGACACACAGATCAAGAACACTCGCCAACAGAATATCCAACTGTATCGAGTTGTCAAAGCGGGCCAACTCCTTCAACAGGGCAAGTGGCTTACTAGGGAACAAGTTCAGCAGAAGTTTCCTCATCTCATGGAGGAGCTCAACGCAATGGGGACCATTGCTTCCTAAGGGGGGAGGAATGATCCAGGTGGATATTGGTGGCCACCTGCCAAGTCCACCTGGACCCCCACCATTGTCTTTCTCAGCATTTTCAGTTTCCTTAATTGTAGCACAACTTACTATTTTTAGCAGTTTTTCGGGTCCTGAACTTCTGGAGCCGTTTTGAGGCCCTAAACGACGTTTTTTGGGAAATCTGGGGGCAACATGGGTCCATGGACCGATGTTGCCCTTCCCAAAGTGGTAGTTCTCGGATAGATCTTTCTAACGAGCTATTGTACGCGTCAAACGGAGATCGTATGCCAAAGTTACGACCCTGGGAAGTTGATGTACCAATTTACCCAAACGGGGCCCACAGTTTGGCGTTTCATCTCCTAGGGTTAGGTTTTGGAATGTTAAGGGTTTTCCATTGTTTCTCAACAATAAATAGGCCTTCGAGCCTCATTGTAACACAGTTCAGAGGCATGTAGCCATCACATCTCTTCTCAGAGATAAGCTACCATCGCCCTAGCTAGCTTATTGCCATTTCTGTTTGTAAGCATATTTCAGTATTTTCCATTAATGAAATGAAGTATTATTTCCGCTGCATCTTTGTGTATATGGTTACCTCTGTGATTTGTTGCGTTCCTGTTTAAATCCGGATCAACAATGCATACATAAACATAAACTAAAAACTATGAAATAAACACATGAACAATGCTCAATGAAGCAAAGAAGTCAACAAAGTAATGGAAAAGGGTTCCCTTTACTGACTATTGAATGTAGAAGAGATACAATAGATGAATAAAAAGACACTTGGAGAGAATTTTTTGAGAAATGGTGCTAAATAAACATCAAAAATTAAGGTCCTTTCCTATATCTCCTTGCAAGCTTACTCTCTCTCTCAAAGAAGTATGAAGACTCTCTCAATGATGAAATCCTCATCTCAATGATATGCTTGATTTCTAGGGAGAATTTTTGGAAGCATAAAAATGATTTGCTACTTCTTATTTTTTAGCTCTCCTTGAACTTGTATTTATAGAATTTCTTGGGAAATCCTCCTCCCCTTGACTCATTAATGTGGTGGTTCACCTCATAAATGCGATGAGAGATACCAATTCCTTGTCAGCCCATCATATCAAGATTTGATGTGTTTCTCAAGCAAGTTCACGTCCCAAAGTGTTGACTAGAATTTTTCGGCGATTGCGCGACTATCGAAGAAATAGCCACATGACCATTAATTTTTGGTAATGGTGCATCCACGCAGTCCAATTTTTTTACTTGAACCTTAGGAAAGATTTTGATTTTCGGTCTTCACGGTGTTTCTAGCTGAAAATGTCACCTTTGTATGTGTTGATTACTGACTTTGAGTGTCTTCTAATGCATACAAATGAGTGTACGATTTTCATATGATAATAGTTCCCCCTGATTTATGAGGTTAGGAGAAAATGTATATCCAAAATGCATCACGTTTTGCTAATCTGACTGAGAGTATTATGAACTTCTTGAGAGATAAAGTAACTTACTGTGGAGATGAGTAGGGAAAATCCTTGAGTGAGAATTAAAGACAACCATGATCTGAAGAAATACTAATATAAAAATTGTTTATACGAGCATGCATATCCCATGATAGTTATAATGGCTAATGACTAACTATTACAATCACACAGGAAATGGTCATGTTAAGTCAGCATTGATGTGGCTGACATGCTGATGGTTGATGATGATAACCTCCTATGCCCTTAGGGGAGCCTTTGACAAATAGATTGAAATAGTTGCCCCCATGCATCAAAATTGAAGCACTATTGAATGAGGTGCTAAAGGATGCATGGGTATTCAAATTTTGGTACCTACCATGCATCAAAACGTAAGCACTATTGAATGAGGTGCTAAAGGATGCATGGCTATTCAACTAAATGAAAGAACTACAACGTTCATAATGTACGGTACAACACTGACATGGAAAACTTTTTTGGTGTTGAATGTATGGAAGAACAATGACATCAATGGGTGATAGTGATTCCTACTTTGCCACCCAAGGTTGTCCAGTAAGAGGGAGGGAAGCCAAGGTACTGCTTTGACCATGGAAGATGGGTGTTGAAGTCAATAGGAAAGGAGCGTCAACCACCTAAAATGTTGATTCGAAGAATCGAGGTGAAGGAATAAAGATGACTATAACAAGGTGGGTCACAGAGGCATGATAATGAGAGTTGAAAATATGGGTGTATATGGAAAAATTCCTGAGGTTGGAGAAAAAATGCGAGTGGCGGCAGTCAAAATAATTATTTTGGAGGGGATGAACCTAAGGTTAGAAGGATATCTATGGTATGTATGAGCATGTGTTGACTATCATGGTAAATGATCGATGAATGTGGATCATGGTGTGGTGATATAAGCGAGCTCAAACCAAGGGTGATTAGGAGCTGTCGTTGGGTACATGACACAAAAATATGGGTGGGAATCCTTTTCCTAAAAAAAATTGTACACTTTCCAAAAGAATATAAAAGTGGTTTAGGATGTAGAAACATGGATATGGATGCCCCAAGAAAACATGACATGCGTAATGATGTAGGTAGGGTTTTTTGTTGAGGGTGGGGTCCCATTGGTTATTCTCAATATGAGGTTTATGAGGCAGATGAAGTGACGCAGATGGGCTATGTCATGTGGAGAGATGATAGGGAAAATGTAGAACGGGGGTGTGCATTTAAATTAATCCGAAAAATAAATAAATAAATGAATAAATAAATTAATTAATTAATTAATTAATTAAATATGGTTCTCGGGCCTAAGTGAATGGTCATGGCTCTTGATAGTGTAAGGTGATCTAAAAATGAGGTGATCCATGTATGGAAGGTAATATCGACTGGCATGGATGTCTACCAGTTGCAAGTGGAAGGTGGTGGTAAACATGGTCGAGATGATGGACCTTATGGTGAATTTTAGAGAAATGATGTTAGGGTATTAAAAGATTTTCAGGAAGCCTATCATGATGAGTGGAGAATGATACCTTACCTTTTGACGGTCACTGGGGAACTGATTTTGCTGAGAAACTATTGGTAGACCTGTAATTTCAACAACCAATACCGCAAGTGAAAACATCTTGATGAAAAAACATGTAAGTTGAAACATGTTGAACAATATGAATCAAAAAACATGGAAAGGTGCACCAGAGAGGTTCTCTAAAACGTTAAATAGACCCAAAAATGAGTATGTTGTTGAAATGGAATGGAGGGTACCATGATGAAGATGATGTCAACTTGATCTTGTTGTCACTGACGATGTTGTGAAAGGAGGTCATGAGATCCTAAACGAGCCTCTGGAAGGTGAAAAAGAGGGAGATATATAAGGAAAAATGGGCCATATGCCAACTTTTTGGTACTTGTTGACGTGGACTACAGAGCTAGGTCCACGAGCTATTTTCTTCTGTAGCGGTCAATTTGTGCACTTGGGTAGTGTGTGAGGATAGCTAGGTAAGAGGTCATTCCCTAAGCTTTACGAATTTGGTAGTCTAGGGTAGATAGGCCATATAGGGTATCATGTATGGACCTTTTTAGGGAAAAATCCAAAATTAGCGTGGGTGACTATAAAATAGTTGCGCGGGGGTGTGCAGGTAAAGGCACAATAGTTTCGTGATAGTGGGTAAAATAGTTGCAATGTCTTCCTGCCAAGGACCTTGCAATTGTTTGGGCAACAGGCACATGGGCACGCGACTATATGAGAAACAATCATGCAGTCCATGTGTCTTTGCAAGAAATAGACGCACAACTGAGGGGTTGATGTCCTCACAAGTAAGAGGTTGATAGGTGTATGGGCACACAACTGTATAGGGAAAATCAGTGCAGCATCACACACCTCTTTGAGGATTAGATTCACAACCTTGCACCTATTCTTGAAATAGGGGTGCAATGCTAATAGAAAGAAAAATTTAAGCTTTTGAGGCTAATGTTTTGGTTTCATTCATGCTTTGGTCAAGATGGGTATGACGTGGTAGGAGTGAGATTGGGATCGTATTTGCATAGCAGTGGTAGGTGATGCTCCAGCTCAATATTTTTTAACTCGTTGGGGGTTATTGAAGTTTTTTTATAACCCTCTACTCAAACCATAGGAGGACTAACTGCATTTTGTGATAGGGAGATGGAAGCTAGATTGAGAGGCCTTCAACATTCGGGGCCGAGATGTGACATTCACCACTGAGGTGGATGTCTACTTTGTGACTGTATTTGTGCCTTGAGATGAGGTACTACAAATACTGCTACCACTTGGTTGGATGGACCTGACTAGATGGGTTGAGTACCACTACAGACCCAACCCTTTTTAGGAGGGGTGTATCTGTGTTGATGAAATTTTGATAAAGCCAAGCAATCATCGTTAGCTATGATCATACTACTGGTAGGGACAACATCCCCACATCTCATTTCTGTGCCCCAACTTGTCATCCTCTAAAGGATTTAGGGAGGTTCATTTTATGACTAGGCAGGCTACCTCCATAAGAGGATGACTTCACATATTACACAATTTTACTAGGGTGAGGTGCGAAGTTATTGCTATGATATTAGGACAAGAAATCTCCACCCAACCATAGATAATAGTAGCCACACTTACTTGCAGTTGTCACCCCTGAGCCAAATTCCAGAGCCTGAGGGGAACGATTTCTAAGGGATTAATGCACCAACTACCAACTAAAATAGGGACTCCAGAGAACCTCCTTCCTCAATCCCACCAGTTAACTTCTACCTCTTTTTCAACATAGGGGGTCTAGAGGTACTCTACCTCACCCCAATTGCACACACATTGATTCACCCCATTATACGAAGTACAAAATCCACTTTAACAATTATGTAATAAC
The DNA here is from genome assembly GCA_031772625.1 of Pinus tabuliformis. Lineage (NCBI taxonomy): Eukaryota > Viridiplantae > Streptophyta > Pinopsida > Pinales > Pinaceae > Pinus > Pinus tabuliformis. Next base: position 437,980,490 of record CM062817.1, read on the forward strand.
CATAAGTCTTCAATCAAGTCTTCCTTTGATGATGCTACAAGATGGGCTCTTCTCAAGATTTTACAGGGCTCCATAGCCTTCTATCTCAATCCACAACCTCCATGGGACCCAAGCTATTACAGGGCTCCAAATATTCCATCCCAACCCACATCCTCTAGGGACCAAAGTTTTTACAAGGGCCCAAAGACCTCTATCTCAACTCATAACCTCAAGGGACCTAATTTGTTATAGGGCTCCATGGATCCTATCTCAACCCACAGACTCCAAGGACTCCAAGATGTTACAGGATTCCACAGCCTAGCAACTCAACCCATAACCTCTAGGGAACCAGAGAAACAATACCCTTCTTTTCTCTTCTCTTCTCCTCTTCTATTTAGTGCTACCGAGTGATTACTCTCACTAGATGTTATGGAAAAAGTAACTATGTTTGTTCTTTAATAATGTACTTGAGTCATTATGTAATGTGCTTGTCAAAAGAATATAGAAAAGAAATTTATTACTATGATTGTGACCTATTAAAGCACGGGTTTCATGCTTGGGTCACCATGGTTTAGGTCAAAGTCTCCATTGAGGACTTCTAGATTTATTTTGGGTCTACAAAATTATTGTACATTTAAAGATACCCTTCTTGGGCTTTTGAATCATGTAAAAAGGTTTAGTATTGAGTCAAATATGAATTATGGAACCTCCACACCATCTCGGCCTAAGAGAAGATCATGCCAGCCTAAGGACCCATTCTACCCCACAAGAATCCTATAAAAGTAAGGACTATGAATTCATTTGGAGAAATCAATTCTCGTTCTCTCTCTTCTAGATAGAAGTGCGAAAATCTATTTTCTGGGTAGAAGTGTGAATTAGGAGGGTATGAAAGTCTACTATTGGCAAGACAAAGCGAATTCAAGTTTGGGGGAGTCTAAGAAGTCAAGGAAAATCAAAATTTTGGTGGTGGTCTCTCTCTGTTTCGTGCTCTGGATTGGGAGAATGAAGTCTCCCAAATTGGACTGCTGACAGAAGCTGTGAGTTGTTGCAAGTTTCTACATAGTCGAAGTTGCTGGGAAGAGATCAATCTTCTGGAGGCTAACATGGTGTGGAGGGAAGGTTCGGTCAAGGTATAAGGTGAAGAGTCTCAAGGAATACTATTGAAAGGAAGAATTACTTTGACTGGGTTTTCCCCTCGAGGGAGCTTTTTCCCTAGCATGTGCCTACATCTTGTGTCCATTGTTTTATGTGTTTGGTCATTGCTTGATGAACTAAAGAAAGAAGATATGCAGAATCATAATAATATGTAACATCACAATTAATTATCAAGATTGAGAAAATATTTACTACCTTTCTGATTTTCCACCATGGTATCAGAGCTTAGGTGAAGAAATAATAAAAAGGAAGATCTATTCAGAGGCACTATCTCAGGGAAGGAATCTATCATATTCAAGAAAGATGTCTAACTCTATCAAGGGAGAGAACAAGCTTGAAGGAGCATTTAACTTTAGACCCTTGAAGAAGAGGACTGACCTAATTCTCGACAAGAACAACATATTAGATCTGGTAAAAGGAAATGTAAAGAAGCCTAACCAGGAAGCAATGATGTCAACAAAGAGAAATTCAAGGATTTGGAATTGGTGGCTATGACTTTAATGGTATAATGGATAAAATACCATCTTGTCCCATTCATAGCTAACATCAATCATGCTCAAGAGATGTATGAAGCCTTGTTGAATCTGTTCATTATGAAGAACATTTGTCAAGTGGCAAGTTTGAAGAATGAGTTGAGGTACAATGATGACAAAGGAAGATATTGTGAAAACCTTCTTTGTGAAAATAGCTAGACTTAGGGATGATCTTTTGGTCATCGATGAGATTATTCCAGACAAATAATTGGTGATCACTTCTATATTAGGATTTCCCCCCTCTTGGAGTGCATTCGCTTCATGTCTCAATAGTTGCAAAGTAGCTCCCACCTTTGAAGAATTGTGGGCCTCATGTAGTTAAGAAGAATTACAGATATCTATGGTTGTCAATCCGAAAGAAGTATCAAATTCTTATGTTTCTCATCATAAAGGAAAGATATCGAAGGGACCAAGGAAGAAATTTGACATGTCTAAGATAGAGTGCTACCAATGTCATAAAAAGGGTCACTATAAAAGTGATTGTCTCTAGAATCCAAGAAACAAGAAGAGAGGAAGAGATCAAGCCAACGTTGCTAAAGAAGAAGAATCATAAAAAGCCAAGCATGAAGAGCCTGACATTAGGAACTTACGCTATTAATTCTTTTTCTTGTAGTTATATATATATATATATATATATATATATATATATATATATATATATATATATATATATATATATATATATATATATATAGATATATATTGTTTTATATGTTTTAGAATTTGCAGGTATCCCTCTAGCTTTGGAGGGAGCTTCCAACAACTACCTAAGATAAGTATCCTATATATTTTCAGTTTTAGGTTCATGTACTCATTTAGTTTTAATTATGTTAAATATTAATCACCTCTCTCCTTCTATTGTCTTGATTAGGGAAACCATCTGTAAGAAGGAGGATCCCTCAAGACAATGTTAGTCAAGAAACAAAGGTATGCTTTGAATCCATTGATTGAAAGGATTATTCATTTGATGATCTATTACTAACCTTGTTATGACTAGTAGTATTGAATACTAGTGATTCTCTTTTGGGTGATTCATCTCTTGATAAATATACCCACCCCACTCTTATCTAATTTGGTAAAACCCTAGACAGGTTTTGGAAAACCCTAACCAAAGGGTATGCTATTGTGAATATCTAAAACCCTAAACTAATTAGGGATATTGTGAAATCCTAGGTGGAATCTTTATTGATGATTTCAGGTTTGGGATTTTGGTATGATCAAGAAATCCTAACTTGTTAGGATGGAATTATAAGATCTAAAATTCTGGAACCTTTGAAGTTATGGTAATATAGGGTTTTCTATTTTTCTACACTGAAACCCTAGTTCATTGGGGTTTGGTGGAATGTGTGAGCAAGACCCTTATATTGTCTTAGAATTGATTTACTTGGTATGTGTGTATTGTCTAGTCAAACCCTAGTATAATCAAATGATTGTGTGTCTAAATATTATTTGATATTGTTAAGAAGTTGGGTTTGACTAACACATGATATGAAATGTCTTTGCATGATATATATATATATATATATATATATATATATATATATATATGCATGATATATATATATATATATATATATATATATATATATATATATATATATATATATATATATATATATATATATATATATATCCTTTTTTGTTGAATCCCTGCCTTCGTATAGGTTAGATGTATTTATGTTATTGGACATATGATATGCTTATGCATGGTTATTAATTCCTAGATATATGTGAGACGTAGTCATTGATGGTAATGAGTCTTAGGATCTAATGAAATCCTTGACTGAGATTTTAGGATGTTGATGTTTGGAAATCTAGGGTGTTATAGCTAAACCCTAGTGAAGTTAAAAGTCATTTAGTATGTGTGAAATATGACAATATGTTATTTATGCATGAAATGATTGTTCAGATTGGAAGTAAAATCTCTAGAATATGATGATTTGAGATTTGTATAAGATTGTTGAATTTGTGAAAATGGAAATATAGGGTTTTCAAGTAACCTTAATAGTAGTTGGTCATGTTAATCATTGATTGATGGTTGATTGAAAATCTAGGGGCTTGGAACTAACCCTAGTGGAAGCTAGTCCTAAGTTGTGATTGACTTTGATTGATTTGGTTGTATAAAATCTAGGATTTATATGAATCCCTAGTAAGAAATCTAACATATGTATTTTGAAAGGTTGTTAGATGTTTTGAATATCTATATTTGTTTTGAATTCTTTCTAGGGTTTACTATATGTTTTTGTAAGGTATGTTATATCTTTGGAAGACACATTGAAACCCTAGATGGAATGAATAATCTTATGGAGTGTAGGGTGTATAAAGTCCCTAGCAAGATGTTGAAGAGAATATGTATCTTGTTTATAATTAAGTCTTGGTATCTGATATGAATAAAGTATAAATGCTTCCTTAATTCTGATATGGCTGAAATCATGCTCATATAGTTTTGGTTGTACTTGCTTTTTAGGTTGTGTAGGTACACAATATTCAAGTTGGTGAAGATGCTTGATGTGACAAGCAAGTTGTGCAGGCACACAATCTTCAACTTGGTGAAGATGCTCGATGTAACAAGAAAGTTGTGCTATTACACAGTATTCAACTTGGTGAAGATGTGATGAACATGATGGGGATGATGATAACTCTGATGAAATGGTTGGAAGCCATGAAATATTATCCAATGTCAAAAAGAAGAGGTCGATCTCCTATAGGAAGCATGAATAAAAGAGATCTCCTAATATTAAGAGGGAGTCTCGATAAAGGGGTGCTTCCTGGTTGAGAGGGAGTGATAGATATGGTTCTCTTCTTCATGTGCCATGGACTAGACCATGATTAACAGTCATAAGTCCGAGTGAAGGCCATAAGCAAGAAAAGAAAATTAGAGAATGTGTTGCTAAAAGAAGGAAAGCAAGATTTGATTGAAGAATATATTGTTGAATCTGAAGTAGGAAGGAAAACATATGATCAAGGAATATTTTGTCAAATATTCAGTTGATAGTCCTACTATGAAAATATGAGAAGCAACATATGTTTCCTTTAAGACCATAGAGGTTTGTATTTGATTATGTACATGTGAAAGTATATTATTTATTAGGGTTGTGTTTGTACAGGTGAATCTCTCCAAAGATAACACGTTGGTTACCAATCAGGTTGATTGGGAGATATTGGACACTCTTGATCCACTGGATCAAGGGGTGTTGAGGCTTTGCAAGTGAAGAATTTCTTGTGGAGACATCTAGTTGACAGTTTGTGTTGATTTCTGAGTCCCCGAAGTTGGAAAGGTGGCATTGGTCATTGAGCTCTGACACGCACCTGGATTTTGGTTTGGTTGTTAGCAAGTAAGTCTAATGGTACCAAGAGGGGCATAAAGCTTGAGTCCATATTAGTCCCACTTTGATAGATTGCCCTAGTTATGAATCTAGTCCATGGCATTACGGTGTGTAAATAGTTGAGTGACTGGTTGGATAGATTTCCCTAGTCAGGAATCTAATATACGGTATTGTGGTGCCTAAAGTTCTTCATGGTTCATATAGTTTGAGATCTTCCATTGTATATGTACATTATGAATACCTCCCTAGTTGAGAGGGAGTGTTGGAAAAAGTAACTATGTTTGGTCTTCAATAATGTACTTGAGTAATTATGTAATGTACTTGTTAAAAGAATAAAGAAAATTATTATTATTATTACTATTATATTATTATTGTGACTTATTAAAGCATGGGTTTCATGCTTAGGTCACCATGGTTTAGGTCAAAGTCCCCATTGAGGACTTCTAGGATTTATTGTGGTTCTATAAAATTATTGTGCATTTAAACAAACCCTTCTTGGGCTTTTGAATCATGTAAAAAGGTTTAGTATTGAGTCAAATATGAATTATGGAACCTCCACACCATGTTGACCTAAGAGAAGATCAAGTCAGCCTATGGACCCATTCTACCCCACAAGAAGCCTATAAAAGGAAGGACTATGAATTCATTTAGACAAATCACTTCTCATTCTTCTCTTCCGGGTAGAAGTGCAAAAATATATTTTCCAGGCAGAAGTGTGAAGTAGGAGACTAGGAAAGTCTATTTCTAGGAAGTTGAAGTGAATATGAGTTTGGGGGAGTCTAGTAGTCAAGTAAAATAAAAGTTTGGTGGTGGTATCTATCTGTTTCATGCTCTGGATTGGGAGAACGAAGTCTCCCAATTTGGAATGGTACCAAAAGCCATGAGCTGCTACAAGTTACTGCATAGTTGAAGTTGCTAGGAAGAGATCAATCTTCTTGGAGTCTGACATAGTGTTGAGGGAAGGTTTGGTCAAGGTCTAGAGTGAAGAGTCTCAAGGAATACTATTGAAAGGAAGAATTACTTTTACTGGGTTTTCCTCTCGAGGGGGGTTTTTCCTTAACATGTGCCTCCATCTTGTGTCCATTGTCTTTGTGCTACCACTTTTGGTAATTACTTGATGAAATAAAGAAATAAGATATAAAGAATCATAATAGTAAGTAACATCACAAGTAATTTTCAAGATCGAGAAAATATTTACTGCCTTTTTTATTTTCCAACAAGATGTTCCATTCCATTTCCTTCTATGTCTGTCTCTTGCATACCTAAGTTTGAATGGGTGTCTTCCCTCGTTAGCCTCCAGCTTGTATTGAAAGATTGTATCAATTAATGTCTTTTCCCTTTTTAATAAGGATTCTCCTCCTTGTGCTTGATGCTTCAGCTTCTTTCTAGCCAACATTTATTGTTGCATTCTTATTTCCTTGCAATTCAAAATCCCCTTCATAAATCTTTGTCCTATTTTCTTATTGTTGTGTTTTCAAGCAACATGGGCATGAGTAATTTCTCTTGCAGCCCATTCAATTTCAAGAACCAATCACTTGACTTCATGCACCAACCAACCTTTAATGGTTCTCCTGCAATTCATGTTTCCCTCTGTGCACAAGAAACCACAACATTCCAGGAAAGAAATCCTCCTTCCCAACTCTACAATCCATGTTCTTCTTACTCAGTCCCCTTTTTTTCAAATTTCACATATAACAAAATATTTTCAATGTATTATATGTGAGAACCATGGGTGGTGTTGAGAAATGGAAACAAGAAATTCCAGATTAATTTGTCCTTGAATTAAACTGAGAATTAAAATCGAATTCTATTCTCATAGAAACTTGTAAATAATTAATTAAGTTTAATTAACTTTATTAGCTTAGGAGTTTTGAGTTCGAAGTCTTTCTGAAGTAATGTATATGTTCTCCCTAAGTTTTATGGGTCTAGTATGAGTTTAAATTGAGTTGGAAATTAGATCACTCAGTTTATTGAGTTAAGTTCAGTTAAATTAGTTCTAAATTGTTTTTCGAACGAATAGAGGACTAACAGTCAGTTGGTGCACTAATCAATCCACTAGTGCAACTCTAGTTAACTAAATATTCACTCATGAGAAACTCATGCATGTCAATTCAGAGAAAGACCTAGTTGAGACTAGAGTGTAGGGACAATGTATTATCAGTGGTATTATTTACTAGAGTGTAAATACCATGCATGCATCAGAGATTGATCCTATGTTTGGATTGCGTAGTTTTGGAAGCATGAATTCCCTTTAAATATGGGTTATTAATCCTAGGAATTACAAAAGAGATTAGGATCTTAGAGAGCTTCAGTGTTATGATCTTAACCTGCAAGATGATACCAAAATACAGAATATGTGAAGAAATATACCCAGAACATAGAATAGTGAGAAACAACAGCAAGTATTTTATTATTCAGAAAGCAATGTTCACTTGCCTCTTCGAGGGGACAACCTCCAATAGAGCAGAGCTCGATTACAAGATAAGACATGATGCTCCTCGCAGGGAGTCTCTATCCTTTATATATGACTCATACATGCAATACCATGGTTCTTATTAATACCATCTATCTAATACCATGGCCCATTTGCAACTAATTGTGGTCTCGCCATTAATTGCAGGTTAACCACTTACAATTATTAATATGGGCTTTATTGACTCCTTACTTAACTATAACTATGACTCGATCCTACTACATAAATAAGGGGGTTAGGGTGGGACCCTAACATGCTCTCCCCCTTATGAATAGCCTTGTCCTCAAGGCTGAAGCTGCGGAAACTGCTGAAGAACAGTGGCTGGTTCCCAGGTTGCATCTTCCGGAGAGGTGTCTTTCCACTTGACAAGGACTTCCCTGATCATGTGGCCACGCAGGTGCCATTCTCGTGTGTCTAGGACCTGTTCAGGTTGGAGCTAGATTGACCCTTCTTCATCCAATTCAGGTAGACTCGTTTGAATTTTGCAATTGTTCCCAATCACTTTCTTGAGGCATGAGACATGGAAAACTGGATGGATTTTTACAGTGGGTGGCAAAGCTAGCTTGTAGGCCACTTCTCTAATGCGCTGAAGTACTTGATATGGTCCATCGAATTTTGGAGATAGTTTATGACAACCCTTTTCTTTGAGTGAAGTTTTCTTATATGGTTGCAGCCTCAAAAATACCTAATCCCCTTCTTGAAATTGGCGCTCTGAGTGATGCTGATCTACCTGTTGCTTCATGCGGTTTTGAGCTTGATGAAGATTCTCTCTAAGATGGGCGAGCATGGTTGTGCGGTTTTGTAGGAGTTGATCCACTGCTTGTACCTTGGAGCACCCCTTGATATAAAAAGTAGGGGAAGGAGGGAGTTGACCATAAAATGCTTCATAGGGAGTCACTTTGGTGGTGGCATGATAGTTGGTGTTATACCACCATTTAGCTAGAGGAAACCACTGTACCCATAGATGTTGCTTTTATGAAGTGAAACACTTAAGGTAGATTTCCAGAAATTTGTTGATGGCTTCAGTTTGACCATCCGTTTGTGGATGATAAGAAGTACTGAGTTTTAGTTGGGTGCCTTGTAGCCTGAAGAGTTCCTGCCAAAAATTACTGGTGAAGATCGGGTCATGATCAGACACAATAGAAGTGGGCATGCCATGCAATTTGAATATCTAATCCATGAAAGATTGAGCGACCAAAGTCAGTGTAAACGGGTGGGGTAGGGGGTAGAAATGAGCATACTTAGAAAGTCGGTCCACAACCACCATGATGACTGACTTGTTTCTTGACTTTGGAAGACCTGTAATGAAATTCATAGAAACCTCTGTCCATATAGATGCTGGGATGGGCAAGGGTTGTAATGTGCTTGGTGCTTTGACTATCTCCCCTTTGTGGCATTGACAAACATCACATTCCGCTACAAAAGTAAGGATGCCCTTTGTCATGCCTATCCAAAAAAATGATCTTCTAGTGTGAGCATATGTCTTCTGAAAGCCTGAATGTTCGGCAATGGGGGATGAGTGCAATTCTGTCGAAATACGGCTTTTGAGGGTGGATGTTGGTGATATTACGACTCTGTCCTTGTAGTGAAGAATCTCATCCTGCCACGAGTAGCCCTTGGTGGAATTTGGATCCGCCTGCAATTGAGTAATGAGTTGGGAGAGCCAGGGATGTGAAAACCATTCCCTGCAAGCCTCTTCAATCCATTCTGGAATGGGAAGGGAAATTGCGAGCAGGGTACTTTCCTCCTCAAATTGGCGAGATAATGCATCTGCTACACTATTTTCGCGCCCTTTCTTGTAAATGATCTCATAATCATATCCCAGAATTTTGGCGAGCCATTTATTTTGTTGTGGGGAGGATAAGCGTTGCTCCAAAAAATATTTAAGACTGTGATGGTTTGTGCAGATTTGGAAACGTCGCCCCAGTAAGTAAGGTCACCAGGTATCTACTGCATGTAAGATGGCCATAATTTCCTTCTCATAGGTAGATTGTCCCAAATTCCTCCCACTCAGATGTTGGCTTGTGAAGACCAAGGGTCGACCTTCCTGCATTAAGACTGCCCCAATACCCGTACCCAAAGAATCACATTCAATGACAAAAGATTTGGTGAAATCAAGTAGTGCTAAGACTGGAGTGGAATACATGGCATTTTTGAGAGCTATAAATGCCTATTGTGCATCATCATTCCAGAAGAATGATTTTTTCTTGAGTAGTTGAGTGAGCGGCTTCGCAATGCGACCATAATTGCGGAAAAATTTGCGATAATAACTTGTGAGACCCAAAAATCCTCTCAGGCTCTTCAAGGTCTTAGGTTGAGGCCAATCCTACATTGCCTGGATCTTTTTGGGGTCCACCTTGACACCTTCACGCCCCAAAATGTGGCCCAAATACTCAACTTCTGCCATGCCAAAAGAACATTTGGACATCTTAACAAATAATTTATGCTTGTGAAGTAGTTGCAAGAGCACATCTACATGCAGAAGATGTGCGGCCCAAGTGCAACTATAGATGAGGATGTCATCGAAGAAGACCTTCCTGAGATATGGTTTGAGAAGGTGGTTCATAAGGCTCTGAAAAGTAGATGGGGCATTACAAATACCGAATGGCATGACCGGGAACTCATAATGGCCTTCATGAGTTCTGAAAGAAGTTTTGGAATGTCATCTTCCTTCATGCGAATTTGGTGGTAGCCTGAGCAAAGATCCAACTTAGTGAAGAATTGAGCTCCATTGAGTTCATCCAGCAAATCATCAACAACCGGGATGGGAAATTTATCTTTGACTATCAACTTATTGAGGGCCCTGAAGTCTGGACACATCCGCCATTCCCCATCTTTCTTGAGCACCATGATCATCGGTGATGAATAAGGACTAACGCTGGGACGAATTACACCTGCTTCCAAAAGTTCCTTGATTATTTTTTCTATTTCATTCTTTTGGGTGAACGGATATCTGTATGGGCGCACATTTGGTGGTTGGGCCCCTGGAACACTGGGGTTTGTTCCTATTGGATGGTCCCTATAGCTGGAGGATTCTACCGGTGATGCTAACTGGGGGTTCAGGATGGCTCCTACCTACCGATGGGTGAAAACAAATCATGTCCCTGGATTTCCCTTAACTACAGGAATGGGGACCCCACCAAGGTGATGCTATGATCATGTTCCCCTCACGAGGGTGGAAGCTCATGAGGCTTGTCAAACACTGGCAGATGGTTATTTAAAATTTTTTGCATCTCAGGATGAATCGGTAGAGAATTGGGTTCGACGGCCTGGATGGCATTAAATTGAGCTATAACTCCATGATGGCCCTTTTTTAGCAATTTTTCCATCCTATGTGAGCTGATGATAGAGGGAGCTCCTGCCTGGAGTCCACAGAGGGAATGTATGGAGTTTTTCTGCTTAAAGCTCATATATAACTCCTGGAAATCCATTGTGATTGGCCCAAGAGTGCGAAGCCATTCAGCACCGAGGACAATGTCGCACCCTCCCATGTGTATGGAAAACATGTGGGTCTTCAACTGATAATCCCCCATTTGAAGTTTGACATTTTCACAGTGTCCTTCACATTTCATTGTTCCCCCATCCGCAATTTGGACTTGGAAGTTAGAAACTGCTCGTACAAAACAATGCACTGCTTCCGTGACTTTTTGATGGATGAAATTATGTGTACTTCCACTATCAATCAAGACTACTACTAGGCGATGTTTAATAAAACCTCTAATTTTGAGAGTTTGAGTTGAAGAAATCCCTGCCAAAGCATGCAGCGAAATAACTAGTTCGTCAAGGACATTGTCCTTCTGGTTGTCCTCTTCTACAGTTCCTCAAGTGGTGGGGCTTCCTCCGATGAGCTGTAATCAGTGGCATCAATTTGAAAAAAATTAGGCTCTTTGCATTTATGACCTGGGGAGTATTTTTCATCACAGTAGTAACATAATCCTGTTTTCTTCTTTTGGCCATTTCTGCAGGTGACACCTTTTGAACCTTAAGTGTTTGAGTCGTGCTATGAGCCTGTGGGAGGTGACCCTTGGAGGTGAAATTTGGGTGAATGGACTAGGCTACTAATGCATGTTCCACGTTACGAGCTACCTTGCAAGCCTCCGACCATGTGGGAGGGTGGTGTAGTCGGACATGGGCTTGTATGGCCTCTTTAAGACCTCTGATAAAACATTCCATGTAGAACGCATCTGAGAGATCCCTAGTGCAGAAAGCTAAGGCTTCAAAGGCTGTAACATATTCATCCACTGCGCTAGTCTGTCGAAGCTTAGTGAAACGACCCAAAAAAGAATATTCCTGGTCAAAGCGCTCTGTAAGAGCTTTTTTGAAGGTGGCCCAAGTCATAAAACTTCCATTGCAACGTTGATACCATTCCCACCATTGCCATCTTTCATTGTCCAAGTACATGCTTCCCACCATAAGCTGAGTCTCATTATCTAAGATGTTATTCAGATTGAAATACTGCTCCATTTGTGCTATCCATGCAGCCAGGTGAGAACCATCAAATTTATGCATATCCATCTTGGGAGGTCACGGACGGGATTGTTGGTGGGTGCCCCAAAGGTGAAGAGAGCGGCTAGACTCACCCTCACTGTGTCCATTGCCAATATACGCCTCCTCGCGGGCTTCCTCCTTGCCCTTAGAGAGTGTGTCAGTTAGTTTGTCAACCTGAGCTTGGATGGCTTGCAAGGATTGTTCAAGTTTGTCGATATTCTCATTTGCCATAGCTTGAGCTCTAGTTTCTACCATGCACCGTTCCGATGTACTTGAAATTTGAGACCGCCTAAATTTTTTTTCACTAACAATTGAATGGTACCACCTTGCTCAGCTCGTTGTCCTGATTCTTATGGGATAGATCACCAATAAGCGCCCTAACAGAGTTTTACTCCTTGCTTAGGAATACTGCAATAGCCGAATCCCCAAAATGTCAATGCTGCCAAAAGTCCTGCGAAAATCAAGCCTCGGTATAGGGACCCCACACAACTACTCAGATCTGGTGGATCTGAGAGATCTGAATGGCTGATCGGATAGCTCTGAGCGACAGAACCGATTGTTGTTGCGGATCTAATGGATCGGAAAGGCTAGTCTACTAACTTAGAACTGCGGGATTGATGTCTGCTACTGCAACCCCACTTGCAAGATCTGATCTTGTAGAGATTATGCGTGATCCCGAGATAGAAAAGGGAACTATGGTATCGAGGAGTGTCAGGTGCTATAGATCGCAATATACATAAGGGTCTGATAGTAGTACTTGGCCCAATGTTTCAGGGCTCTAACTAAGGAGGATCAACCGTACCCTTAGCCGTACAACCCGACTACCCTATCATATAGGCGAGTAATCTCTCCGAGTGCTGTTCTCGGTGTACTGTAGCAGCAAGATGGCCGACGGTTTATCTATGGCAAGGTTTCAAAGGAGCTAGGGGGCTTCCGATATACCCAAAGGGTACTTGGAAGACAATCCGTGCGTGGTTCTGTCTAATGCGCTACTACTCAAAGGGGTACCCACAGGGGTTACAAGGGAGTCCAACAAGCATGACCACCTCTTGTATTTCCTGCGTGCATGCCTCCCCAAATCCGCAGGTTTATGCGCTCAACGATAGATCTCGTGGTTTAAAGACGTCGGAACACATCTCTAGCCAAAAAAATAATTTGCTAAGAAATGGAGATCCCACCAGCCCTGGAAACAGCTCTAATACCACTTGTTATGCTCTTAACCTGCAAGACGATACCAAAATACAGAATATGCGAAGAAATATACCCAGAACATAGAATAGTGAGAAACAACAGCAAGTATTTTATTATTCAGAAAGCAATGTTCACTTGCCTCTTCGAGGGGGCAACCTCCAATAGAGCAGAGCTTGATTACAAGATAAGACATGATGCTCCTCGCAAGGAGTCTCTATCCTTTATATATGACTCATACATGCATTACCATGGATCAATACCATGGTTCTTATTAATACCATCTATCTAATACCATGGCCCATTTGCAACTAACTATGGTCCCGTCATTAATTGCGGGTTAACCACTTACAATTATTAATATGGGCTTTATTGACTCCTTACTTAACTATAACTATGACTCGATCCTACTACATAAATAGGGGGGTTAGGGTGGGACCCTAACATTCAGAAGTGGCTAAGTATTGGCCAAGAGCTAGCTTGTGAGCTAAGAGAGTTGAGAATACTTGTGCGGAATTCTTCTAGTGAGAAAAATCTTTATATCTTCACTCATATTTCTGATATATGCAATATAGATAGCAGGGTTTTGAGCAGTGGATTTCCCTATATACATCTTGTGTTAAGTGCCATTGATTTCTCTTCTTCTTGTTCATATTGTTTTCATTGATCTATTGGCTTCTGATGGTTGATATTAGAAGTAAATCCTTGTCATGTACTTTAGTACATTGCATGAGCTTACGAATTTGCAGGATTCTCTACATGGTATCATAGCTGAGAACAATATACCAGAGGATATTTCGAAGTTTTGAGTTTCAGGTTACAGGTGAAATTCAAATTTGCAATACATAATTCAGGATTGAGAGATGGCATTCTATAGTTTGTGGCTCGAGTATGCCTTGGAAGGTAGCTTGAATTTTATATCCTAGAGGGATAGAATGGAGGTTGTGCTAGAGGACAATGGCTTGAAGGAATTCTTTGATCAAGAAATTTGTAATCCAGCAACATCGAATGCATAGAATTTGGCTGAATGGAAGAAGTGTGTGGCAAAGGTGAGGTGGATAATCCTTGAGGGAGTTCGAGACCACATTGTCTCGAGTCTCCATGGCAACATATGTGGAAAACATTGATGGACTTGTATTAGAACAACAGTGACCAAAGGAAATTGGCACTGAAGGATAAACTTCAAAAAATCAAAATGGAGAAATGCAAGACAATTCCAAAATACTTGACCCAGTTCACTCAATGTCATGATGAACTTGGAAGTGTTGGAATCACAGTTGTCGAGGATGATATGGTGAGTATTTCTCTTCTAGGACTCCAAAGGGTTGGCATAGTTATCATGACTCTATCAATGCTTGGGAGAAGCTGCTAGATTAGGAACGATTGTGGTCAGATTTGGTGCAAGAGGAGATCAAGAGGAACACCAAGGATGGCTCTTCATCAAAGATTGATGATGAAGAGAAATGTGCCTTAGCGATTAAGGCAAAGAAGGAGAAATGGAAAGCTTCCCATTCGAAATCATATTCTTGTCATGGAGGTCAGAAGAAATACATGGCAAAAGTTAAGTTCTTTCATTGTTATGAGCTAAGCCATTTTGCTACAAATTGTCCACTCAAGAAGTCCAAGAATAAGTCTTCAGGAGGAGCGTCGGGTAAGGCTTTTGCCTCTCAATGTTAGGTCCCTACAATACTAGTGATTACCCCATTACTATTGTAGTTGTATCCCTTATTAATATTTTTGTGCCCCTATTGTCCCCATATTGTTATTACTGTGCCCCATAGAATCCCTCTATTGTTATTTTTGTGCCTTTATATTATTATTGTTAGGTCAGTTGGGTTATATTGTGACTCCTTAGACTCCTATATATAGAAAGGAGGTTTTGTCATTCGAATCATCAAGGGATCATTCATTTGTGTAATGTAAAGGAGGTTTCCCCCTCGAAGAGGCTAAATTCTAAGGTGTTGATCTATCTTTTCTATCTTTTTGTGAGCTAGTTTCATAACATTTGGTATCAGAGCTTTGGATTCTAGGGTTTCGCCGCTCCAAATAGGTCATCGTGGAATTTTCGCTATAAATTTTTCTTTTGCGATGTTTCAGAAGTGAAAACAAAACCCATTTGAGATGAAATCACACTGAACCTTGGGTCCAAATTTCAGAGCTTTTCGCGCTATATTTGCGGAGATATGGTATGAGGAAGTTGGCCTTTTGTAGACTCCTGAATTACATTCCAAATAGGTGACCTAGGGAAAATCATCATAACTTTCTCTCCGAGAATCGGATTGAAATTTCATAAGAAGGTACAAAAAGAGGACGGACTTTAGCTTCTTGTATATATTTTTTAGAGCCAAAGGTCTAAATAGAGACACGTGGCATGTAATACAAGTTTGCTCTACTGAACTAGTCTATAATCAGGTCACTGTGGGAGATTTGGTATAACTCTTCCTTGGAGAATCCAATTTGGATCAGACTAGTGGCATTGGAAAGAGTACATAGAGGGCTACTTTAGGTCACAATTTCAAAACTAGATGATCCGAAATTACAGAGATACATCAGAGGAAATATCGAGCTCCTACAAAGTGAAAAAAGGTGTGTAGATTTTTTTAAATTTTTGCTTAAGCTTGGTTTGAAAAATTATTTTGAAGGAATTCAAAGGGCATAGTAGAGCATTATTATCGATAACTGATGCCCTGAGGAAAGAAAATGCAAACAACTAGTAAGCAACCTGAAAGCTCTAGCATGAGTCATGAAGAAGAGGAAGAAATACTACATGATATATCAAAATTACAAGACCAAGTGCAACAAATTTCACTCTCACAAAAGCTAAAAGAAGCTAAGATAAATGGAGTCGAATCTAAGATTGTTAAAATTGGCAACCAAGGAAAAAATTCATGTGGGTAATCTTATCCATGGCTGATAATATTTTTATTAGATTCCTCTCTTCTAGAGGTGTACGATTGATATAAATATCATCCGATGCTGATAAGTATTCATGGAGATATGAATTTATTTTTATTATGGAATTATTATCAAGCCGACCTACAACTCATGTAGGCTCAGAAGCCCAACAGCCACATCTATTCAAACACCAACATTGTGTATAAATATAAGAGGAATTTTCCTCATTTGTACTCACTCTTCTCATCACATCTCTCTCTCTCTACTACACAGAAATGAGTCTCTTCTCGACTGCGCAGAAATGGGTCTCTCTCTCACACATGTGAAGTCGGAAGCTGTTGACCTTGAAGCTGCAACTACAGATCCAAAGATTGACCTGTGTGGCCTAGAATATCTCCTCTTTGGAACTATGCTATAGGTCCATCTGGATCTCCTCTGAAAGCCGCAACTTTTGGTGGTGGAATGAAGTCAATCCGACGAACAATTTACAAGATATCGACTACCCTAGTTTAAAGCCGGAAACTACTGAAACTAAAGCTGCAACTGTAGAAGTAAATATTGACCTGCATGGACTAGAAGATTTCCTCATTTGAAATACGCTATAGGTTCATATGAACCTCCTCTAGAAGCTGCAACTTTTGGTGGTGGAATGAAGTCAATCCGACGAACAGTTTGCAAGATATCGACTGCTCTAGTTTGAAGCCGGAAAACTGCTGAAACTGAAGCTGCAACTACAGAAGTAAAGATTTGTTGACACCTAATCCTCTTAGATTGGGTGAATTTGGAATGTGAACAGTCATTAAGAAGATGAACTGATCAGTCACATTCATGTATATAACAATAGCTACCTAATGAAATAAATGAATCAGTTTTTATGCCAAGTCTGGAGTTACTCCTGGCCTGACATGGTATCAGAGCCAGCTCCTTTTTTAGCTCTTGTCCCTTGTAACTCCCTTGTCTGCTCTCATATAGCTGAGTAACTCCTGACATAGTAACTGCCCCACTATGCAGCGCTCCACTATGCAACGTTGTCCATGCTGTTTGACTGTCCATAAACCTGTGCGTTAAAATTTTTGAAACCTTGTATCCTGCTATTGATATCATCTATGCACAAATTCTTTTCGTTTTTGCAGCTTTCCATATCCATTTTGAAGCCTATGCTGCGTGTAAAACCCCGTGCCTCTTGCATAAACCTCTGCTGCACGTAATGGTGTGGCTGCTCTTCGTTGGAAGTCCCGAGACCACACGAACCTCTCTGGCATCGCCTGAGATATCGAGCAACTTGTCTATTTCCTTTTCCAACTGCTTCCTTATGAAATCCATGGAGTGAGTTGTGACCCTCTTTCTCAGCAAAACTCTGAGCGTCTTCTGTTGATACGCCTCGTAGATGATTTAGTAATATCATAAACAAGCAAAGCCCCAACAGCACCACGGTAATAGGCATCAACAACGAACCGGTTCCGCTACGCCAGACAGCCGAGGTCAATCGTTGTGACCGAGGTTGACTTCTCTCAAACATGGAGGTTCCACCGAGAATGAGTTCCAAAATGGAGATTTGAATGGTGAAAGCGTAGTGAAAAATCAGCATAAATTAAAGTGCCCAGCATAGTGTTTCAAAAAGGAAGCAAGGTGCATGTCGTAATATATGCCAGTTAATGGTTGAAGCATTGATTCTGTACGCGCATTGGTGGAATGAAGACCGTGAATTTTAATTGTGATATATGTGTTCTTGCATGGTGCTCTCCATAAGTTGCATTTTTTGAATTCGTATATGTGTTGGGCACATACATGGGCATTTTTAATACGACCATCCATCTATAAAACCTGATTGATGTGTGAACTAGTGCAATGGGGATACTTCAATATGATAAGCTGCAGGCTTCATTAAAAAATTTCGTATACTGAGATAGAGGAATACTCTGTTTGCTCAATACACAATTTGTATATTGATATGAATAGTTTATTTGTAATGAAGGTCTACAGTGATATGTAATGCTGATACTTCTATCAAATATTAGAGGGATTTTAAAAAAAAAATATAGTGCATAAGGCTGTAACTTAAGGAATTTTTTTTATCAGTAGAAGTATTTTTTTTATAGAATGCATTCAATTATCTCTATGGTAGGAATAGTTCTCACTGGCAAAGAGAACTATCCTGAATGGTCCCGGATGATAAAACACACCCTCATCTTCAATGAGTTGTGGAAAGGAGTGTGTGTCGGAGAAGGAGACAATGACCCAGTGCAGCCTACATCAGACAAAGAGCTCGTCATTTGGGAAAACAAGAACAACAAAGCCTATGCATTAATCGCAGCATCTGTAAATGAAGAAGTAAGTCACCATATTTCATCATATTCAACTGCCTTTGAAGCTTTACAAAAGCTCAAAGAACTCTATGGCTCACATTCTGCACTTGAAGTTGTTCAGCTCATGATTAAACTCTTCACTCTTGAACTGAAAAATAATGATCCTCTTGCTCTTGCATCTGAAGTAAAATCCATAATGAATGATATGAAATCCACTAAGGTTGAGCTGGATATCCCTCTTATTGCTTTTCTCAAGGCACTTTATCCTACTTACTCCAATTATCTTGAGTCTTTACAAGCAAATGGAAATCTTAAAGATATAACCTTTGACTCTCTTGTGAAAAAATTTGCTGAAAGAGAGAAAGCCTTTGGAAAGAAGACAGTCCTTGAATCTTCTGAAGAGACTGTGTGTCTTGCTCATAAAGAAAAGCATCCTGCTCAAGATTCTACAAGAGGAAGAGGTGGTCGAAGAGGAAGAGGAAGATACTTCAGAGGCAGGGGGGCAGACATTCTCAAGGAGAAAAAGCAGATTTGCACTGTATTCGCTGCAAAAGAAATGGATCACATGATGCATCCACATGCAAGCTACCATGGGACAAAATTGAGTAGAAAAGAAACCAGCAGAAAGGTAAAACTGATGATACAGACAAAGGTAAAGCACCTGAATCCGCTCACTATATTGAGGCACAATGTAACATTGGAGTAAATGAAGATTTGTTTAATGCTTCACTTGCTTCTTCGAAAAATGATTGGTTGCTTGATTCAGGAGCAACCTGTCATATGACTCATAGGAAAGATTTTTTTGAAGATTTCACTGACAATGTTGATGGAGCAGTATACTTTGCAGATCAGTCAAAAATCAAGTCATCAGGGCTTGGCACAATCAGGCTTAAACTACCTGGTCTTCCAAACTTTCTTCTGGATCATGTTCTATATCTCCCACAGCTCAAGAGAAACTTGCTGTCCTTGGTCCACATCCGCCAACAAGGTCACTCCATTCATATGTTTGATGGCAAGCTTGAGGTAAGAAAAGCATCTGACCACTCACTTGTCATCAGGGGAATAGAAGAAGAAAGGCTTCTCAAACTGTAAGGAACCTCTGCTCATGCACAACATTTCTCATATATTTCTCATCATGAAGAAGGTACACTTCCATCAAGTTTATTATGGCATGCTAGATTTGGACATTTAAACTATGACAGTCTCCGCTTATTGAAGAAAAATGGTGTTGTTGCTTTGCCTACAATTCCTAGGAAACATAAGCAATGTGATGCTTGCATTCTAGGAAAGCATAGCAAACAGTCTTTTCATGATTCACATTCAAGAGAACATAGGAAGCTTGAACTCATTCATTCAGATTTATGTGGTCCAATGCCTGTTCCTTCTACAAATGGAAATAAATATATCATGACATTTATTGATGATTAGACCAGAATGTGTTGGGTTTATTTATTGAAGAACAAATCTGATGCTTTTCAAACATTCAAGAATTTTCATAAATGGATTGAAAATGATGCACAATCTCATATTGGGGCTATTCGCACTGATAATGGAAAAGAATATACATCAAATGAATTTGAAAACTATCTTCGCCAACATGGGATCAAACATCAAACAACTGTACCTTATAATCCCCAACAGAATGGTGTAGCAGAAAGAATGAATAGAACAATTTTGAATATGGTACGATCCATGCTTTTCTTCAAAAATGTAAAGATAATGTTTTGGGTTGATGCTGTTCTATGTGCTGCATATATAAAGAATAGATGTCCATCTAATGCTATAAGAAACAAGACTCCTTATGAATTGTGGTATGGACATGTTCCTTCGGTAAAACATCTCAGGATCTTTGGTTCCACCTATTATGCTTTGATACCAAAGGTACATAGAAACAAACTTGGTGCTAGAAGTCGTAAGTGTATCTTCTTGGGGTATTCAAACACCTCTAAAGCATACCGCCTCTATGATGAAGTAAATAAAAAGTTTGTTGTATCTAGACATGTCATTTTTCTTGAATCATCCAAATCTGAAAATGTTGTTGAGCGGCAACTTGATCGCTTGGATAGATTCGAAAAAATGAAATCATTTCAAGAATTTGATAATCAGATTCCACATCTTGAAGGGGTGATTCCTATACTAGATCAACATGTGGAATCTTCGTCTGAAGAACAATCTCCCCTGCATGAAACTCCAACAACAGATGATGCTTTAAGTGATGTAATTGATAGAATTGGGAGACTCAATCTTCATTCAGTCCCAACTCAATCAACAGAGCAGCCTGGACCATCTCAGAAAGGTCCCCCAAAGTGGCTGACAAAGACACTTGAAAGTGTTCATCCTGATGAAATTGGAAAAACAGGAACCAGAAATTCAAACAGACAAAATGGAGGTGATGTAGATGACTCTAATTCACCTGTTGATATGGATGTTACTTATGATTGTGAATTGAACTTGTCTACAGATTTTGAACCAACTTCCTTCAAAGAAGCTGCTTCTCATGATGAATGGAAAGAAGCGATGAAAAAGGAGTATGATGCCCTCATAAAGAATGGCACTTGGAAGCTGGTTGATCCTCCATTTGGAACCAAACCAATTGGCTGCAAGTGGGTCTACAAGAACAAGTACAAAGCTGATGGCTCACTTGACAAGCACAAAGCTAGGCTTGTGGCAAAAGGTTTTGCACAAAGGAAGGGGTCGATTATGAGGAAACTTTTGCCCCCACAGCAAAATGGGCCACCATCTGGACACTCTTTGCACTAGCAGCTCAGAACGGTTTGAAAGTCCATCAAATGGATGTAAAAACTACCTTCTTGAATGGAGATCTAAAAGAAAATGTTTTTATGTCCCAGCCTGAAGGATTTGCTGTGAAAGGACATGAACATAAAGTATGCAAACTTGTGAAGTCCTTGTATGGCCTCAAACAAGCACCACGAGCCTGGTATGAAAAACTAACTGAGCATCTTTTGAAACTCAACTTCAATCATTTTGATCTTCATGATGCAACTTTATTTGTCAAGAAAGTTGGAAAAACAGTTGTATATCTTGTGGTATATGTAGATGATATTTTAATGACAGGGAAAAATGAAAGCTATATTGCATCCATAAAGAAAGAATTAGGAAAAAGTTTTGAAATGACTGATTTGGGCTATGTTCATTACTATCTTGGCATTGAAGTAACCCAACATCCAAAATCCATATTTCTTTCTCAAAAGAAATACATTGGAGATTTGTTAAACAGATTTGGCATGACAGAGTGTAATCCTCTTTCTACTCCAATGGAATGAAACTTAAAGCTCACATCTATTAAAGGAAAGGAATTTGAGGATTCAACAAAGTATAG
The DNA here is from genome assembly GCA_031772625.1 of Pinus tabuliformis. Lineage (NCBI taxonomy): Eukaryota > Viridiplantae > Streptophyta > Pinopsida > Pinales > Pinaceae > Pinus > Pinus tabuliformis. Next base: position 438,002,173 of record CM062817.1, read on the forward strand.
ACAGCTTGTAGGAAGTCTCATCTACCTCACTACTACCAGACCAGACATTTCATTTACTATTGGAATCCTCTCCAGGTTCATGCAAAAGCCTTGTGAGGGACATTGGTCTGCTGCAAAAAGAGTTCTAAGGTACTTGAAGGGAACTCAAGACCTTGGAATCAAGTATACACAGGTGGACGACTTCAGCTTGATTGGATACTCTGATTCAGACTTCGATGGAGACAAAGAAACTGGAGTATCTACTTCAGGATATGCTATGAGTCTTGGATCAGGAGCTGTCTCTTGGAGATCACGCAAACAATCAGTTCCAGCAGATTCCACAATAGAAGTAGAATACATGGCAACAGCTAAAGCAACGAAAGAAATTGTGTGGCTCAGGAAAATTCTTGAAGATTTGCAGGTAAAACAAGTACAATCAACTCCACTCATGATTAACAACACCTCTGCAATAAAGTTGGCCAAGAACCCAAAGTTCCATGATCGTACAAAGCAAATCAATACTAAATATCATCTGATCCGACATCATGTTGAGGCCAAAACAATCCATCTCCGTCATTGTTCCACAAATGAGCAAATTGCAGACATCTTCACCAAAGCGCTTGGAAGAGAAAAGCTTGAAAGATTCAGAACGATGCTTGGACTCACCAACATCCCTTCAGATTAAGGGGGGGAATGTTGACACCTAATCCTCTTCGATTGGGTGAATTTGGAATGTGAACAGTCATCAAGAAGATGAATTGATCAGTCACATTCATGTATATAACAATAGCTACCTAATGAAATAAATGAATCAGTTTTTATGCCAAGTCTGGAGTTACTCCTGGCCTGACAAGATTGACCTGCGTGGCCTAGAATATCTCCTCATCTGAATTGCACTATAGGTTCATCTGAACCTCCTTTGGAAGCCACAACTTTTGGTGGTGGAATGAAGTCAATCCGATGGTCAGTTTGTGAGATATCATCTACCCTAGTTTGATGATGAAGCCGCTAATGCTAATGCTACTGATCTATGGTTTGCTACTACTGATATGAATCAGATTTATTGTACTATTTCTCTCTACTGAATTATTGAAGATAAAAGAAGATTTGATCAAAGGGTTTCCCCACACATTGTGGGGTTTGTCCCTGGCTAGCTACCACATCTTGTGTCTCTTGTCTTGTCTTGTTTTCTGTCGATCGTTTAATGTTCTATCTGCACTTTACTTTATGTACATGTGATTGCTAATCTATGGAATATAATAAGAAAAAGAAGTCAACTGTTATAAGCATAGAACATACCATAACTTAACATGGTATTAGAGCTGAGGTGAAGATAAAGCCTGAGCAAGAGCAAGAGCAATCACCAAAGAGAAGATTGGCAAGGCTATCCTAAAAGAACTATGGGGTCCTCAACACTCTTTCATGTCGAAGACAAGCTCTGTGGGAAAGATGACTATCACGCATGGAATATGTCTATCGATCTAACCCTAGAAGATCCAGGAGTGCTGGACCATGTAAGAGGCAATATTTTTGAGCCTCCATTAAATGCATCCGCTGTTGCATGGAACAAATGGAAAACTGAAGAAGTAAAAAATAGAAGATCATCCGGGACTCTGTCGACAAGCACTTGGTGGCCTACATCTTTGAACTAGACACCTCCAAGGAAATGTATGATAGACTAGGAAATGCACTCACGACTCTTGGAGGATTACCATCTGAATGGTACGTGTTTAGGACTATTCTTTTGAACTATAATGTAATTCCTAGTTTCTAGGAATTAATGGCTAGATGCATTCAAGAAGAAACAAGGGAAGAAGAGAAAGAAATGCCCATGCCTAAAGGTCCTCCTATTGCCTTTTCTTCTCATGCTAAGAAAATAAATAATTTTGGGACTAAATCAAAAGGAAAGGCTGGACCTAAGGGTGGAAGAAAAGGACGATGTTACATCTGTGATAAAGTAGGTCACTATCCAAGGGAGTGCCCTGATAGAAAGGAATCACACCAGGACGATGATCAAAATCCCTCTGATGGAAAATCAAAGGAATGACAAATTCAACAGCAAAGGTAAGAGGAAAACTAGGGATCGAGGAAGAGGACAACCATTCAAGAAGGCTAGAAAGTCCAGGATGTATTAAATGCACCTGACCTTAAAAAGAACCTAGTGTCCATCTCGGCAATGGAAGACAAAGGCTACAAGGTAACCTTCAGCAATGGCAAGGTATGTATATGGAAAAATAATGTTAAAGATGCCTTTACTCTTGGGTTTAGTGTTGATTCATTATATCAGGTCGATGGAAGTCCACTAGGTGTCATGTCTTGTGACATAACTCTTCAGTCCGAACTTTGGCATCGGAGGTTTGCCCACCTTCATTACAAAGCTCTACCCGATGTAAGACAGATGGTAACAAGGATGCCTGAATTCCAAGTAGAGAAAGAAGGTGTATGTTTGGGATGTGTTGAAGGAAAGCTCAAAAGGGGACCATTCCCCTCAAGCCAAAGCAAGACCTCTGATATATTACAGTTGGTTCACTCATGCATATTTGAGGCTAGCATTAAGAGGGAGACTACTACACCACATACTCTTGAGAAGAATGGTGTGGCGGGAAGGAAGAACCGCACGATTTTGGAAGTTGTCTGGGCCATGCTACATGATCAAAGACTTCCGAAGTTTCTATGGGCTGAAACTACAAACACTGTCGTATATGTACAAAATCTATGCCCTCATCAAGCATTGGGTTCCTAGACTCCTGAAGAAAAGTTCACCGGTAAGAAACCTGATGTTTCTCATTTTAGAATTTTTGGAAGCCTTGTATATTTTCATGTGCCGAAAGAGAAAAGAAATAAATTGGGTGCATCTGGAAAGAAGGGAATTTTCGTGGGCTATGGTGAAAATACTAAAGGCTATAGAATCTATGTAGCCGATCAAAGGGAAGTCGTAATTAGTCATGATGTCACCTTTGATGAAGATATGGCTCTTAGCAAGGTGAACAATCTTCCGACTTTGAGGAGCTCTTAAGAAGTCGACACCAGGGAACCGAAAGAAAAGGATGATGAATCAATGCCTGATGTAGAAGAACCCATGGATCCGATTGATCCTCCTCCACATGAGCATTCCTCTTCTAGGAAGAGGCCTTCATGGCTTAGGGGGCTACTTGATGATGCTGAAGGACATGCTGCAGCCCGAGGAACCTTTCGTGAAAGTAATAAACCTAATAGGTATCATGGATACCTGACCATCATGAGCACGATAATACAAAATAAGCCTTCATCATTCTCAGATGCCGACAACCATCAAGTATGGAAGGATGCTATGACCGAAGAATATGAGTCTATCATGAAGAATGATGTCTGGGAAGTAGTTCCCAGACCCCAGGACAAGACAGTTGTTACTTCCAAATGGCTTTACAAGATAAAGCATGCAGCAGATGGAAGTACGGAAAAGTATAAGGCTTGTTTTGTTGTTCATGGTTTCTCCCAGAAGGAAGGTATAGACTATGATGTGATATTTGCACCTGTTGCCAGATATACAACCATCCGCTCGATCATAGCCCTTGCCACTTCATAAGGATGGAACCTACATTAGATGGATGTCAAGACTGCGTTCTTACACGGCTTGATCAAAGAAGAGGTCTATGTTGAGCAACCCGAAGGATTTTAAATTTATGATCGAAAATCTTATGTATGCAAGTTGAAGAAGGCTCTCTATGGGCTGAATCAAGCACCCCGAGCATGGTATGAGAGGATCGAAAGCTACTTGATGAAGCTGGGATTCACTAGGAGTGAAGCCAATCCTAACCTTTACTTTAAGGTTGAAGATGACAAGCCTCTCATACTGGTGCTGTATGTGGATGACCTCTTTCTAACAGGTGTAGACCCTCTCATTCACAAATGTAAGAGGGAGTTGGCTTCTGAATTTCAAATGAAGGACCAAGGACTTGAAGTATGGCAGAAACCAAGGGAAATTTTCCTATCTCAAGGAAAATATGTGGTAAAGATATTGGAAAGATTTGGTATGATGGACTGCAAGCTTGTGACTACCTCGAGGATCTTAACTTTTAGAAGTTATATGGTAGTGATGTCAGACTAGATTTGTGAAATGCCTCTGAGTTTCAAAAACTCATTCTCGTTGATGTTCTTGGTGAACCTCCATCCGAACATATGTTTTGCAGTTAGCACTGTGAGCTCATATTTGGTTGAGCCTCACTGCATTGATGCCAAGAATCTTCTAAGATATCTTCATGGCACAATTACTAATGGATTGAGATACACTACCGGAAATATGAAACTGCATGATTATTCGAATGCTGATTAGGCAGGTAGTGTGGAGGATCACTGGAGAAATTTTTAGTTTTGTTTCTCTTTGGATTCTGTTTCGATATAATGGATGAGTAGGAAACAGAATTCAGTTGCCATAAGCACCACCAAGACTAGATACATATCTACGAGTATGATCTCATATGAAGCTGCCTGGTTGGGGAAGCTCTTCAGTGAGCTATTTGAACACATACCGTTGTGATTCTCTGTAACAACCAGAGGTGGGATTCGATTATTGAGGAATCTCGTATTCGCCGCTTGCTCTAGCAGATAGACATCATCTGGGATATGGTAAGTCGATGAGCAAGGAGGCTCCATCACATTAAGATGATGTACAGGTCGATACACCTTGTCAAAGTCCTGAGGAAAGATCTAATCTATGATTTTCCCAAACGACTTGGAGTCGTCAAGAAACCCTTGTACAAGGGTCCTGCATGTTGCATACATTGAGCTCTGGGAGCTCTAAGGGCTTGTGGTTCTTACTGGAGCAACATACGACAACAGGGTGACTCACCCTCCCCTGGTGGTGTGCACTGGAACAAGATGACTCGCTCTCTTGTGGGACAAGATGATTCGCTCTCTTATGGAATAGGATGATTCGCTCTCCTGTGTAGCAGGATTAATGTGTTCTCCTGTGAGGCCTGGATTTATGTGCTCTCCATGGCAATTGTAGCAGAATTGATGTGTTCTCCTGTGAGGCCTCGATTGATGTGTTCTCCATGGTGGCCTGGATTGATGTGTTCTCCATGGCGATTGTAGCAGGATTGATGTGTTCTCCTGTGAGGACAGGATTCTAGGACTAGTGAGAGTGGTACATACTATGACGCTGACTTCGGGTCGGTTGGGACCAGTGAGAGTGGTACATACTATGACGCTGACTTCGGGTTGGTTGGGACTGGTTTGGGACCAGTAGTACACTCTCTGAGACTATGATACTGGTTTGGGACCAGTGGTAGGAGTGGTACTTACTATGAAGCTGACTTCAGGTCAGTTGAGACTGGTCTGGGACCATTGGTACGCACTCTGAGACTGACTTTGAGTCAGTGGAGGATGACACTGGTCTAGGACCAGTGGAGTTGTACTCACTATGACGCTGACTTCAGGTTGGTTGAGATTGGTCTGGGACTAGTGGTACATACTATGAGACTAACTTTGAGTCAGTATGATACATCCTCGATCATTACTTCTTCTTCATAATTTGGACAAAAGCAGAGAAGAACAGAACAATGCAAGAGCAGAGCAGAACAGAGAAAAACAGTGCTGATCAGTACATGGTAGAACAAGACAAAGAAAAACAGGCAGAATAGAGTAGAGTAGGGCAAGGGTCAAGCTATACAGGGTAGTGCATTTGATGGATGAATACTAATGACCAATAGACAGATTGCAGATGAAGTTCTCCTTGGTTGAGAGGGAGTGTTAAAATTGGAAAACAGGGCAAAAATTCATGTGGGTCATCTGATTCTTGGCTAATAATATTTTTATTAGATTCCTCTCGTCGAGAGGTGTAAGATTGATATAAAGATCATCCGATTCTGATAAGTATTCATGGAGATATGAATTTATTTTTATTATGTAATTATTATCAAGCCAACCTACAACTCATGTAGGCTCAGAAGCCCAACAGTCCCATCTATTCAAAATCCAACGTTGTGTATAAATATAAGAGGATTTTTCCTCATTTTCACTCACTCTTGTCATCACATCTCTCTCTCTACTGCGCAGAAATGAGTCTCTTCTCTACTGCGCAGAAATGGGTCTCTCTCTCACACATGTGAAGCCGAAAGCTGTTGAACCTGAAGCTACAACTGCATATCCAAAGATTGACCTACGTGGCCTAGAATATCTCCTCTTTGGAACTATGTTGTAGGTCCATCTGGATCTCCTCTTAAATCCACAACTTTTGGTGGTGGAATGAATTCAATCCAACAAACGGTTTGCAAGATATCGACTGCCCTAGTTTGAAGTTGGAAACTGCTGAAACTGAAGCTGCAACTACAGAAGTAAATATTGACCTACATGGACTAGAAGATCTCCTCACCTAAAATGTATTGTAGTTTCATATGAACCTCCTCTAGAAGCTGCAACTTTTGGTGGTGGAATGAAGTCAATCCGACAAACAGTTTGCAAGATATCAACTGCCCTAGTTTGAAGCCGGAAAACTGCTGAAACTGAAGCTACAACTGCAGAAGTAAAGATTGACCTGCGTGGCCTAGAAGATCTCATCATTTGAATTGCACTGTAGGTTCATCTAAACCTCCTCTAGAAGCCACAACTTTTGGTGGTGGAATGAAGCCAATCCGACGGTCGGTTTGTGAGATATCGTCTGCCCTAGTTTGATGATGAAGCCGCTAACGCTTATGCTACTGATCTAGGGTTTGCTGCTATTGATATGAATAAGATTTATTGTACTATTTCTCTCTGCTAAATTATTGAAGATAAAAGAATATTTGATCAAAGGGTTTCCCCAGACATTGTGGGGTTTTTCCTTGGCTAGCCGCCACATCTTGTGTCTCTTGTCTTGGCTTGTTTTTTGTCAATCGTTTAATGTTCTATCTGCACTTTACTTTATGTACATGTGATTTCTAATCTATGGAATATAATAAGAAAAATAAGTAAACTATTATAAGCATAGAACATACCATAACTTAACAAACATAAAGGGCATGGAAGCTAAGATGGATGATTTGAAGATCGATTTGAAGCAATATTTGAAGACAGACATGGCAGATTTGAAGACAGATTTGACAAATTTTCTACAAGAAATACTTACTAATGGTGAAAGGGTAGTAAAGGAAACTCATGATGCGAACAAAAGAAATGTTAATCATGATTTCACAGACTCTAATGTTGGATCGAATACCCACCATATTCCAAAAATCGATATGAAGAAGTTTGATGGCAAGGATCCTGCAACATGGATATTACAGATGGAGCAATTTTTCGATCTCAATAAGGTGCAAAACACACAAAAGGTACGTATTGCAACTTTATATTTGGAACCAAATAAGTTTGTATGGTATCAATGGCTTTTCTCTCGTAAACAAATTATCACTTGGGCAATTTTTACGGAAGAATTGACAACACACTATGAGGATACAAAAAGCAACACTTTTTTTAGCCGATTGATAAGTCTCAAACAAAAGGGTTCAATAATGGAGCACATTGAGGAGTTTCAAAAATTGAACATAAGGGTAAAAAATATTCCAGAGGAGCTAGAGAAAGAGAGAGAGCTAGAGAGGATTATAGAGTCATCTTGATTCTGATTCAAATATTGTCAACTACCTTTTCTTGAGATCATACTACTCGAAGAGGGGGAGACTCTACCAAAATATGGAGAGTAGGTCTTGTTGTAACATTTTCTTGTCGCAATAAATGTTCCAAAAATTTGCTAAAAAGGGAAAAAAATATTTCATTTTATTTATGCACTTTGTAAATAAGTTATATCTGTAGTTTTATAATGTGATATATTTCTCTTTTATATAGTCTCCTCTATTCAAATAAAAATTATTTGCATAAAGTTGTAATAAACCACCTCATTGAAAGTCACGCTCCTTTCCACGGCTAAGATTTGTTGCACAATGATCAACATTGTTTATTTCATTATGTATCATTCCCCCCACTCCTCTTGATCGACATTTAACAAGGAGGGGCAATAAGTTGTTTCTTGAAAACAACTTTTGCAACATGCGCTCATTGGTGAATTGCACACCCCCGAGCCTTTTACCACTTACTGTCCCTACCCCCTTGTTGTTGGCTCATTATAATACTAGTGTATCCCACTTATTTTTATTGTTAGTGTAGTCCCCTATTGTTATTGTTGTGCCCATGTAGACCCCATATTATTAGTATTGTGCCACATAGAAGCACACTATTGTTACTATTGTTATATAGGCTCTAATTATATTGTGACCCCTTAGACTCCCATATATACCAAGGAGGTATTTACATTTGTATCAGCCAAGAATTTTTTATTTATGTAATGTAAATGAGGATTGTCCCTCAAATAAGATAATTTTTAAGTCGTTGATTTTTCTTTTCTTCTATTTTGTGAGTTGGTTGCATAACATTTGGAATGAAATCTTTGGATTCTAGGGTTTCACTTATTCAAATAGGTCACTTGGAATTTTCACTATAATGTTTTTCTGTGAGGATTCAGAAGCTGAAATTACAACCACGTGGAGCGAAATCATGATTAACTTCATGTATGAATTTTAAAACCTTGGTTCGCTATATTTTCAGAGATATCATCTAAGGAAGTTAGGGTTTTTGCAGGCTCCAGAATTTAGTTCCAAATAGGTGACCTAGGGACAATCATAATAACCTTCTCTTTGAGCATTGGATTTGAATTTCGTAAAAAGGGACTGAAATTCCATGGATTTTATTTTTTCATGTATCATTTTCAGAGCCAAAGGTCAAAACAGTAACACGTGGAATTCCGCACAAGTTCGCTCTACAAAACTAGTCTATAATCAGGTCATCGTGGGGGATTGGTCATAACTCTTTCTTGAAGAATCAAATATTAGTCTAACTTATGGGGTTGTAAATAAGATTCGTAGGGCTACCGCAGGACAACGTTTAAGACCTTGGAGATCCAAAATTATAGAGATACAACAACCTCAATATTGAGCTCTTACAAAGGAAGAAAATTATGTGTATATTTTAAAATTTGCATAAGTTTTGTTTGAAAAACTATTTTGAAGTTATTTAAGGGGCATAATGAAACATACATATAATTGTTTGATTCCAAAATTACTCAAAGCAAGAAAATGGAAACACCTAGTAAGAAAGAAAAAATCTCTACTATGATGCATCAAGAAGAGGAAGCAATGCAACATGATATATCAAAATTATAAGACCAAGTGCAACAAATTTCACTATCGCAAAGAGTAACCAAAAATGAATTAGAAGTAATGATGGATGTTAAGATGGATGGTTTGGAAGCAAAAATAAAGGGAAACATGAAAGGCTTGAAGGATGGTTTAAAAGAATCTATGAGAGTTTTTAAAGTAGATATGGATATGGTGAATATCAAATTAGAAGGGTTGACAAAGTTGTTGCAAGAAAGGCTTCCCAGTGGTGAAAAGGTAATCCATGAGGAAAAAAGGAATATGAATTATGACTTTAGAGACTCCAATGTTGGGTTTAAGGCCCACCACATTCCAAAGATCAACATGAGGAAGTTTGATGGAAAGGATTTGATAACATGGATACTACAGATGGAGTAATTCTTTGAACTACATGATATTCAACACACACACAAAAGGTATGCATTGCATATTTATATTTAGGGAAAAGTCACCTTGTGTGGTATCTATGGCCTTGTTGTCATAAATCAATTGTCATTTGGATAATTTTTGTGGAAGAATTGGTAGCACATTATGAGGATACAAAGAGCAATACCTTCTTTAGCCAAATGATGAATCTCAAGAAAAAGGGGTTCAATGGTAGAGAACATTGAGGAATTCCAAAGATTGAATATCAAGGTAAATGATATTTCAGAGAAATGCAGGATTGATTTCTTCGTAGGGAATTTAAAGGATAACATCCAACACGAGGTTCACCTTTGGGAACCTGATTCATTTGAGAAGGAATTCAAGGTGGCAAGAAAACTTTAAAGAAAAATTATGGCAACAAGGAAGTTTATTGTTCAACAATTCCCAACTCAATATATCTTTATTGTTCAACAATTCCCAACTCAAACAAAATATTCTTTTGGAATTGGACACCTCCCCCTTAGGAGGGAATTTAGGATTTTTAAAAACTTACCATAGGGTCAAGAAGATTTTTTTGGGATGGCCTTAAATCTGATATTCATAAGTTTGTGGTAGAATGTTTGGTTTTCCAAATAATAAAGTTGAGACAATTAAGACCCTAGGTATGTTACAACCTTTAGCCATTCCAAGTCAGCGTTGGGAGGAAGTCTTAATGGATTTTATCACAGGTTTACCCAGGTCTGAAGGAAAGAGTGTCAACATGGTGGTAGTTGATAGACTTACCATGTATGCATAATTTTTTTCATTATCTCGTCCTTTGAAAGCTAATACAATTTTTAATGCATTTATGGAAACAATTCAAAAGCTACATGGAAACCAAAAGATTATTGTAAGTGACAGAGATCCTATTTTAACTGGAAATTTTTGAACGGAATTATTCTCTTGTCTTGGTACTCAGTTAGCTCATAGTTCATCATATCATCCTCAATCTAATAGGAAAAATGAGATAATGGTCAAATGTTTGGAAATATATCTTCGTTGCTTTGTATCTAATACACAAATAGAATGGGTCAAGTGGTTACCTATGGTTGAATGGTGGTATAACACTTCCTTCCATAATGCAGTAAAAGTGACCCTATTTATGGCACTTTTTGGATATCATCCACCATCCATCACATCATATTTATGAGAAAATTCTAAGGTTCAAGCAGTGGAAGATCACATCGAGAATCAACAACAATCTATCCAACTCTTAAAGGATAACTTCATTGGTGCAAAATTTAAAGAAACAATAGGAAGATCAAAATCCTAGTGAATGAAGTTTTGATGTAGGCGACTAGGTATGTTTATGGATACAACCATATAAACAAATGCACCTTAAGAAAGATAAGAAGGATAATAAATTATCACCCAAGTACTATGGTCCTTACAAGGTGTTGCAAAATATTGGGTACTTTGGCATATAAATTGGGGCTTCTTGCATCTTCTTGAGTACACCTAGTTTTCCATGTTTCACGCTTAAAGAAGGTTATCGGTGAAAGGCTTCATGTTCAAACAATTTTGCCAAAACTTGGCGAAGAAGGAAAAATCATATTGGAGCCAGAAGCAGACACAAAAACGAGAACCCAACATCTACAGAATCGATAAATTATAGAGTATCTCATTAACTGGAAGAACTTACCTGCTGAAGATTACACATGGGAGGATGATAATTTTATAAAGAAGCATCCAGAACTACTCAAGTGTTGAGGACACCCGTTTTTTGAAGGATAGTGGCATGTTAGGTCCCTATAATACTAGTGTAGCCCCCTTATTGTTATTGTTAGTGTAGCCCCCTATTGTTATTTGTGTGCCCATATAGTCCCCATATTGTTATTATTGTGCCCCATAGAAGCCCACTATTGTTATTATTGTTATGTAGACTCTGATTATATTGTGACCCCCTAGAGTCCTATATGTACCAAGGAGGTATTGTCATTTGTATCATCCAAGAATTGTTCATTTATGTAATGTAAAGGAGGTTTATCCCTCGAAGAAGATAATTTTTAAGTTGTTTATCTATCTTTTCTTCTATTTTGTGAGTTGGTTGCATAACACTTACACAAAAATACTTCAGTTTTCCACCAAAGATATCCTCTGCCAAAAGTTTACCCATCCTACCAATTTAGTTATGCAAAACTACATTTTCATTAAATATATAACTAAAATTCATCGACCATTCATCATTAAATGTATATGAAAAATATGCTTGTTGTGGTTAAGCATCTACATTATTAATATCGTCTGCTCCAAATATTTTCATATACACTTGTTTCCTCTAAGGATTTTTCATTGTTTCCCCAGTTTCATTTATTTTTTCATTTTTCAGTCACAATGAACCTAAGTAACACATAATAGCTAATTGAAGGTTATCATCTACAGGAGTCTTCAACGCCATATTTCATGGATAATTTAAACTCCAATGCTTTTCTTTGCATTTTAAATTCCCTCACAAAAGGGAAAGGAAACCGAAGCTCACCATGAAACCATGACACTCCCTGCCTCTATTAAGGTGGATGATTTACCATTAATCAATCAAGAAGCCAAAATGATAGAGACAAAATGTGAGTTTCATTTGTATTAATTGCAAAACCAGGCCTTTCAGAGATTCCAACAAAACATCAATGAATTCTCCTTTTGGGAATCATTATTACCCCAAATCATCTTCCCTCAGACCCATCACTTTCCAAAATTTGTTCTTTGGTATGTTGAAATATATTTACTGATTGAGAAAGCTATAATTTCCCAAAATGGAGAGCCCTTGTTTTATTTAACTTATGAATCCAAGCTACAAGCTTTACATATTACTACTCCTAGTTCTCTACCCATGTTTTCCAATGAAGTATTGTTAGAAATTGATTAAAAATTGACCTTTGAATGGAGAGCTTTGATATTTGAGTCATTTATGCCTAAAGGAACTCAAATTCCTACTCATAATCCTCCTTATCCCTCATCCATGTTTCTCAAGATTTCAAGACAAATTGTATCAATGTTATGCTGCTTGCTAGGATATCGGAATGATGAAATGGTAGATGAAGTTATATTGGGTTTTCTATCCACATTCTTGTCAAAAAAGAAGCCAAAAATATTGTTTAACTTTAGCTACTTTCTCTCAGAGGCTATTCATGAACAATTTTTAAAGTTTGGAATTGAAAAATATTTCAAATATCAGTCTGTGTTGGTTTATCTATATTTATATTATCAATCAGAGATATTTAAAATATAGTTTCAAAAGAAAGATTTGTAGGGAAACCATCAGTTTTGCATTGGAATTCATTGGTTAGGAAGAACTCAGAAGAGTTCTCTTTTACTAATTTTGTGGATAAATTTCATGTATGTTTGAGTCTTTTAAGGAGTCATAATGTTCCCCAATTTTACCAGAAGTTAAGAGAATGTTGTAGCTTAGTGAGAAACCCAAATTAGGTGATTGGTATCTATATAGGTATTTTACTGAGATTAGATTATATGGTTGTGAGCTCACCCCTTATCAGTTATCCATGTTTCTTCCTCTTAGAATTTTTGCTCTTGAATTTATTATATAGAGTCTTAATTTTAATCAAGTACATTTTTTACCAAGGAAGAAAGGGAATTTTTTTAAACTTAAAGCACAAGTAAGGCAATTTATTGTTAATTTCAGAGTTATAGACAAGGAGGTTGAGAAATTGTTGATGCAAATGAAAATTAAACAAGTAATCATTTGGATGTATGATCTAGTAGGAAGAATTTTAGAAAACAAAGTGCAACAAAATTATACCACCAATGTACATGTGCCAAAACCAAAGATTGAGAAGTTTGCAAATAAGGAGACTTGGGAAGAAAATACATTGTACGAATTGCAAGAAGAACGAGAAATAGAGAAATTAGTAGGACCTAAGGTCTTAACTACATCCCAGATGAAGGAAAATGAGCTTAAGAGGAAAATTGAAAGCGTTTCAAGACTATATCCATGTTAAATGAAAACAAATGATGTGGAATAAACCATGTTAAAGACTATATCCTCAAACATTTATTCACCTCCTACAGTAGTTATTTCAAGTAAGCCTTCTTTGATATTATAACCAGTGGATACAGTAGTAGAAAAATCATCTCCTTCATCTCCTCCTTCAAATCAAACTATTTTTTCTAAATTCATGGTGATCAAGAAGAAGAATGAAAGTATGAAATCAATGACTTATTCTTAATTTTGGAAATATAATTCTATAGAAAAAAATATATTTCTTTCAACTTTGGATGTTGAAAAGGGACAGTTCCAAATGGATTTTCTTGAACCTAAGATTCTAGGAGCAATGGACGCAAAAGATTTTAAAGCTTCTAAGATTTATTTAAATACTAAACGAATTCATCCCATAGATCATATTTATTTACATAAACAAACTAGAGAAATGACCTATTCTATTTTGAATATTTCAGCCATTAGTGTGTCAAAGTTACATAATTCCTTGAACAATACACTCTCAAGACTCAAGATGGAGAAAAAATCCTTAAATCATTGGAGGACCTTTTCATTAAATTAGGTTTAGATCTTAAGGATGTTAATGTTTCCTGGGATATTATCAAAAAGAAAAATGATAACATTCAAACTCTTCGAAAGAGGTTAAAATTTCCCACTACAAAGCATCCACAAGCACAGGAGGTCGGGCAAGTTGAAAAAGAGAAAGAAACTTTGTTATTCATCATAATTGAACAAAATGTACAAATACAGAAAATGAAAAATTGAGATGGAGAAATTACTAAAGGAATGAGAGAAAGCTAGCAACACAATGATTTTTGCAGTACAAATAGGTTCAGGAAAAGGAGATGTAACAAGCAGATTGAAATAATAATTTTCTTCTCTCACTATAAATATGGAATAAATTGAAAAATTGAAGAAATCATTGGAGAGAATATACAAAGAACATAGATCTCGAACAAACACGAATGTGAATTGGCCCCATGGGGAATCTAAACTCAACAAATTCTTGGAAAATCTTAATGGAATTTCTAAGGATATTAAATTCGTTATGGGACTTGAGAAAAAGCATTCCATTCCTTTCTTAGATGTTATTTTCACTAAAAATATGATATAAGCATTGAGAATCAGATATACAGAAAGAAGATTCACACAGATAGTTATCTCCATGCTAAGTCTCACCATGTTAGGTCCCTATAATACTAGTGATTCCCCCATTACTATTGTCTTTGTATCCCTTATTGTTATTGTTGTGCCCCTATTGTCCCCATAGTATTATTATTGTTCCCCATAGAATCCCACTATTGTTATTTTTGTGCCTTTATATTATTATTGTTAGGTCGGCTTGGTTATATTGTGACCCCTTAGACTCCTATATATAGAAAGGATGTTTTTTCATTTGAATCATCCAAGAATTGTTCATTTGTTTAATGTAAGGAGGTTTCCCTCTTTGCTAAATTATAAGGCGTTGATCTATCTTTTCTATCTTTTTGTGAGATGGTTTCATAACATTTGGTATCAGAGGCTTTGGGTTCTAGGGTTTCGCTGCTCTAAATAGGTCATTGTGGAATTTTCGCTACAACTTTTTTTATGTGACGTTTTAGAAGTGAGAAAAAACCCATTTGAGACAAAATCTCGGTGAACCTCAGATCTGAATTTCGTATCTTGTCTCGCTATATTTTCGGAGATATGATCTAAGGAAGTTAAGGTTTTTGTAAGCTCCAAAATTTCATCTAAAACAGGCCATTATGGAATTTTCGCTATAACTCTTTCACTATGAAGTTTCAGAAGCTAAAAAAAAACCCATTTGAGAGGAAATCGGTCTAAACCTCAGCTCTGAATTTAATATCCTATCTCACTATATTTTTGTAGATATAATCTGAGGAAATTAGGGTTTTTGCAGACCCCCAAATTACATTCCAAACAGGTCACCTTGTGAAAAGCATCATAACTTTCTTTCTGAGCATCAGTTTGAATTTTCGTAAAATTTTATAGAAAGTGGACGGATTGTATGTTTTTGGGTACCATTTTTAGAACCTAAGGTTGAAATAGTCACCCACAGCATGGTGTACAAGTTCTCTCTACTGAACAAGTCTATACTCGGGTCAACGTGGGAAATTTGGCATAATGCTTCATTGGAGAATACAACTTTGATCAGAATTGCAAAGCTAGAAATATTACTCAAAGAGTTACAGCAAGAAGAAATTTCAAACCTTGGAGATCCAAAATTACAGAGATACATCAAATTCAATATCGAGCTCCTACAAAATGAAAAAAGGTGTGTAGTTTTTTTTTTTTGCATAAGCTTGGTTTGAAAACTTAGTTTGAAGGAATTCAAAGGGCAGAGTGAAGCATTATTATCGGTAATTGATGCTCTGAAAAAAGAAAATGGAAACACCTAGTAAGAAACCTGAAAGCTCTAGCATGACTCATGAAGAAGAGGAAGAAATGCAACATGATATATCAAAATTACAAGACCAAGTGCAACAAATGTCACCAACACAAAAAGTAACAGAATCTAAGATGGATGGTTTAAAGAAAGACATAGAAGATAAGATGTATGGCATGGAAGCTAAGATGGATAGTTTAAAGAAAGGTGTGGAAGCTAAGATGGATGGTTTAAAGAAAGGTGTAGAAGCTAAGATGGAAGGTAAGATGGATGGTGTGGAAGCTAATATGGATGGCATGGAAGCTAAAGTGGATTATTTAAAGAAAGGAATGGAAGATTTGAAGACAAATTTGACAAAGCTTCTACAAGAAATGCTTACTAATGGCGAATGGGTAGTAAAGGAAACTCATGATGAGAATAAAATAAATGTTAATCATGATTTCATAGACTCTGACGTTGGATTGAATAACCACCATGTTCCAAATATCGATATGAATAACCACCATATAGCATAGGAAGAGGCTCTGCAGCTAAGTGCGCAGAGGCCTAGGGTAGAAATCCGCAGTTGAGTGCGTGGATCCCTGCAGCTGTGTTCGCATGGTAGTCAGAGTCTATACTGGAAATATGGATTATCAATGAAGAGAAGTATTATGGAATTACCTATGTATTTTACTTTTGTTAATTGCATGTGATTATGTTACGTTGAACACTGGGTTTATGTTTCAATGCTATCCTCATGCACAAATCTATATGTTTCTCTTTGTTATATGAATGCAAGCAAAGATATATGTTTACACGAAGATAATCATAATTACATGTTAAGACTGTACGAAACTAAGATAATCTGAGTAAATACAGAAGTAAGAGTAATTACAGAGGCATGTAAGTGCCTAATCTATCTATTTAGGGTATGCGAAGGACAGTCGTAGACCTTTGCGGAGGACTCCAGGATGATTAAGAAAGGTGTATCGATAAGCCCTAAAGGGCTTATCAATCTACGCGAAGGTAGAGTGAAGGTATAAAAGAGACATCACCACCATCTCAGGGTGTGGAAACTTACTTCCTGCATCCCCCCATACTGCTTTAGGTGAGACTTCAGTCCGCGCTCTGCAGATTGATGCTGAAAGGGCTGGTAGTGTAGGGGTTTTCTTGGATGACTAACACTGAACCTAGGTTAGGGCCCATCAAGTCAACAAATGGTTCCATTGCCGAGACCAGGATCTACATAACGAGATGGGTGATGTCACATCATTGGAATCCAACTAAGAAAGAAATCGAAGGCTGGCTGGATAGAAAGATCCACGAATTCGCGATGCAAGAAAACGGGAATCGACGATTGATGAAAGAATAGTGGTTGGACAGATACCTATACATAGAAATACATGAGATCTTCTTCTATTCCTTCCTGATTGAGTTGTACGAGTGGATCATGAAATTTGTAGAAGACCAAGGAAGGTGGAGGCTTGACGGTTCAATAGTCTGGACCCTGGAGTTAGTGCGAAGATTAGAAACCTCTAAAGATAAGATTGTGTGCATTGTCGATCATTGGCTCGATTGTATCATAGGAGGTTTCATGACATAGTTTGTGGTTGATACCTCGGTCAGTTACAATGAGGTAGAGCACCGCTTCTTCAAGGGGCCGCGAGGTAAGTATTTAAAATTGTTAAATACTTGGATTAATATGTTCTTTTGTGAAAAGCAGGTTACATAGCTACCTTGATGTTTGGGGCTATGTGAAGTTGAAGGAAATTCAAGAACAAGGGAAGAACAAGACCTGAATATAGTTTGCTAATTGAACCCCTTCTAAGTGATGATGAGGAAGTAGCACATGCATCTCCACAGAGTGATGTTCAGTTGATAAAGCAAGGGTTCCCACAAATACCTCATCCACCCACACCACCTCCATCTTCACCTCCGTCGCATACGCCTTTGCCTACACCACCGCCACCTCCACCACCATTCAATATGGCGAACTCAGTAAAGCTACCTTTGTTCAAGGGCGTGGGAAATGAAGATTCATACCAGTTTTGGTTCGTCGCGAAGGATGTATGGGAAGCTCAGAGTATCAGGGATGATCAAATGAAGGAAGCAACGCTGGTTAGTGCTTTGCAAGACTGCGCACTATCATGGTACATTAGCACTACACGGATAACTCGATGTCCGCGTTGGCAGATATCCAAACTGTTCTGAACAAGGAATATAGTAGACCTAAGTCTGAAGCACAATCAATCATGGGATTCAAAGAGATCATGATGAAACCTAATGAGACACCCTGGGATTTGGATCAAATATTGAAGTGTACGATCCGCGAAGCTACCATAAATTTGACAGAATGGGAGCACCGTGAATGGTTTGTGGCTTTGCTCCTGCCTCACCTAAGGGTTGCGCTATCACAAAAGAAGATTGGGGCCCAGGCGGAAGCTCTGGAAATCACGTTGAGATTGCATGAGACACCAATGCAAGATCTGAATCTAGGGGTTCAACAGATCCATGCGTAGTTATAGAAACTTTTCTTAGAATTACAGAGCCTGAAGAACAATAGGACAGTTCAGCCAGAGGTGCGTGAAGAGATTCGGTGCCTGAAATGCAAAGCTCAGGGGCATGACAAAGATCACTGCCCAGTCTTCGCGAATTATGTTGCAACAGGAGGAGCAATGCCCCTAAGGCTGGAAGCTCAAGCAGGGCCAAGCACAGGGCCTGCGCTATGGTGTGCTATCTGTCAGGTAGCTGGAAAACATATTACTAAAAATTTCCATTTGCTACAAAAATTTGTACAAACACCGCAACAACTCTTCTGAAACTTTTGTCAATTGGTGGGGCATGATGAGCGCAATTGCCAGAGATACAAATTAATGATAGACATGACAACTGCATACAGGGAGCAGGCAGAAACTCGACCTCCAAACCAAGGTGCTGGAGGAGTGTGAGGTGAGTGTGAGGGGTGAGGATGACGCTGAGGTGTAGGAGGACCTGGTAGAGTTTGAGGGTAGGTTATTTGTTACAATTGTGGAGGACTAGAACACTACGTACGAGACTGTCCAAATCCGACATGTTTGTCATGCTGCTATTGTACTCAGTTTGACTGTGCAATGAAGGATTGTCGTATATTGTTGGTTAAGATATGTGAGAAGGGGGCACAACCTCAGCAACCGACTCAGAACCTACAGATGACGAGGGATGAGCCTCGCAAGGAAGATCCTAAGGTGAATATTTTACTGTAGAGTGGGGCAACGATGGGTGAAGATAAGGGGAAGCAACCTAAAGAAGGCGAGTGAGTCCGCAAAGTGCTAAAAGAGGAGACTGAGTTTGATCTAGAAGGCATAAAAGAAATGTGTATGGAAGCAAATAAAAGTTTCGATGGGGCGTATACCTCAGGGAATCAAGAGAAGCTAGCTGAAGAAATGGACCCATTTATGATTACCATGTTTTTGGAGACTTGCATGAAACTGCTATGAGATAGAAAGGTTGTGAAAGGACTGAAGGAGCTAATCAATAGGTGCGCTAGGAAGGAAAATGTTACTGATGGACCATTTTTAGTTAGAAATATTGGAAGGCATAAGACGAGAAAGGGGCATGAGATGAGGCTTACTGCGCAAATAGGCGAATATGAGATGGATAAAGTTAGTTTAGATTTGGGGTTGGAAACAAACATTTTTTCGAAACAGACATGGGAGAGAATGGGGAGACCTATGCTATAGTGGTCTTTGGTTTAGTTAAGGATGGCAAATCAGTAGAAAATCATTCCAATGGGGAGGTTGGAGGGGGTAATAGTTGATATTGAAGGCACGAGCGCACTAGCTGATTTTGAATTGATAGAGATTATGGATGACAACATCCCTACCTCGAGCTCCTTGGGATCGATTGGGCCATTGACATGAATAGGGTAATCAATCTAAAGAAGTGGAAGATGATATTTGAGAAGAAATCAATCCGCGTAGTAGTGCCCTTGGACCCTGCAAAAGGACCGCGCTATGCTGAACCAGTCTGTGATTATGAAAGTGATGACGATTTGGACCAGAATTACAAGATAACGATGCAAGATCAGGATTGGGTGAATTCGATAGTAGATGGACATACTGCATGGGACTGGGAGAGTTCCTTGAAATTAGATTCAGATGAAGAATTAGATCATTGGCATAATTGATTGCATGAAGTATCTACGCTGTGCTGTAATATGATGACCAAGTCGTTGCGCTATGTATCATCAGAGGTAAGAAATATGACTTACTATGATGGTTTAACTGATGTTCATCACTTTTTGGATGTATTTTATAGAGAAGTGCCATAGAAACATTTCTTCTAGGCCCTAGATTAGGCGCTACATGCTACACCTATGAGATGGTGGGGCACACACAAGGACAGTTTTGATGATTGCCGTGTATACAAAAAAATGATGAGAGTGCGGTTTGGTCACCCACAAGTGTGGCTAACTGAAAAGTATGATGCGAGAAATGATCCGCGTGACCATTTAAAGAAATGGACTGAAGCGTATGGAGCGAAGCCTCAGCCGGAGTGGGTCCATCTGTTTTGTCATACCTTAGATGTTATACCGATGAATTGGTACTTAGAGACAGAACTCCACCATGGAACTGAAGAATGGGATGTTTTGCACCAAGGATTTTTGATGACGTTCAACTTTGAGGATGGGTTTGAATGTATTGATGAAGCGTTGTAGGAGTTTATGGCAGAAATATTTAGGATACCATAGGATCCTCTAGATTTGATTCAACCTGATTGGACTACCCTGCTGAGCCATGCACTGGAGTGCTACAATGTAACAATGGAAGAAGAAGACGAAGACCTGAGGAAGATTAATATCCCAGACACTGAAAGTCACTGCGAATTTGAAGGACCACAACTAGAGAACCTAGACATAATTGAGCTACTCAAAACTAGATAGGCGAACATTGGCACAGAGGCAGAGCCGAAGTTTCAAAGATTGGGGACTACTCGGACAACATGATAGTATATAAGGTCTCTGAATACTCCGCGAATATCGGGATCTGTTCCCCACAAAGTTTTCAGATCTAAAAGGGATAATAGGGGACTTGGGTGTCATAAAGATCACTCTAAAACCAGATCAAGCTAGTTAAGCAAAGAGCTTACCACGTCAATCTGAAGTATAAATAAAGGGTCCATTTGGAGTTGGATAAAATTCTTGCAACAGGTATCATTGAACTAGTGAAGGAGTCTAATTAGGTAAGCCCAATGGTATTTCAGGACAAGAAATAGAAGGATGAGATATGGATATGCGTAGATCTTAGGAAGTTGAATGATGCTTGTGTACATGATCCCTTCCCAACTCCATTCATCGATGAGGTGCTAGATAATGTTGGTAGACAAGAAGCATATTATTTTACTAACAGGTTCTCAGGGTACCATCAGATCAAGATCGCACCGGAGAATAGGAGTAAGACGACCTTCACGACTGAATGGGGATGCTTCCAGTATAGTGTGATGCCTTTTGGGCTGAAGAATGCGCCATCGATCTTCTCGCACGTACACATCGCAACGTTCAAGGATTTCATTCACAAATTTCTGGAGGTATCATTTGACGATTGGACATTGTTTGGACTGGTAAAGTGCCACGTAGTAAGTCTACGCTTGATGCTAGATACATGTCAGAGGTACCAGATCACACTCAATCTAAAGAAATGTTTTTTCTATGTCCCTTTTCGGATCTTGCTAGGTCACATGGGATGTAGACAAGGCTTGATGGTATACCTCGCGAAGATCGTAGTTATAATCAATTTGGAGTCACCAAGAAGTGTGAAACAGCTACGCAAAACATTGGGGCATATTGGGTGCTATATAAAGTTCTTCAAAAGCTATGCCCAGATCACTGCACCGTTGGAGAAACTGTTAAAAAAGGATGCTACATTCTACTGGAATGAGTAATGTTAGAAGAGCTTAGATGTGATCAAAGAGAAGATGGTCACCGTGCCGATCCTAGTCTTCCCAGATTGGAAGAAGGAATTTCATGTGCATGTGGACGCGTCATGTATTATGCTGGGAGCAGTACTGATACAGACTAGTGAGGGGGAATTAGATCACCCAATAGCATATGCAAGTAGGAATATATCTAAATCCGAGAAGAATTATTCAATGACAGAGTGCAAAGGTCTAGCTATGGTATACGCACTCCAGAAGTTTAGGCACTACTTGCTAGGCGGACAATTTAAGATGTATACAGACCATTCTGCAGTGAAATACTTGGTGAACAAGCCTATGTTGGGGGGAAAATATGAAGATGGATGTTTTTGTTTCAAGAATACAATTTTGAAGTTATTGTGAAACCAAGACGCTTGAATGTTGGACTGGATCATCTATCACACATTGAAACAAGAGAGGAGCCTACTAATTTGGAGGAAGGACTACCTGATGTGTATCATTTTGTGGTGCGCATCGTGGATAGTCACTTTGAAGATATTATACACTTGTTGACGAGGGGAACGGCTCCAGAAGGATATGCTAGCCAACAAAATAAGGAATTGGTGGTGCATGCAACAAACTTTTCTATCATTGCAGGACACTTGTGTAAAATGGGACCAGATGAAATACTGCGACGTTATGTGCCAGAATTTGAACCAAACAACATCTTTGTTGAGGCTCATGGAGGATCCATGGGATGAAATTATGTGGGTAAATCAAGAGTGCATAAGATTCTATGCTTTGGGTTGTGGTGGCCAACACTGCATAACGATTCAAAGGTGTATTGTAGGGCATGCGATGCATGCCAAAGTACTAGTAGACCCTTGCGGAGGGATGGGCTGCCGCTAAATCCATAGATATCATTACAGCCATTCGAGAAGTGGGCGATTGACTTTGTGGGACTGATTCAGCCGCAATGAAAGAAGACGGGTGCATGGTACATCCTCAGGGAAAGCAAACCGCTCCGATACCATTGATCCAGATTTAAATGGGAACACAACAAATTATAGAGATAACCATAAATACAGAGATGCAGTGGAAATAATACTTCATTTCATTACTGTAAAATACTGAAATATGCTTACAAACATAAATGGAAATACACCAGCTAGGGTGATGGTAGCTTATATCTGAGAAGAGATGTGGCGGCTACATGCCTCTGAAATTTGTGTTACAATGAGGCATGAAGGCCTATTTATTGTTGAGAAACAATGGAAAGCATAAACATCCAAAAACCTAACCCTAGAAGATGAAACGTCAAATTGTGGGCCCCGTTTGGGTAAATTGGTACATCAACTTCGCGGGGTTGTAACTTTGGTATACGATCTCCGTTTGGCGCACACAATATCTCGTTAGAAAGATCAATCCGAGAACTACAAATTTAACAAGAGAAATATTCGACCATGGACCCTTACTGCTCCCTATTTTCCCAAAAAATGTCGTTTAGGGCCTCAAAACGACTCTAGAAGTTTAGGACCCGAAAAATTGCTAAAAATAGTCAACTGTGCTACAATTAAGGAAACTGAAAAAATGAAAGAATAAATGGTGGGGGTCCACGTGGAATTGTCAGGTGGCCACCAATATCCACCTGGATTAGGGATCCAATGAGAAAAACAAACAAAAATAAAATGATGCCTCTAGGAAATGATAAAGACGGTCCTCCAATGATTTACTCATCAGCCATCCTACCTCTAAAAAAACACAGAAGCCATTGTTTTATATTTCTCCAATGTTTGCACTACTCTCTCATGAATCTAACCCTATATTCATGGCCTTTCATCATCTCCCTCAACACCATCATGCAAACTAAAGACCTCAAGGGAGGATGAAAAGACTGCTACAAGAAGAAAACGCCTCTTGTAGAAGGGTGTGTAGTCACAACAAAAGTCACTGATATTTTTTTTTCCACCACCTGAAGGCATGATGGAGCCTTACCTGCAACTAGGAATGGACACACCATCCTCAGGAAGGCTTTCCACCAACAACAACAGCTTGGACATCAGAAAGGAAACTACACACACACACACACACCAAAGTCAACAATCAAGGTATCATCAAGTATGAAGACATGCACAAGAAACAGGTTAAAGAGTCAACTTGCTTGATTATAATGATTATATGGACCAAATCTAGCATGCAACTATTTTCAACAATTCAATCCATAGGTAGGCTCAGGTATGGCAACGCTCACCTCTTCCTTATGCATAAAACGACTAAAATTTGTAATGGTCGAGAGAGGTGTTTTAATAGGCTGGAGGTGGCTAGTGAACTTGGTCACTGACGGCTAGTAAACTTAAATTTGAGTTAGGTCACTCATGCAACATGGAGATGTCAACTCAAAATTAGGTGATGTCTTTGAAGAGTGGGGTGATAATCACAAGGTGAAATAAATGATTAAAAGGAGTGGGGAAAATGGTCTAAAAGAGGAAACTCGTGTTAATTCCATGTCACTGGAGTGCTTTGAGATTTTAACCTAAAGAGGATATTATGTACTATGATCAACTTCATTTACACCATCACCCATTCTAAAAATAGGTAGTGGAAAGACGAGCTATTGTATCATACCACCTAGGGTTCCACCGAGAAGTTTTGAACCCAATATGCAAGTGTTGTAGGAGGAAGTTACAAACAGGGCTGCAAGTTCTACAAAAGGGCTGAGAGGAGCTATAGGAGGAACTGGAAGGTGAAAAAGGAGCCAAAGTGGATCGAAATTGTCTCAAAACCATCATGCACACACATAATTGTTTTGACAAGAAGTAAGTGACACCTTCCTTTCTTGTTTTTACATCCATTTGCATGAGAAGTTTGCTTGAAATTAAGAGCCTGTAACAATAAATTGAGTAGTAGGAGTCATTTTTGAAAAATTTTGTGGTTAAAAGAGGAGAAAATTAGTTTGTTTGATATCAATTCGAGCACTATTCTCCCTCACTACTACGAAGAAACTTAACAATGTTTCACCACTGAGATTTTTTGAATTTTTTTTGAATTCCACACCTAAATAGCACCAAGGAGGAATAGTAGAATAAATGGGGGGAGGATTTAATAGAATAGAACCCTCATACACCAAGAGGATTCACCAACACCCTCCTATAGTGGACATCTTCAGAAGACACCAATGGTTGGGTTTCTTTGAGTTGCTAAAGGGGTATGATGATGATATTTCTCATGAATTTTCCATGGCATTACATTCTTAAGAGGAAGACAATGCCACTACTATTTTAAGAGCATTTTCCATCTCTCTCAGTCTTGAAACCATAATAATATTGACCACCTTACCACTAGGAATTAGGTGGAGAAAATAAGAGAAGGCAATGAGTGTCACAACTAGGAAAAAATCCTTCATTTCAAAAGAGAAGTTTGTAGAGGATAAGAATGGAGTAAGAGTAGAAAGTCTACCTTACCCTTGGGATAAGGAGTAAGAAGAGAAAGTCTACCTTACCCTTGGGATAAGCTATCTTACCATATCCTCAAGTATATATCTTGTGAAGGAAGATTGAGTTTGGTTTATGCCTACTATTTCAAATTGCTCCATGATATAAGGTTCAAGGTAGAATCACCTTTCTCTCAAAGACTTGGTGTTCCCCATTTCCTCCTACAATCAATCATGGAGATGAGTCAGAAGGTGAGGGAAGGAAAGCACCAACACTTAGATCACCGTGGCCTCATCAAGTTAATAATGATAGATGCTTTAAGCCACTTGAGGATCCTTGTCTTATGGAATAAATTTGTGGACATGGATAGGGATACTCTCATAAAAACCCAAGCCATCACACATGGAGAGACACTAGCTTCTAGCATTTGAGGTAGAGAAGGAAATACAAAAGAAGAAGAAGGAGAAAAAAGAGAGGAGGAAGAGGCAAAAAAAATAGAATAAGAGGAGAGAAAATTAGAGGAAAAATATATAGTAGAGATAGAGGAAGGAGATGAAAAAATCAAAGTAAAAGAGGGGGAGAAGAAAGTAGAAGAGAGAGTAATCCCTGAGGAGACTTCTAAACCCCGAGGATTAGAGGAACAATGACATAACACAAGTCTATCTCCAAGGGATACTGAACAGGAAGTAGCTACAAAATTAGCTACATTGGGCAGCCTTGTCAAGCCCAAGAGGAAGAAATTGTTGGGAACGAGTTCCCTTAGAGTCAATTTTGGGGTCAAAAGCCCAAGTTTTGGGGGAGAAAGCCTACATTTTGTATTAAAGAATGTAAATTCTCCACATTTTGTGGTCGTGGAGAGTGAAGATGTAAAGATTCATTAAGGGTTTCCACCCTTCTTTTGTGTAAGTCATGTCGGCTTTAGAGATCTACCCATGGTCTGCGAACCATGGGATTGTATAAAAATAAGTCCTAGAAGAGTCTCTTAGTAGTTCAGTTCAGTAGATCATGGATGAGTCATTGATGTAATGGGTTTGTGAGAGCTAAGAGCAAAGAGTCTTAGCGTAGGAAGAGGCTCTACAGGTGAGTGCACAGAGGCCTAGGGTAGAAATCCACAACTGAGTGTGTAGACCCTTACAGCTGTGTGCGTAGGGTAGTCAGATTTTGTACTAGAAATACGGATTATTAATAAAGAGAAGTATTCTGGAATTACCTATGTATTTTACTTTTGTTAATTGCATGTGATTATGTTACGTTGAACACTGGGTTTATGTTTCAATGCTATCCTGATGTGCGAATCTATATGTTTCTCTTTGATCTATTAATGCAAGCAAAGATATATGTTTACACGAAGATAATCATAATTACATGTTAAGAATGTACGAAACTAAGATAATATGAGTAAATATTGAAGTAAGAGTAATTACAGAGGCGTGTAAGTGCCTGATCTACTTTTTAGGGTACGCGAAGGACATTCGTAGACCTTCATGGAGGACTCCAGGATGATTAAGAAAGGTGTATTGATAATCCTTAAAGGGATTATCGATCTACACGAAGGTAGAGTGAAGATATAAAGCGACATCGCTACCATCTCAAGGTGTGGAAACTTAGTTCCTCCATCCCCCCATATTGCTTCGGGTGAGACTTCAGTCCGTGCTCCACGGGTTGATGCTGAAAGGGCTAGTAGTGTAGGGATTTGCTTGGTTGACTAACACTGAATCTGGGTCAGGGCTCATCAAGCCAACAAATGGTTCCATTGCCGAGACCAGGATCTACATAATGAGATGGGTGATGTCACATCATTGGAATCCAACTAACAAAAAGATCGAAGACTAGTTGGATAGAAAGATCCACTAATTTGCGGTGCAAGAAAACAAAAATCCATGATTGATGAAAGAACAGTGGTTGGACAGATACATGTACACAGAAATACATGAGATCTTCTTCTATTCCTTCCCGATCGAGTTGTACGAGTGGATCGTGAAATTGGTAGACAACCAAGGAAGGTGGAGGCTTGACGGTCCAATAGTCTGGACCCCGGAGTTAGTGAAGAGATTATAAACCTCTAAAGATAAGATCACGCATGTTGTCGATCATTGGCTCGATCGTATCATAGCAAGGTTCATGACAGAGTTTGTGGTCGATACCTCGATCAGTTACAATGAGGTAGACAACCACTTCTTCAAGGGGCTGCGAGGTAAGTATTTAAATCGTTAAATACTTGGATTAATATGCTCTTTTTTGAAAGCAAGTTATATAGCTACCTTGATGTTTGGGGCTACGTGAAGTTGAAGGAAATTCAGGAACAAGGGAAGAACAGGCCCTGAATATAGTTCGTTAATTGAACCATCTCTGAGTGACGACGAGGAAGAAACACATGCATCTCCACAAAGCGATGTTCAGTTGATAAAGCAAGGGTTCCCGCGAATACCTCATCCACCCACACCACCTCCATATTCACCTCCATCGCATATGCCTTTGCCTACACTATCGCCACCTCCGCCACTGTTCAATATGGTGAACTCAATAAAGCTACCTATGTTCAAGGGCATGGGAAATGAAGATCTGGACCAGTTTTGGTTCGTCACGAAGGATGTATGGGAAGATCAGGGTATCACGTATGATCAAATGAAGAAAGCAATGATGGTTATTTCTTTGCAAGACTGCCCACTAACGTGGTACATTAGTGCTGCACAGATAACCAGATGTCTATGTTGGTAGATATCCAAACTGTGCTGAACAAGGAATATAGTAGATGTAAGTCTAAAGCACAATCAATTATGGGATTCAAAGAGATCATGATGAAGCTTGATGAGACACCCTGGTATTTGGATCAAATATTGAAGTGTATGATCCATGAAGCTAACATAAATTTGACAGATGGGGAGCATCGTGAATGGTTTGTGGCTTTGCTCCTACCTCACCTAAGAGTTGTGCTATCACAAAAGAAGATTGGGACCTAGGCGAAAGCTCTAGAAATCACGATGAGATTGCATGAGACACCAATGTAAGATCTGAACCTGCGGGTTCAGCAGATCCATGCGTAGTTACAGAAACTTTGATTAGAATTACAGAGCCTAAAGAATGATAGGAAAGTTCGGCCAGAGGTGCGTGAAGAGATTTGGGGCCTAAAATGCAAAACTCAGGGCATGACAAAGATCACTGCCCAATCTTCATGAATTATGTTGCAGCAGGAGGACCAACGCCTCTGAGGCCAGAAGATCAAGTAGGGCCAATCACAGGGCCTGCACTATGTTGTGCTATCTGTTAGGTAGCTGGAAAATATATGAATAACAATTTCCATTTGCTACAGAAACTTGTACAGACACCGCAGCAGTTCTTCTGCAACTTCTGTCAAATGGTGGGGCATGATGAGCGTAATTGCTAGAGTTACAAATTAATGATGGACAGTACACCTGCATGCAGGGAGCAGGTAGAAACGCGGCCTCTAGACCAAGGTGCTAGAGGAGAGCGAGGTGAGTATCAGGGGTGCCGACGAGGCCGAGGTGTAAGAGGACCTAGTAGAGTTTGAGGACAGGTTATTTGTTACAATTGTGGAGGACCAAGACACTACGTGCAATACTGTCCAAATCCGACATGTTTGTCATGCCACTATTGTACTCAATTTGACCATGCAATGAAGGATTGCCATATATTGTTAGCTAAGATATGCGAGAAGGGGGCGCAACCTCAGTAGCCAACTCAGAACTTGTAGATGATGAGAGCTGAGCCTTGCGAGGAAGATCCTAAGGTAAATATTTTGCTGTAGAGTGGGGTAACAATTAGTGAAGATAAGGGGAAGCGACCTAAAGAAGGTGAGTGGGTCCGCAAAGTGCCAGAAAAGGATATCGGGTTTTATCTATAATGCATAAAAGAAACATTTATGGAAGAAAGAAAAGTTTTGCTGAGGCATCTACCTCACGGAGTCAGGAGAAGCCAGCTGAAGAAATGGACTCGTTCATGATTGCCACGTTTTTGGAGTCCTGCATGAAACTGCTATGAGATAGCAAGGCTGTGAAGGGACTGCAAGAGCTAATCAATAGGTGCGCTGGGAAGGAAAATGCTACTGACGGATTGCACATAGTCAGAAAGATTGGAAGGCATAAGACAAGAAAGGGGCATGAGATGAGGCTTACTGCGAAGATAGGCGAAAATGAGATGGATAAAGTTAGTTTAGATCTCGGGTCGGACACGAACATTTTTCCAAAACATACATGGGAGAGAATGGGGAGACCTGTGCTACAATGGTCTCTGATTTAGTTAAAGATGGCGAATCAGTAGAAAATCATCCCAATGGGGAGGTTACAGGGGGTAATAGTTGATATTGAAGAAGCGAGCGCACTATGTGATTTTGAATTGATAGAGATTGTGGATGGCAGCAATCCCTACCCCACGCTCCTTGGGATCGATTGGGCCAGTGACATGAATGGGGTAATGAATCTAAAGAAGTGGAAGATGATATTTGAGAAAAAATTGCTCTGCGTAGTAGTGCCCTTGGACCCTACAGAAGGACCGCGCTATACTGAATCGGTCCGCGATTATGAAAGTGATGACGATTTGGACCAGATTTATAAGATAACAATATATTGCATGGGACCGGGAGAGTTCCTACACATCAGATTCAGATGAAGAACTGAATCACTGGAAGAATTGACTACATGAAGTATCTACACTGCGCTATAATATGATGACCAAGTTTTTGCGCTGTGTATCATCAGAGGTAAGAAATATGCCTTACTATGATGGTTTAGCTGATGTTGATCACTTTTTGGATGCATTTGAGAGAGAGGTGCCAAAGAAACATTGCTTCTAGGTCTTGGATTGGGTGCTACGCGCTACACTTGTGAGATGGTGGGGCACACATAAGGACAATTTTGATGATTGGCATGCATACAAAAAAATGATGAGAGTGTGGTTTGGTCACCCACAAGTCCGACTAACTGAAAAGTATGATGGGAGAAATGATCCGCATGACCATTTGACCAAATGGATTGAAGCATATGGAGTGAAGCCTCAGATAGAGTGGGTTCATTTGCTTTTTCATGCCTTAGATGTTATACCAATGAATTGGCACTTGGAGACAGAACTCCACCATGGCACTGAAGAATGGGATGTTTTGCGCCAAGGATTTTTGATGACATTCAAATTTGAGGATGGGTTTGAATGTATCAATGAAGTGTTGCAGGAGGTTATGGTAGCAATATTCAGGATACCACAGGATCTTATAGATTTCATTCAACCTAATTAGACTACCCAGCTGAGCCATGCACTGGAGTGCTACAATGTAACAATGGAAGAAGAAGATGAAGACCCGAGGAAGATTAATATCCCAGACACTGAAGGTCACCGCGAAGTTGAAGGACCATAACTAGAGAACCCAGACATAATTGAGCCACTCAAAACTAGACAGGTGAACATTGGCACAGAGGCAGAGCTGAAGTTTGCAAAGATTGGGGATTACTCGGATGACACGATAGTAGATAAGGTCTCTAAACTACTCTGGAAATATCAAGATATGTTCCCCACAAAGTTTTCAGATCTAAAGGGGATAATAGAGGACTTGGGTGTCATGAAGATCACTCTAAAACTAGACGCAAAGCTAGTTAAGCAAAGACCTTACTGCCTCAATCTGAAGTACAAAGAAAGGGTCTGTTTGGATTTGGATAAAATTATTGCAACAGGTATCATTGAACTAGTCGAGGAGTCTTATTGGATAAGCCCAATGGTATTTCAGGACAAGAAATAGAAGGATGAGATACGGATATGCGTAGATCTCAGGAAGTTGAATGATGCTTGTGTACATGATCCCTTCCCAACTCCATTCATGGATGAGGTGCTGGATAATGTTGGCGGACAAGAAGCATATTCATTTACTAACGGGTTCTCAGGGTACCATCAAATCAAGATTGCATAAGAGGATAGGAGTAAGACGACCTTCACGACTGAATGGGGATGCTTCCAGTATAGTGTGATGCCTTTTGGGCTGAAGAAAGCACCAAAAATCTTCTCACACGTAGTCATTGCATCGTTCAAGGATTTCATTCACAAATTTCTGGAGGTATACTTTGGCGATTGGAAAATGTTTGGACTGGTAAAGCGCCATGTAACAAGTCTATGCTTGATGCTAGATACATTTCGGAGGTACCAAATCGCACTTAATCTGAAGAAATGTTTTTCCTGCGTCCCTTTTGGGATCTTGCTGGGTCACGTGGTATGCAGACAAGGCTTTTTGGTAGACCCCGCAAAGATCACAGTTATAATCAATTTGGAGGCACCAAGAAGTGTGAAACAGCTACACGCAACATCAGGTCATACCGGGTACTATAGAAAGTTCATCAAAAGCTACACCCAGATCACCGTGCCGTTGGAGAAACTGTTAAAAAAGGATGCTAGATTTTGCTAGAATGAGGAATGTCAGAAGAGCTTGGATGTGCTCAAAGAGAAGATGGTCACCGCTCCAATCCTAGTCTTCGTAGATTGGAAGAAGGAATTTCATGTGCATGTGGACATGTCATGTATTGCACTAGGAGCAGTACTGACACAGGCTAGTGAGGGCGAATTAGATCATCCCATAGCATTCGCAAGTAGGAATCTATCTAAAGCTAAGAAGAATTATTCAACAATAGAGTGCGAAGGTCTAGCTATCGTATACGCACTCCAGAATTTTAGGCACTACTTTCTAGGCAGACACCTTAAGATGTATACAGACCATTCTGCATTGAAATACTTGGTGAACAAGCCTGTGTTGGGGGGAAAATATGAAGATGGATGTTGTTTTTTCAATAATATGATTTTTAAGTTATTGTCAAACCAGGACGCTTGAACACTGGACTGGATCATCTATCATGCATTGAAACAGGAGAGGAGCCTACTAATTTGGAGGAAGGACTACCTGATGCGTAGCTTTTTGCACTGTGCATCATGGACAGTCACTTTGAAGATATTATACACTTGTTGATGATGGGAATGACTCCAGTGGTGGTGCATGCAATAGACTTTTCTGTCATTGCATGACACTTGTATGAAATGGGATCTGATGAAATACTGCGACGTTATGTGACAAAATTTGAACGAAACAACATCCTTGCTGAGGCTCATGGAGGATCCATGGGAGGACATTATGCAGGCAAATCAAGATCGCATAAGATTCTACGCGTTGGGTTGTGGTGGCCAACACTACATAATGATTCAAAGGCATATTGTAGGGCATGTGATGCATGCCAAAGTACTGGTAGATCCTCGCAGAGGGATGAGCTACCGTTGAATCCACAGATATCATTACAACCATTCGAGAAGTGGGTGATTGACTTTGTGGGACTGATTCAGCCTCCAGGAAAGAAGATGGGTGCGTGGTACATCATCACTGCGACTGAGTATTTAAGCAGTGGGCAAAGGCACAGCCTATGAAGGACTGTATAGGTGCAACAACAACAAAATTCATTTTTGATTATGTATTGACAAGGTTTGGGTTTCCTAATATTTTGATGAGAAATCATGGTACACATTTTCTTAATGAAACGATCAATGCATTGATGGAGAAATTTAAGTTTTACCATAAGAAAAGTACACCTTATCATCCGTAGGCTAATGGGTTGGTGGAAAAATTTAACAAAATATTGGAGAGTGTGCTAAAAAAGGTTTTCAATGATCAAAGAAATGACTGGGATGTGCATGTACCCGCGATGCTATGGGCTTATAGAATGACTTGCAAGAAGTTGACTGGACAAATGTCGTTCAGGCTAGTTTATGGCATAGAAGCTATGATGCCAATGGAGTACATTGTACCAAGTTTACGAATAGTGGCATTCATAAGAATGGCAGATCACAGAGCCTTAGAGGAGAGGATCGCGCAGCTAACAGAGCTTGAAGAGCATAGATTTCTAGCTGGATTCCATCAACAACTTCAAAAGGAGTGTGAAAAGGCATGGCACGATCAACACATCAAGCTGCACACCTTCAAGGTAAATGATTTAGTTTTATTATATGACAAAAAATTTGATAAATTTCTAGGAAAATTTAGGATGCACTGGCTGGAGTCATATGTCACCAAGGAGATTACCACTGGTGCAGTAGTTTAGTTGGTAAAATTAATGGAGAACCCTTCCCAGAAAAGTTGAATGGGAGCCGATTGAAGCCATATACCGGAAATCCGGCTAGATGAATACATGATGGAAGCACAGTCTTAGTGTTCCAGGAAATTGAAAGGAGGCGCGAGACTATAAACTACATTGCTCGGGTCGTGGAGCTGCGTGATAAGGCAACTTCAAGGAACGAAGAAATGTCATAGTGTCTGTAGAAACGTGTGGGGAGCTGCGCTATTGAAGAAGGGACCACGTAGGGAAGTTGGAAAGTGACCGTTATGGTCACTGTTCATGATTTGAAGATGCAAAAATGGCTAAGTCGGTATTTAAGGGCAATATATTTAAAAATTTGTAGCCAATCTAGCATTTGTGAATGAATTTTGGGGGGAATAGTCGGATTTGAATTCGAAAATTCCTATAAATTACAGATGGCTGCCCAACGAAAAATACTTGGCATTTTTAGAATTGAGTTGTTGATCTCTCAGGCGCATATGAACCGTGAGAATTTTGAAGCTTTGATAGCAAGTTTAGCATTTGAGAGGTTGTCAAAGGAAACACAGGAGTTTTTGACTAGCATCATGTCGTCACCCACATAAACTATGAGTGCTGGAGAAGCAACGATGCTGAGGGATCTGCCTTGGAGGTACCAATGGCAGCTAAGGAAGATGCCCCAGAGATAACAAGTGTTGAAGTACTTGCAAAGGTACCCAAATCGCCAAGGTCGCCCAGGCCAAGGCCTAAGACGACCAAAGAAGGTCCGAAAATGAAGAAATATAAGAAGAAACAGACATCATCGGTGTGCACGTCACCCAGAAAACACCTGCAGAAGGAAAAGCCCACTGTGCAAGAGAAGGGCAAGGTAGTTGACCTGGAACCTGAAGAATACATTGAAGATATCAATATGGGTGGGGAAGACATTGACATGGGGGCAGAGGACGTTGACGTTGAAGGGTCTGACCCTATCTCTAAACTACCTGAATACATTCCTTTGCACCGAGGCAGGACAAAGGCCCCAAAGGGCATTGATGAGAGAAAATTCACACTGCATACACCGTTTCTGCCAGAGAAGATTGCATTTGAAGGACTGCGCCTAGCGTGCGTCCCCCATTTAAAGCTGGAAGATTGGGATTTGGCTGATACGGAGCACTTTCCCCACTTAGAGACCGATCAATTTATGCACCATGTCTTCTATAAGGACTCTAGTGTGACCGCATTGGAGCCAAGAAAGTGGATAAAATGGTTGGACAATGCAGGACTGCTAAACATGCTATGGGTGTCGCATTACAACCGTAAGCCCATAACCATGATAGTGATCAAAAAATTGTTATGCCTGGTGCACGATGGCTACCTGTGGTTAGAAGAACCAATATCGATCACTGACATGTTGATCCATAGGATCACTCAGCTACCACATTCAAGATTAAATCCGGCCATGGCATTCCTTCGCACGTAAGTGCTTGATCTATCTATTTAGGGCATGTGAAGGACAGTTGTAGACCTTTGCGGAGGACTCCAGGATGATTAAGAAAGGTGTATCGATAAGCCCTAAAGGGCTTATTGATCTACGTGAAGGCAGAGTGAAGGTCTAAAAGTGACATCACTACCATCTTAGGGTACGAAAACTTGGTTCCTGCATCCCCCCATACTGCTTCGGGTGAGACTTCTATCCGTGCTCCACGGATTGATGCTGAAAGGGCTAGTAGTGTAGGGATTTGCTTGGCTAACTAACGCTAAACTTGGGTTAGGGCCCATCAAGCCAACAATAATCAAGACAAGGTCCCATATATTTCAGAACCTAGAAGAGCACTACAGTTAGGCAAGGGAAACCACAAGCTCCTACAAAGGTCCCTATCATTATTGATGAATCACCAAGTAAAAAGGAAGAAATAGGACCCAGCGAAGGAAATATCGAGGAGGTAACTCCTCCTAAAACCAAAACCAAGTCACCTGTAGCATCTATGGGTAGGCCCACCACTAGGTCAGTGACCTTCAAGAAGCCAAGGACATAAGTTTCCTTGAGAAAGGAGAAGAAGAAAAGCTACAGAAGGAACCCAGAAAGCTATAGGAGAGACAGGGTTTGGTACAGGAGACACAGGGTTTGGTAAATGAGAGATAGGGTTTGCTATAGGAGAGACAGGGTTTGCTACAGGAGGGGGAAAATCTTCTAAAGGAAGAACATGGTAAGATACAGGAGCACAGAAAAGAGCTACGAAAGGAATAAACCACCTAAAAGCCAATTTGAAAAGACCAAAAAGAGATCCAAGAGGCTAACCCATAACCTAGATTGGGGTCCTACTACAAATTTATTGGAGGAAATATTATCACTGAAAAATTTGCAATCCCACTCCTCTATGAGGTAGAGAGAGAGGTAAAACCCATAAGTGGTTGAAAATTTCAAAATCCAATAATGTCGATGATGTGGGCCTCATGGAGAAGAAATTAATTGAAATGGGTAAGGAATTAAGTGATTTAATAGTGAGGGAGTCTATTATGAAGGAGTAGCTACATGCATAAAACACAAGGTTGAGAGAGGCTACCGGAGAAAGAAACACAACTTGCCACCATGGCAAGTCTCTTTATGGAAACATTGCAATGTAGGAAACCATCAAAATATTATGCTCTCTTCTTCAAAGAATAGTGATTGTAGTTCTAGATAAAAACTATAACATAATATGGATCTCTGCCTTTTAAGGACTACAACCAGTCTATTGAGTTTTGGTCCTTGGAACTAGATTAGTATGGAAGACAAGGAAAAATTAGTTAAATTCTATATTCATAATTTCACTTTTGGGATCCCAATTCATGATTGGGAGAAATGCAACTAATGGCTTTAGCATCTTGGTTGAGAGACAAGGGTTGAGGAGGTGAAAAAGGTAATGACAAAGGAGGAGAAGGAACCCTTGTATATTGGGGAAGAGATAGTGATCCCTAAGGTTGTCATCAACAATCATAACCTCATCTCCAATGATTCTAATTTAGCACCCAAATACATTTATACTCAAGAGAAAGCCATTCTACACTTTGAAGTCACCTTTAGAATGTTGGGAAAAGAGAGTCTGCAAGATCTCCAGAGAAGATGGCTTGCCTTACCTAATAGTATACAAGTTAGATAATATCACTCTTCTGAAAGGCTAAGGAGTGCCTTGGAGATAACGACATTGTACAAGAGAATCATGTAGAGGATGAAAATTAGGTGGATAGGACTCAAACTCACTCCAACCTTGCTGCTAGGATTACAAGAAGGAAGAGATAAAACATAAGAGCATAGGGAGTGGATTGGTATAGAAAGAAATGCAGGTTTTTACCCACAAGAGGGTATGCCATCTGAGGAGACTTGGGATGTCAGAGAGGCCACCAAGGCCATGAAAGATATTCACATGGATGACTAAGTTTCTCAGAGGATGAAAAAAACCTTCAGCAAGGGGGTTATGATGAGTCCCATCAATAGATACATTTTTAAGATCATCATGGAATCCTGCAGCCTTAAAACTACCCTTCTCTCACATTAATTCACATTTTTTGTTATATTATGTTTAGTAAGAGGAGTAAAAGGTGATTCTCATAGTATGTGGCCTAATGTGGTTTAGTTTCAGGAGAAAGAAGCATTTTTTAGGAAATTACTATGCAGGGGCTTGATGGAGATAACCATGATAGAATCTAGGGGGTTTGTCCACCTCCCTAACTCTGTAACTCGACTTGGGATCACAACATCCTCTTTCATCAGTTCGAATTCATTGGCAGCCGAGTAACTCCTAGTAAAAGTGAAGCTCAAGAGGGAAAAGATCCACCATTTTTTAGATCAAGGAGGGAATCACTCCTAATTTCAAGGGAGATTCTATCAGCTATGCTTTTTTTTACAAATAAACAAGATGAAAATCTCATTAGGGTTGGAATTTTTTATTAAGCTAGGTGTAGCTATTAAGCCGAGAGCTTGACATTGTCATTTTGAACTTTTATGTGATGTATGAGACCTCTACTTTCTAATAATGAGAAGTTTTTTATTAAGATACGTATGAGTTAGTTTCATAGCGTTGAGACCCATGGGTTTGGGCCCAACGCAGAGGGTTTGGTCCCTCTTTTGTACTTGTGTTTTGTTCTTGATTCCAAGTAGTTCATAATTTCTTTCATTTCAATAGATGTTAAGCTATAAAGACCTATGGTTGCAAGCTGCTACATCACCTCTCTTGCGGGAGAATGGGTGGAAGGATTCACAATATTGGTCTAAGAATATTGTGTTTATGATTTATTAGAAATAGATGAATGTTATTTGTTGTGCTTCACATTTTCTTTCTGTAGTTTAGTGATTAGAGTAGTATTATGACATAAAATAGATGTTATTTAAATTCAACTCATCTTTTCCATCATTGGTTATATCAATTTGTTAATGATCAATGGATATATGCATGTGATTGGTTGCAGGCATGTGTTTATTTGAAGGGGAGGGCACCTCTTCCACTTCCATCTTGGACTTCTCCATCTTCTCTTTCCACCCCACAATTCTATGCCAAAACTCTGTTTTCATAAGTCACTTTGCCTAGTAAACTTAGGACACCGTGAGCATTCATCCTAGTATAAGACATACCACTGAGAGGTCATGGGATTGGCTAGGGGGGCTCAACCCAACCTTCCTTCATTCTCGGTAACCTCCATCCACCTCTCCATATCCTCAAGGCATCATTTTCACCCTAAAATTTCTCTTGGAACCCCACATGTAGCAATACAAGACCTCTTGTAGCAACCACCTGTAGTAAGCCGGTAACACAACTTTTGCTTACCAGTTTTGATCCCCCTTCAAATTTAGCTTAGTCAAGATGGGTAACGACCCCAAGTTGTGATTTGATGATCGGGGGAAGCTTCTAGGCCACTCCAACCATTCCTTTTCCTCACTGTAAAACAAAGTAGAATTAGTTTTTAATCACGAGTATGATGCAAGTTAGGTTTTTGATTTTCAAGCAAGTTTCAACTAGGTCGATGATAAATGCAAGTAAGTTGGTAGTTTGATGAATTATGCAAGATAAAGTAGCTTCCTTTATACAAGTATATTAGCCCTTGTTCTTTCATGAATGATTAATTAGCATCTACAAGTTGAGAAAATGGCATTTCCACTTTCATAGCTAGAATTAGTATTCAAGTATACTTTCGTCGACAAGCTTTCATTATAGTTCAGTAGGAGGAATTTTCTCTGAGAACTTTGATCTGATGTCATGAATGAGGGTGGCATGAGTAGAATCCAATCTATTATGCATATAGCAATGTCACCTCTAAGTTTGTATGAACCCCAGGTTGATAATTTGAGTTGAGGAACCCTTGGGATTTGCAACATTCTTGGTGCAATATGAAGGCTCACCAATACTCTTCTTGTAGGATGCTAGTATGGCCATCTTAGAGAATCTACCGATGGCCATGTAAACATATTTTTTTCCATGTTTAGTAGAAGGAATGCCTGACATGTAATCCATGGAGATGGATTCCCAAGGATGACTAGGAGTTGGCAGAGGAGTATATAAGAAATGCTTCTTGATTTTCGATTTGGAAATGGCGCAGGAAATGCAGGATTTGATGTACTTCCCAACATCCATTGAAGGTTCGACCAATAAAAATACTTCTGCAACACTTCCATTGTTTTCTCTACTCATAAATGTCCAGCAACCAGACTATAGTGCACGTCCCAAATCATATTGTCATGTTCGCTTGAAGGAACACAGAGGTGTCATAGGTGGCATAATAGTGTGCCCTAGAGATGAAAATCTAGAACTTTCTTATCTTCCAGGAGAATTTGGTATGTGTTGACAAATTTTGAATCACTTTTGTAAATATGCAGCCACCCCAAAGTATTGTGTCCACAAGAGTCAAGAATAGTGGTCAACACCATAACCAATGGTCGATTGAGATAGTCTACAACATTATTGGTGTTTCCCTTCTTGTACTTTATGTTCAAATGGAATTGTTGCAGATATGTGGACCACTTGTGATGGCAATCATTCTGCAACTTTCCTTTTGTCTGTATGTACTACAGGGTTTGATGATCTGTGTGGATGATCGTTTCCTTCCCCATAATGTAATGCTTCCATTATTGGCAGACTTGCATAATGTAATACATCTCTTTGTCATAGGTGGGATACCTTTGGAATACCTTTGAAAGTGTCTCATTATGATATGCCACTGGATGCCCCTACTGAGAAAGAACTGCCTTGATAACATAGTCTAAGGCTTCTGTCTTAATCTCAAATGGTTGTTGCAGGTCTGGTAATGTGAGCACCAGTGCATAGTAGAGGCAATGCTTCAAATCAAAAATTTCCTCCTATTAGGAATCATACCAAAAGAAATCTTCTTAAAGTGTCTCACTGTGATATATCACTGGATGCCCCTACTAAGAAATAACCGCCTCGATAATATAGTCGAAGGCATCTGTCTTAATTTCAAATGGTTGTTGGAGGTATGGTAATGTGAGCACTGGTGAAGAGCAGAGGCGATGCTTCAACTCAACAAATGACTTCTATTAGGACTCATACCAGAAGAACTCTGATTTTTCTCCACCCTTGGTGACTTGACTCAAAGGCTAGGTGATATGAGAGAAATCCAACACGAACTTGTGGTAGAAATTAGCAAGACCCAGAAAGATGTGTAGCTCTACTAGAATGGTTGGGGCTGGCCAATATCAAATAACATGTACCTTGGATAGGTCCACATGCAAACCTCGCTCATCAATGATGTACCCCAGATATTGAACTTGGGTCATACCCAAAGTGTAGCACACAACTTGTGTTGTTGCTGGGTTTGGAGGACCTGCTGAGTATGTTGTAGGTGCTCTTCCAAAATCTGGATGAAGACAGGATGCCATCCAAATACACTACCATGAATGAGTTGGTGAAGGGCTGCAATATTTTTTTTATTAGCCTCATGAAGGTTGTGACGGCATTCATCAACCGGAAAGGCATGACCAACCATTTGAACAGGCCCTTCTTGGATTTGAAGGTAGTCTTCCACACATTGGAGGGTTCGATTGGAACCTAGTGATAACTGGAATTCAAATCAATATTGCTAAAATATTTCACCCCCTTGACCTAGTCTAGAAGGTCATCAATCCATAGGATTGGATATGTATTCTAGACAATGATCTTATTCAACACTCGATATTCAATACAAAGTCTATTGGTGTCATCTTTCTTCTGTACCAACATGATTGGGCTTCCACGGGGTGATGAACTTGGCTTGATGTGCCCTTTTTGCAATAGCTCCTTAATATGCCTCTTAATTTCATCATTCCCTAGAATAGAGTGTCAGTACATCATTCCATTAGGTAGGGCCATGCCCAGGGTTAGATCAATGGAGTGATTGACTTGACAGTGTAGGGGTACCCTTGTGGGTGAGGTGAAGATGTCCATGTACTCCTCCATGACCTTGTCCATCTAATGCTACCGTGTAGAGGAGCCCTGTCTGGAGGATGTGGATGTGGCCATAATCTTCCTCTTGTCATGAGGGTGAATCATAAGGAAGACAAATTTTCCAGTCTGGGAAATGATCCTACTGCATTGCTTCAGATAGATCAAAGAGATGGTTATAGGTGGTTCTATCTCCAGTATCCTGTATAACTTATTTTCCAATGAAATAATAATAGTGCGAGGCCTAGAATCATACAAAGAATGATACTTCCACAAGTATGGTTGGCCTAATAGTACATCACAAAATTCAAGAGGAGAAAAATGATACAATACCTCATCTGTGAAGGGCTTGATGTTGTAAGGAAGGTGACACTGCTAGCTCACGTGGGGATCTTCTCCTTGGTGAAGCCACCCGATGGTGTATCGCTATGGGTGTGGTGTGGTCAGTAGGCTCAACCTCTTCACAAGATCTGATGAAATGAGTTTCTTTTATTTTTTTCCATCGACAATGAACTACAACAAAGAACCCTTCACCCACATCTATGAGTGGAAGAGTCGCTCCCCATCCTCTGGATCTCTGGGCTCAATCTCTTGGATCTTGGTGGTGGTAATGGTGGCGTTAAGCTCTGCATCAATAATATGCTTCCATTTTTCATTCCCCTTGTTGGGTTCTAACTAAAAGTTGGAATATGCATCTGATTCAGAAGCCTTCAACTCAAACACCAATGACTGATTTGCTCGACACTCACTTATGTTTTGAGTGAGGATCTTATGGAACTCACATCATTTCCTTGTGTCTTTCTTTGTATTCGTGGTGTTTTTGCTTGCTTGCAGCTTCAGCGGGTTGCCCTTGGTTGTCGCACCTTATATTTGTCCTTTGTTCTATGGTTTGGGGTACCTTTCCTTTGCTTC
The DNA here is from genome assembly GCA_031772625.1 of Pinus tabuliformis. Lineage (NCBI taxonomy): Eukaryota > Viridiplantae > Streptophyta > Pinopsida > Pinales > Pinaceae > Pinus > Pinus tabuliformis. The sequence continues at coordinate 438,043,730 of CM062817.1, forward strand.
AGATTAGCAAATGAAAAGTTTCACTTCTTCTGTTTAAATTTCTGCTCAATCTTGACAATGTATTGATAGACAATGCTAAGCGAGCAGATGTCTAGGAACTCCATCTTGTCCTGGATGTACTTGTGTAGACAACCACAATACTTCAATACCAAATTCCACTCAAAATCATTGATACCCAACTTCGTACGAAGGGTATGAAAAATATTTTTGAAATTCGACACGTCTTGGTCCCTTTCCTACTGCAACGTGGTTCGCTTTATGTATTTATCTTCATAACTCATAAAATGGTAATATTGTTTCTTGATGGCATCTTAGAAAGAATTCCAAGTGGGTGCATATGAAAAAAGTGAGTGTTACCTCTCGTCCTTCTATTCACAATAGGTTTCCCACTAGTCCTTGACATGGGGGGCGACGTTGAGGAGTGCACAAGTAATCTTTTCTTGATTGGAAAAGTCATGAATCAAAAAATATCCTTCCAATAGATTTAACCATCTATCTATGGTTTTTGCGTCTATCTGACCTTCAAATATGGAAATGTTAAAGTTGGTTTGTACCTTAAAGGGAGTGGCGCCTCTAGTGTGGCTTCTTGATGAGGATGTGTCTCATGTGGGTAACCACCAAAGGATTTTGGCAAAGTTATCCATCATTGCATTCCTCTGTCACTCAAGGGTTTCCTCAAGTAATATTTTAAAAGTATCTTCTGCTCCATCATCTTTCTCTTCTTCCACCATAGGAGGCCTTCGAGTTTTGCGAGGTTGGTCTTGCAAAGGTTCAACTAGTTTGAGTCCTAACTCCTTATACCCTGACCTCATTGGGGACATGCAAATAAAAACAAAGAAAGAGTAGACCACTCTGATACCATTGATCCAGAATTATGTAGGAATGTAATAGATAAAAAATATAAACATAAACATAGAGATATAATATAAATAAATCTTCATTTCATTAATATCAAAGAACTAAAAGATGCTTACAAGTAGAATGGAAATAAACTAGCTTGGGTGATGGTAGCTTATCTTTGATAAGAGATATTGTGTCTACATGCCTTTGAACTATGTTACAATGAGGATCAAGGGAATTTTTGTTATTGAATAATAAATGGAAACCCTAAACAACCAAAACCCTAACCCTAGGAGATGGATCGCCAAGAGTTTGTGGGCCCCATTGGGCTTAGTTGAGCAATCAACTTCCCAGGGTTGTATCTTGGTAATATGATCTATGTTTGGTGCGTACTATACCTCCTTGGGGACATATCTCCAAGTAATATAGGATTTTATTGGAAATGGACCTCAAAAAATTCCATTTAGGGGGTTAAAAAAACTTCGAAGTTTAGTACCTGAAAAACTGCTAAAAATAGTAAATGCTGCTATAATCAAGGAAACTAATGAAACCGACTGGAGGTATAGGTGGAATAGGTAGGTGGTGATCTGAAATTGATTTCTATTTAATTTTGTGCTAGTATCATTTCCATATATAAAATTTTCTTTTCTTTGGTTTGCTTATCCATAAAGAGTTTATCCATGAGCATCTGATAGTCAATTCATCTAACTTGGTGAAATTTAGTGTTTTGCATGAAATTAAAAGCATTAATTTATTTTGTTGAACAACAACATATAAAAACAAAACAAGCACAAATAACAGAAATCAATACATAATTTTTTGTTGAAGGAGTTCACCCCTCCTGGGTTGCATCTCCTTGGTCCAGCTTCATAGTGTGGGCCATTGTATTAGCTTCAATTGTGCAAAAATTGTTGTTACATGCATCTAGTTCTATTGGAACCTATTCCAGTGAGTTTAAAACATTCAAATCTATCAAAAATTAGTATTTTTTTACTCAATTTGATTACCAGCTTCTCTGGGAATGGCCTCCAACACCTGGTGGCCCTAGGCTTCAAAAATTGTCAAGTGACCAAAAACACATGTTATTGACCTCTTCTACCTCTGCCACCTAGTCCAATGAGTTCCTAGCATGTCAATTAGCCAAAAATGACTATTGATTTTTGAAATGTGGTTGAGAATTGCCTCAGTTATGGCAAAACCATTTTTTCCGACATTTCCTCCACCAAATCTGGAAAGACTCCAGTTAAGTCTGCCAAATTTGGTGGCAATTCTGGATTTGTTGGCTCCTCAAAAATTTCCGCCAACTTAATCCATCATTAACAAAGAGTTAATTAGCATCTAACCATAATTATGGTGCTAAACGCGCTTAGCGTTGACCCTTGGTCACATATTTGAGGTCGCATGGAGAGGGGGTTGGCATAGCGGGGCTGGCTCCCTCCTCTTCGTCGTCAATCAACGTGATGGTTTAAATACAACTGCATGTCCTTGATTTTCAATATATGCTCAGTGGTCTATTTGTAACATAAGGGAGTTATGAGGGGGAGGTCACGGATTCAAACCCGCCCTCCCCCATCGTATTTTTTAAACATATAAATATATGCACCCCTGAAACTTTGATATGCACCATTTGATATTAATATGCCATTACCTTCGAATTTGCATGTGGATTTAAATTCGGACTTTTGAAATTTAATTAAATTCAAAATATTGAATATATAAAATATATATCATATTATAATATAATATATAGTTAAAAAATTATATAATATAAAATAAAAATTATATATAATGTTTAAATAATTAAAAAAAATTCAAATTCCACCTTAAAGGCTAATTAGGCAATTTCACCTTCCCTGTGACAAACTGGCGAATCCAGAGGTGACACTTGACACAGTGTCACTGGCTGAAAGTGGAGAATATTCTCTGCACGCTGACTGGGCATCTAGTCAACCCTAGTTAAACTTTGACTTTGATTTTTTTTTTTACCAAACTTTCAGAAGCTCTAAATTTTGCATACGATTTCCATTTTTTAAGCCATTCACGTTGTTGGAATCCTGGTGACAAACTCTATCCGGTTGTTCAGGTCTGAATAAAATCTGAGCAATTTCATTTTTTAGCTAAAATACTAATCCTTGATCATTCTTCCCCACTAGAAGCCTTTTGGACCCCAAAATCTCTCTTGATCACTGATTATGTTGATGAGGGGACCATTCCCTCATCCTTCTAGTCTTTATCCATTGAAATTTTCCTAATTTCATCTTTTGGATCTTTTCATAAAAAGTCAAATTTTTCCTTGATTCCCATAACCATCTATTGCTCTCTTTAACACTGTCATGCTACAATGTTTCTAAATTTGCAAAACAACAATCTAATTTTGCAGAAAACATCTTGTTCCTACCTTAATCAACAATCAAAGGAAACTTGGAATCTTTCTCACATTGCCCTTTGTCTCTGTGGCTATTTTTCGTTGCTTTTGCCTTGTATTTGAGTCGACTCTTGCCCAAGCTTCTTCACCATTGTAATGTGACTTTTGGAAACCAGAAATGAACATTTGTGAAATCCATGCCTTCTTTGCCAAGATGCTTTGTCCTCTTCTCTTTGACCTTTGCAACTTCTTGCACCAACACCTTGTTTTCAACATTGCTCAACACCAATGTTGGCTGCTGCAAATGTTTTTCACCTTCTTTCAAAGGAAACGTGTTATCATTCTAAAATAACTCATTACAAATATAAGCATCTTTATGAAAAATATGATTCAAAACATCTCTTTGTTTTATCATAAACAATGTCAAGTTCTGACTTGCATTCACTAGCCTCTTCATTTTCCCTACATTAGCTAAAGAAATGTTCAGTTTCTTGCGATGAGCTCTCACAATATACTTCACTCCATCTTTAAGCAAATGATATTTGTGCTCGTAGTGATGAAACATGGCTTTCCTGTCATACAAATATGGAATTCCCAAGATAATTCTAGAAATGTCAAGTGGAACCATGTCTAACTCAACTTCATCAACAAAGTTTGTAGTAATAGAAAATCTAAAAATGCATTTCCTTGAAACCTGTAAATTGACATCCTTAACTATCCAACCCAAAGGGTATGGTTTATGATGTGGTACGGTTTCAAGTTTAAGCTCTTTAACTAAGTCTTCTGAAATCAGGTTTGCTAGTGATCCACTATCAAAGAGTGCATCAATCTTGGTATGATTTGATATTACACTAACAATGAATAACTCTTCCCTTTTGTCTTCATTTGGAGTGTTGTTGTGACTATTTGAGGAGCTAGTACTTTCAACATGTTGACCTTTCAAACCGAAAGTTGTAATTTTTGTCTCATCTCCTGAATCTAACGCTAAGTCTTTTTCAGCTATAGCAACAACTTTTCCCTTGTCTTTGGATTTCAATCTATTTGGTTTTAATTATAAATGAAGTTTCCAACAGTGGTCTTCACCATGGCCACTCTTTGAACAATTTTTGCATGTGAGTTTTTCCTTCTCTTTTTTGATACTTGCATTCTTCTTTCCCTTTGATTGTCCTCCCTTCTCTTTTCCCTTACCCTCACTTTCACTTTTCTCCTCTATGTTTTGTTTTCCCCTTGCCTGAAGATGCATGGCTTTCACACATACTTCATCTAAGTTGCTTGGGTTAAACATAAGGATAGTATGTTGCTAATAGGAATGTAAACCTCCAATATATTTCAAGAGTGTGTCTTGTAAATTCAAGTTTACTCCCAACTATAAAGCCCTCTTCCTAAACTCCTATGTATAATCTAGGACTATTTGGCCTTTAAGATGCCTAAAATTCTGCCAGCTCATGATGGCTTTTTTCATATAGGCTAAAGGATAAAACCATCTTTTAATTGCAGAAAAAAAATTCAACCCAAGTGATGGATATCTTACCATGGATTCTCATTTCTGCTTGAGTCTTTGCCTCCCACCAAATTAGTGCAACTCCTTATAGGCTCAGTGAAGCCAATTGGATCTTTATGTCGTCTTCTTGAAGGTTGTAAAATCTGTAGTATACCTCCAACTGTTGGATCCATTTTTCTAACTTTTATGCATTCACTTATCCATTGTACATGGGAATTTCGATTTTTATGTCCAATTTTAGTAATGGAGTTTTTCCTTTTAGGGTTTTGGAATCAGTACCGGCAGTGGTGGTAGTGGAAGATGATGTTATGTGAGATGTTGAAGATGATGAGGAAGATGATGAGGATGGTGGAGATGGAGGTGGCTTTCCACCATTCCCTTTGGAAACCTTATTTTCATCTTTTTTGTCCTCTGAGCTTCCTTCTCCATGTGGAGGTTTAGAACTCACTCCAACCATTATGGTGTTCCTCTCTTCATAGAGGACTTTAAACATCTCAGTAAAAGTACAGAAAGCTTTCCTTAATTCTTCCTTTTCTGAAGAGGGGCCTTCATGCTCTCTTTCTCCAGACATAATGGCTATGGATTCAGGCTTAGAAATTTGTACTGATTGTACCTCTTCAATCACTTCAGCCTCTTGTGCAATCTGTTCCTCTTCTATCTCAACTGATGGGGATGGAACTTGAGGTGATTTAGGTGCTGCCTTGAGTATTCCTTTGGGTGAGGATGATTCTTTCTCATCCTTCTTCCTTCTTGTCCTAATATCAAGACAAGCTATCAGTAGCTTCCCTTCTCCTCTCTGCAACTTCAACCTTGTAATAATAACAACAATTGCAACTATTAAACCCTTCAATCAAATCAAGAAAGCAACCTTGTGCTCTGATACCACCTTGATATGAAATTGATTGCTAGTTAATGTTTTTCTAGTATCATTTCCAGATATAAAATTTTCTTTTCTTTGGTTTTCTTATCCATAAAGAGTTTATCCATGAGCATGTGATAGTAAATTCGTCTAACTTGGTGAAATTTATTGTTTTGCATGAACTTAAAAGAATGAATTTAAATGGCCGAATAACAACATATAAAAACATAGCAAGCACAAATAACATAGCTCAATATACAAATTTTTGTTGAAGGAGTTCACCCCTCCTGGGCTACATCTCCTTGGTCCAACTTCATAATGTGGGCCTTTGTATCAGCTTCAATAATGCTCAAATTGTTGTTACATGCATCCAGTTCTCTTGGTACCTATTCCAATGAGTTTAAAACATTCAAATCTATCAGAAATGACTATTTTTTTTACTCAATTTGGTTACGAACTTATCTGGGAATGGCCTCCAACACCTGGTGGCCTTAGGCTTCAAAAATCTTCAAGTGACCAAAAAAACCTTTACATGACCTCTTTTGCCTCTACAACCTACTCCAATGAGTTCTTAGCATGCCAATTAGCTAAACATGACTATTCATTTTTGAAATTTGGCTAAGAATTTCCTCAGTTATGGCAAAACCAATTTTTCCTATATTCCTCCACCAAATATAGAAAGATTCCAGTTAAGTCCACCAAATTTGTTGGCAGTTCCGGATTTGGTGACTCCTCCAAAATATCCACTAACTTAATCCGTCATTAACAGAGAGTTAATTAGTGGTTAACCATCGTTATAGCACTTAGTGTTGGCCCTCGGTCACATATTTGAGGTCGCATGGAGAGGGGGTCGGCCCCGCAGGGTTGGCTCCCTCCTCTCTGCCATCAGTTAATGTGATGGTTTAAATACAACTACACGCCCTCCCATTTCAATGTATTCTTGGTGGTCTATTGATAATACAAGGGAGTTACGATGGGGAGGTCACGGGTTCAAACCCACCCTCCCCCATCATATTACCTTTGAATTTGCATGTGGATTTAAATTCAGAATTTTGAAATTTAATTAAATTAAAAATATTAAATACATAAAATATATATAATATTATAATATAATATATATTTAAAAAACTATATAATATAAAATAAAAATTATATATAACATTTAAATAATTAAAAAAAAAATCAATTTCCACCTTAAAGGCTAATTAGGCAATTTCACCTTCCATGAGACAAACTGGTGAATCTGGAGGTGAAACTTGTCACAATGTCACTGGATGAAACTGGAGAATATTATTTGCATGTTGTCTGGGCATCCAGTCAACCCTAGTCAAACTTTGACTTTGACTTTTGTTTTTACCAAACTTTTAGAAGCTCTAACTTTTGCATACGATGTCAGTTTTTTAATCTGTTCATGATGTTGGAATCCTGGCGATGAACTCTATCTGATTGTTTAGGTCTAAAGAAATGTTGATCACTTTCATTTTTAGCTAAAATACTGATCCCTGATCAGGTGGCCATCAATATCCACTTGGATCACCTGGTAGTGGGTTGTTGATAATATTTGAGTCTTTGCCCATTTAACAGGAAGGAGATACCCTACTCATTGATATTTTTTATCCTCATATCCATGTTGTCAAGGAGATCTACAACCTCATAAGGACCACATTACAATGCATGGAACTTCCCCTTAAATTTCTTAAATTCGGAATCACAAAGGAGATCCTAGTCACCTAGATGAAATTGCTTTTTCTTAATAAACCAATTATGCCACCTGCTCCTTTGTTGCTAAAAAATAATAGTCTATTAGAAAACATCACTTCTTCTCTCATCTAATTCATTCAATTGAAGAAGCTACTACTATTGTGCCTCAAAGAGTTCTAAGCCAAGTTGAGTTGTATTTCTAAAAGTCTTTATATGGAATTCAATGGGTAAAAGAACCTATTTTTCATACAATAGTTCATAGGGGGTCTGTCTGGTAGTATTCCTCCACATGGTTCTATATAGCTAGAGAGATTCCAAAAGTTGAGATACCCAATAACTACGATATATATGCACAGTCTTTGTTAGTAAGGCTTCAAGGACCTTATTAGAGGATTCCAATTGGCCATTAGCCTATGGATGGTATGTGAGAACTTCCAGTGTCTAATTTTGTAGTGTTTAGTAATGGCCTTCAAAAGCCTTGAGGTGAACTGCAAACCTTGGCACTGAGGCACTTTGAATATTATAAAAATATCCTCAAACAAAATTCCTGCAATAGATTTTTCAGTGGAAAAATAAATTGCTTTAGCTTCAACCTATTTAGTCGCGTAATTAGTGCAAACTAAAATATACCATTTCTTGAGTGATGTTGGTGTGATTGGTCCCATGAAATCAAGGGCCCATTTTTCGAAGGGGTCCACGATTACCTGAGGAGACAAAGGAATTTCTTTAGCTCTCACCAAACGACCCATTTGATAGCAATTATTGCAACGATAGACATTTTCCTTGGCATCTCGGAAAGGTGAAGGCCAATAATAACTCGAGTTACAGGCCTTGTATGAAGTCCTTTTATCAGCAAAATGGCCCCCACATGGTTCATCATGGTAAACCTTTAATATGTTAATCACTTCCTCCTCATGTAAATGTCTTTGAATGATCATATTAGGACCGGTGCGGAAGAGTTCCCCTTGAACCCGAGAATATAAGGAATCATCTTTAATATTTTTCCATTTTTCTCTAATGGAAATATGTGGTGGTGTTTTTCCTATGACCAAGTAGTTGGCTATGTCCAAAAACCATGGTGAGTTAGTAGAAACAACAAATAGAGGCTCATCAGGGAAGGTGTCATCAACAAGAATTGTTTGGACTGGATGATCTATTATAGCAAGAACCAAGCCTCTCAACAACATTAATATTAAATTCATATAACAACAAAAACCACCTATTAACTCATCTATTAGTCAATGACTTATTCATCAAATATTTTACAGTAGAATGATGTATATGTACGAACACCTCATATCATTTATGTAGTGTTTAAACTTATTAATGACATAAATCACAACTAAGAACTCTTTTTCTGTCACCGCATTGTTTAATTTAGCAGGAAAAAGGTTTTTCCTAGCAAAGTAGATGGCATAGGAATACTTTCCTTCCTCTTTTCCCAGGTTTACACCAATAATTGTCTCTGGGGCATTAGTGGAGAAATGGAATGAAAGGTACCAATTTGGTCCCTTTAAGACATGTGCCTGATGTTGAGAAATCATGAGGCTTTCAAATTCAATTAGATTTATCTTTCTTTGATAACTACTTGTGAATTTTGTTGGCTTCTTATTAATTTAATTATTTTATTCTTCATCAAAAAATTATCAAATGTAAAACTATGAAGATCATAGTACACAAGAAACACAATATATAGGCTTCAAGTTAGGGAAAAACCCAGAAAAAATCTCTTCTTATAGAATAAAATCAAAGTGATATATCCTAGACCCATGACCAACCTTATAGATTCCAAGTGAAGCCCTCCTTCTATACAACAAATCCATCAACACAAAATTTTCATTAGAAATAGATCTTGAACAAGAGATATATCAAAGCAGAACTTCCACAAATCTAAGCTGATGATAAACCCTACTTCACTTATTAATTTTAGATTTAGGGCCTCCTACTTATGTGATATTTCCAAACCAACTTGTGTGAATTGTGTGTGACCAAATGAGCTAAAATCATCCTCTATTTATATTTTCCAGAGGGCTGAGAATAAACATGTTTTTTGGATCAGGGCTGACTTGATAGGTAGGGTTGACTCGGTATCTAGAGGGGATTTTGACCCAAATTACATATTTAAAAAATAGCTTTCCTTTTTCTTTACAATAGGTCCAAATAGGACTTAGTATTTTTGACTCATCAAATCCTAGAAACATGAAGAACATGATTAAGTAATGAAATAATATTTTCTTGAGCATGAAACCCATTCTTGAAAAAATGATTTTTTATTTTTATTTTTTATTTTTACATAAAATATACAATGACATAAGTACAAAGATAATTATGAAGACTGTACCATGTTACATTTTCTAACACTCCCTATTAAATAGGGAGGTATTCATAATTCCACAACTGGTACAAGGATACTTATCAAATTGAAATATTCTCATAAGAAGAGTCGGATTGATAATCCATCTTTAAGCATCAACATCATAACAAACATTTTCAAATAGAAATATAACAAGGCCTTGACCAACAAGCTCTAAATGTTCCATAAGATTAGAGCACAATTCTGGGAAGCATACATATGGACACCGCAACCTCTCAAGGCACATACCCCATCTGGATGTTCATTAGGTATGTCTTTCCAAGAATATTCTTATATTGGATTCCTAATCCTCAAAGAATATAAATACTCTTCAACCACTCTTTTCTTGGATACCCTGTCCAATCCTCAAAGAGTTACAATCCACAGGACAACTTCCTATCTTGGATTCCCAATCCTCAAGGAGTACCAGTCCTAGATGCTTATCGATCCTCCATTCTCCCTCCAGTGTGATACACTAGACGTATGATGGTTAATCCTGGCATATTTCCTGAAACATATGGAGAACAAGGTGTCCACCATCACTCCCTCTAAACCATGGAGGAGGTCCTTACTCCTCAAACATGGAGGATATTTCTTACTCCTTCTCAATGAAGAAGACATCATCACAATCCTTAGATAATATTGTATTTCTTCAATACAACAAATACTTGTTCTTCTGTAGAGATATTAGTGGTAGCTGCAAGGGCTCCTACTTAGAAATACATCATATTTGAGCTTCGACCTTCTTTCATATTTCATCCTCATGATAGGGTTTCTCAGCTCCTAATAACATCACATTATATTAAATTTTCACCTTTCTGGATCTTGTCAATCATCATACAACTTTATCATGAACTGGTTCATCTGTCTTCTTCTAGGAGCCTAGCTTCCTCATAGCTACTATCATTCAATAAGTCATTTTTTTATCCAAATCTCAATTCTTCCCTAATGACATTCCAGGCCATTAACAATGTTGTCTGTACAATCCATGTGTTCCATGATCAAACCAAGGAGATGTAGGTATATCAATTCCATCCAACAGCTCTTTCCATATTTTGCAATATGTCCTTCCATGGAGCCAAATCATATCTCTAAAAAATCATCCATATCAAAATTTACCAAATTATAATAACATCAAGTATAGGTGTGAGATTCTTCATGTAAAATTCTACTACTAGCTCTGTCTGAAGTCAACATTCCTTTTCACAACCTATCACATATTGCAATTGGGTTTAGCTTTATGCCTTTCAATTTTCATTCATCAATCTGAACCAATCAATAGGCTTTAATGTCATAATCATCAAGGTTTTTAAAACTACTTCTTTCCATCTAAGGTAAGTGATATTATAGCCATCAAACTACTCCTTTCTCCACAATCTTCATGCTATGCCACGTTCCTTCAAGTCCCAAACCTTTAACCTTGATTATAAGACTTATGAAAGAACAAGGAGACAAAATATAAAGATAGTAGCATTAATAATAATTAAGAATATGTCAAATGCTTATATCTTAAGGAAGGTTGAACTCCTCTTACTCTTGAACCCTTTTTCATCAAATCTTGTCTTCACATGATCATGATATAATTCATTCCATTTTCAAAGGATAGATTATTTTAATGGTAGAGGTAATTAGTTAAGGTTTCAATTTTCTTTCGCAACAGAAACAATTAGTTAGGGTTTCTATTTCTAGGGTTTCTCTTTTCATTCATTACTTTGTTAGAGTTTATAAACCCTATATGCCAAGACCCGTCACTTACAAATTATAAAGTTGTACAATCACAAAAGAATATTAGATGCATAACCCTATAATTTTAAGGTCTATAAGGTCTCGTTAGAAATACAATATTTTATGCAAACCCTAGATTCATTAGAGTCACTAGGATTTGTCATTTTCAAGATTATACGAACATGCTACAAATACATAACAATTGGCATGCCTTTTATTCTAGCTTTTATATGCAAGGAAATACTTGTCAAATTCACCATCTCTTGTATTTTATGGCCTCTAATATATATATATATATATATGTGTGTGTGTGTGTGTGTGTGTGTGTGTGTGTGTATGTGCAAATGCTTTTGCTTTATGTTAAATGATCATCATCCTCACTCAGTAAGTAAAATGCATACATAAAAATAGTGCACACATCTTCAACCTTACCTTGCCTCTTCAAAGAGTTCGATACTTTCACAAATGATATTGTCATCTTCTTTCAATATAGGTGCTTCAAATATTTGGTCATCAACATTTTCCATTGAGCATGCCTTATTACTATCAAATTTTTTCAAGTTATCCATCACTTTCTTATTGTTATATGAACCACTTGTTTTTATTTCTAATCTTCTTGTCAACAATGTTACTGATATGTCAAGGTTACAAGTATTGTTATCATAATTCTCCATTGTCATACATTCTTGGGTCATTATCATCAGCCAGGGTTACTATGGTGTAGATCATAGTTATGATGAATTGTTGAATAGGTCATATTCATGCCTCCAAGTCATTGTTCACTAGCAGGAGGAAAAACCATATGAATATGTATATGATATTTAGGAAGTTATTATTGCATAGATAGGTCAAATCTATGTAGTATTCCATCCATAGTTTCTATATATATCTTGGCCATAGAGTCATTGTTATTATTTTAACGGTCACAACCATTCAATTGTCATAATTCACTATCTCATTGTTATGTAGGTCACAATTTTTCTCTTCTCACATAAAAAAAAAAATTGTCATATAATCATGCATATATTCCAAACTATACGTATGTTGTAGCTTATATTTCCATATATCTTATTGTAGTAAGTTTACTTCCGTACTGTTTTTTCATCATTATTACTTCCTTCTACTAATATTTCTTAACAAGTATCACTCAAAAAGACTCGCAATTAGCTCAAATTGTTGTCTCATCATGAAGAAACTTGTAGCACGTAAAGGAGGTGACTTTCCATGACTCATATCATAGCTATACCAAAACGTGTATCTCATATTATAGTCCTAAACAACTCATATTTGCATCATACTTATACCTTAGGAGAGGTGTCCAAAACCTTGCATCAACCAGTAGTGGAAGCTTATCTCAATCATTAGTGTAGAAACTCATAGTAAGCTTTCATAAGAACTTACATCAATATTTTTCATGCTAAGAAGGTAAATCACATTGTTTGATAAACCTTCACATACCATTTCAATAATAATAATTTGGATTTTAAAGCTTGGATGGACCACAAAAGTGTCTTGAATATTGTTAAGGCCATTTTGTATAAGTATCTCGGATCACTTAGGATAATTTTTAAGACAACATCAGATTAGAGGATACATGGATTATAGTCATAAGATAGATAAATTTGGGAATTTATTCTTACAATATTTATAAATAAACCCTCATTACTGACTTCATTTCGGTTATATAGAACAAAATGGTGTTTATACCTTAAGTTGATCCCAATTTTATTTGCATGAGCCATGGAGATATCACAATGACGAACTAGGGAGTATATCGAGTGACAAAAACATTGATCTAATCCATGGGAACAATGCGAGCCACATGACTACATGTGAGAACATGGAGTTGAAAATGAGTCTTTTCATAATGCATCCCAATGAACCACTGATATGAGTTATATGCGATTTCCAGTCACATCCTTCTTACATAGTATTTTTCATACTGATATAAATATTGTTTAATGCCATACAAAGACCACAAAACTATGGCGCAATGTAGTTTTATTTGATTGATGACACAATCCCTATAATAGATGCAATGACATTGTATGCAATGTCCTTGTGTGAGCTACAATGAGGTTACAAGTGCAAGTCACCATGAAATTATAAATGTGATACATGGAGGTTCCTTATCATGCCATATGCTCATTTGATATACCATACTAACAAAATAAATATATAGTGTTATGCATGAGCCGTTGATAAGATGAGCCTAGAATCTCGATTAATCCACAAAGAAACTATAATAGTACAAAAATTTGTTTAACAACGAGAGATATGAAAACTTTCAAGGATGAATCACTCTATGATTCTTTGATAACTATCCAAATACCAACAGAGTGATCTTCAGGCCTCCATCTTCAAACCACCTTAGCTTTGATACCATCTTGAGAAATTGGGATCCTTTTTGTGACAACCATGCCTATAGAAAATCCTATAGATTCGCAAGCTCATGCAATATACCAAAGCACAAGACAAGAATCTACTTCTATTATCAACCAATGAAAGCCAATAGATTGATGAAAACAATATGAACACAAAGAAGATAAATACATGGCACATAACACAAGATGTATCTGGGGAAAGCCATTGCTCAAAACCCCACCATATGTATTTCATATATCATAAATATGAGTGAAGATACGAATCTTTTTCTCACTAGAAAATTTCTGCTCAAGTATGCTCAACTCTCTTAGCTGATAAGCTAGCTCTTGGCCAACACTTATCCAATTCTACAGCTCCCCAAGCTCCTAATCTATTGTGTAATTCCTATTATGGATAACTTGTATTTAAAGGGAATTAATGCTTCCCAAACTACACAATCCAAACATAGGATCAATCTCTAATGAATGCATGATATTTACACTCTAGTAAATAATACCACTGATAGTACACTATCCCTATGCTCTAGTCTCAACTGGGTCTTTCTCTGAACTGCAATGCATGAGTTTCTCATGAGGGAATCTTCAATTAACTAGAGTAGCACTAATGGATGCATTAGTGCACCAACTGACTATTAGTCCTCTATTAGTTCCAAAACAATTTAGAACTAATTTAACTGAACTTAACTCAATAAATTGAGTGATCTAATTTCCAACTCAATTTAAACTCATACTAGACCCCTAAAACTTAGGGAGAACATATACATGACTTCAGAAAGACTTCCAACTCGAAATTCCTAAGCTAATAAATTCAATTAAACTTAATTAACTATTTACAAGTTGCTATGAGAATAGAATTCGAGTTTAATTCTCAGTTTAATTCAAGGACAAATTAAACTGGAATTTCTTGTTGCCATTTCTCAACACTCCCTCTCAACAAGAAAGGGATTATCATCTACCCAGATCCTGTCTCTATGAAACTAAAATTTACATATTGACAATGCCTTTGTCAAAATATCAGCATCTTTCTCCTCTGTGGGAATGTAATATAACAACATAATCCACATCAATACACAATCTCTGAGATGATGATATCAGATATCAATATGCTTCGACTAATCATGAAAAACTAGATTTTCAAAGATTTTGATATAACTCTGATTATCGTAGTAAATCATAGTTGGATCCATATGCTGACCAAACAAACCAACCAGGATCTTCCTCATCCAGATGGCATCACATTATTCCTCACTCGCAGCCATGTACTTTTCCTTTGTCGAATTGAGTGTAACCGATATCTGTTTCCTATTGTACCAAGAAACTGTCGCTGACCGAATACTGAAGATCCCTCCTGATGTGCTTTTCTGGTTAGATGGACTCCCTACCCAATTTGCATCAGTGAAGCCTTGAATATTCACTCCCTCTATCCGTCTGTACCATAATCCATACTGAGAAGTGCCCCTGAGGTATATCAACACATTTTTTGCCACTTTCTAATACAACTCGATAGGGCTAACCATTGCTTGACTAAGTTGATTAAATACATAGCCCATATTCGGTCATGTGTTCACCAAGTACATGAGTGAACCCACAAGATGCCTCTAAACAATAGCTTCCACTACCTCCCCTGAAGTATCATCCTCTTTCCCCAGTTACCTGCTAAAGGAGTATCTATGGGTTTGCTACTCTCCATGATCAATCTCTTGAGTATCTTGTTAGCATACTTGGTCTGAGACACAAACAAATCCCCATCTCCCTACCATAAATCCATGCCAAGAAAGTAATGCATCATCCCCATGTCTTTTGTCTCAAACTCTCTTGTAAGGTCCCCCTTGCAAGACTTGATCAACTAATCATCACCTATCAATATGAGATCATCAACATAAAGTACAATGATCAACAATTTACCTTCCACGACTATCTGGTATAGGTTCGCATCCGCTTCACTCTTTGTGAATCCCAACCC
The DNA here is from genome assembly GCA_031772625.1 of Pinus tabuliformis. NCBI lineage: Eukaryota > Viridiplantae > Streptophyta > Pinopsida > Pinales > Pinaceae > Pinus > Pinus tabuliformis. The sequence continues at coordinate 438,059,421 of CM062817.1, forward strand.
AGTGAAGTAGCTATCTATCCTGGTGTACCAAGCACAAGGTGCTTGCTTCAGCCCATACAACGCTCTATTGAGCCAGCACGCATGCGACTTAGGGTCAAAGGTATCAAAACCTTCAGGCTGCTCTATGTACACCTCTTCATCAATATTGCCATTAAGGAAGGTTGTCTTCACATCCATCTAATGTATCTTCCAACCCATATGTGATGATAGCATCGATATAGATATTATTAACGAGTACGTTGCAACATGAGCAAAGGCCTCATCATAGTCAATCCCCTCTAACTGTGAAAAGCCATGGACCACAAATATAGCCTTATGCTTTTCCACATTACCATCTACAACTTGATTTACCTTGTAAAGCCAATGAGATCTCACCACTGACTTGTCCTACGGTCTCAGGGCCACATCCCAAACACTATTACAAACTATGGGTTCATACTCCTCCACCATGGCATCAACCCAAATCGATTGTTGCACTACTTATTTAAAGGAAGACGGCTCTGTCACAACACATTCGCCCATAAGAGCCATGTATCCAGTGTACCTCTCAGGTGGCCTCCTTTGCCTGCACTGAGAAGTGGGTGCTCCCACATTCTCCCGTGCATAATCCAACAATCTGTCAACCTCTTTGGTGCGCTTTCTTCCCTCTCTAGAAGACTTTGCCTAAGTGGATGTCTCCACTCCTAGATCCTCTGCATGTGGTAGCTCCACACCAATCTGAGGCTCCTCCACCTTAGGAGCTAAAATATCCTCATCCGCATGTAGCTCAAGCTCCCTCTCAAGGGAAAACTTGCATGACCTTGTCCTCATCGAATTTGACATCCATGTGAACCACTGGCATCCTGTTGGTCGGCATGTACACCAAATAGTTATGAGGTGTATCAGTGTACCCCACAAATATCCCCAACCCAATTATTGGCTCAAGATTCTTCCATGCATCCTTGGTCACATGGAAATATACTGATGACCCAAAATCCTGAAGTGACGAACATCTGACCTCTTACGGGAATAAGCCTCCTCTACTGTCTTCATCTCAAGTATTCAATGTGGGCTATGGTTTTGAACATAAACCATTATGTTGCATGCCTTGACCCACATGTAGTGGTAGGACCTGATAATGCAACATCACCCTTGCTACCCCTACTATGTGTTCTTCCTCTCAGCCACCCCATTCTGCTGAAGGTTATGCGGTACTGTCAACTCCATTTAATCCCTTCTGCTGCACAAAATTTCTTAAACTCATTTGAGACATACTCACCATCATTATCACTTCGTAGAGCTTTAACCTTCTTGCCCGAGAATTTCTTTACCAATGATTTAAACTCATAAGACTTTGTGAAAGTTTGATCCTTTTTCTCCATGAAAAATATCCAAGATTTATGAGAATAGTCATCAACAAATATAACATAATACCTATGTTTGTTCGTTGATGCTGTCGAGAATGGTCCACACAGATCTGAATGGACTCTCTAGAATAGCCTTTGCTTGATTGTCTTTTTCATGAAAGGAAGACTTGGTGTATTTTCCCAATGTGCACCCTTTGCATGTATCAATTGGTTCAATGTACCTTTGGGAAGACCAATAGAGATCTGTTGCAATATCTTCAAAGCCCCATGATGCAAGTGGCCCAATCGCCTATGTGACAATTTGCTAGAATCTCAGCTCTCCACCCTTTCTACTTTTGTGCTCAAAGAAGCACACTCCTCTACCTCCAGCATATAGATATTCTTCACCCAAATCCCTATCTTCTTTACTTGACTAATGACTATTTGTCGAAGGAACGCCTTTCCTTTCGAGAAGATCACATCATAGCCTCTATCCTCAAGCATGGCAATGGATCCAAGTTCTTCTTCAGCCCAGGCACATACATAACATTCTTCAAGGTGAGTGGAGCCCCATGCTCCCTATGAAAAGTAATCATGCCCAATCCAGCAACACTATACTTCCCGTCGTCACCCATCTCGATATGCATCTGGAGATATTTATCCTCTAGGTCACTAAATAACTCTTTTTCACTAGTCATGTGGAATGAAACTCCATTGTCTAAGTACCATACGCTTCCCATCATTTATTACACCATGCATGCAATGAGGGAAAAATCAAATTCGAATTGAGTGTTATGAAACCAACTCACAAAAAGATAGAAAAGATAGATCAACGCCTTTGAATTCAGCCTCTTCGAGGGGGCAACCTCCTTTACCTTACACAAATGAATGATTCCTTGATGATTCAAATGACAAAACCTCCTTTCTATATATGTGAGTCTAAGGAGTCACAATATAACCCAGCTGACCGAACAATAATAATATAAAGGCACACAAATAATAATAGAGGGATTCTATGGGGCACAACAATATTAATAAGGGATACAACTACAATAGTAATGGGGTAATCACTAGTATTGTAGGGACCTAACATGCCCCTATCCTTTAAAAAGGTGTTGTCCTCAACACTTGAGTAGTTCTGGATGCTTCTGTATAAAATTCTCATCCTCCCATGTGGAATCTTCAATGGATAAGTTCTTCCACTTGATGAGATACTCCGAAATTGATCGATTTTGTAGCTGTCGAGTTCTTGTTTCTGTGACTGCTTCCGGTTCCAATATAATTTTTCATTCCTCGTCAAGTTCTGGCAATATTTTTTGAACTAGGAGCTTGTTGCATATAACCTTCTTTAAAAATGAAACATGGAAAACTGGGTGCACTCGAGAAGCTGCAAGAAGCTCCAATTTGTATGCCACAGTACCAATCTTTTGCAACACCTTTTACGGACCATAATACTTTGGTGATAATTTATTATCCTTCTTAGCTTGTTTGAGGGAAATTTTTTTATATGGTCGTAGCCGTAGGAATACCCAATCACCTACATCAAAACTTCTTTCGCTGCAATGTTGATCTACCTGTTGTTTCATTCTATTTTGTGCCAACACGAGGTTATCCTTTAAGAGTTGGAGGACTTGTTGTTGATGCTCGATGTGATGTTCCACTACTTGAACCTTAGAATTTTCTCTTAAATATGATGTGATGGATGGTGGCTAATATCCATAAATTTCCATAAATGGGGTCATTTTTGTTGCTGTATGGAAAGAAGTGTTGTACCACCATTTAGCCAAAGGCAACCATTTGACCCATTGTGTCTGTTTATCAGATACAAAGCAACGAAAATATCCTTCCAAACATTTGTTTACTATCTCAGTTTTCCCATCAGATTAAGGATGATAAGATGAGTTATGAACTAACTGAGTACCGAGACAAGAAAATAATTCTGTCCAAAAATTTCCAGTGAAAATGGGTTTCTATCACTTACAATTATCTTTGGATTTCCATGTAGCTTTTGAATTGCTTCCATAAATGTAGTAGAAACTATACTGGCTTTAAATGGATGTGATAATGTAGAAAAGTGTGCATACTTGGTAAGTCTGTCAACTACCACCATGATGACACTCTTTGACTCAGACTTGGGTAAACCAGTGATAAAATCCATTGAAACCTCCTCCAAACATTGGATTGGAATGGATAAAAGTTGTAATAGACCTGAGGTCTTAATTGTTTCAACTTTATTTTGTTGGCAAACCAAACATTCTGCCACAAACTTTTGAATATCTGATTTAAGGCCATCCCAAAAAATTCCTTCTTAACCTTGTGGTAAGTTTTTAAAAATCTTGAGTGCCCTCCTAAGGGAGAAGTGTGCAATTCCATAAGAACCTTTTGTTTAAGTTGGGAATTCTTACAGAGCTATAAGCAATCTTTGTACCGTAACAAATCATTTTGCCAGCTAAATGTATTATATGTATTGGAATCTTGTTGTAAATTTCGAATAAGTGCCCACACTTCTTCATCATTCTTCCATTCCTCCCTTGCTTCGTTTATCCAATCTGGTTGGATAATAGAAATGGCGCACAAAAATGCTTCCACATCCTCATCCTTTGTTGAGAGTGCATCTGCCACCACATTTTGCTTCCCTTTTTTGTAGATGATTTCAAAGTCATAACCCAACATCTTTGTGACCCACTTTTGTTGCTCTTCAGAGGATAATCTTTGTTCTAAAAAGTATTTAAGGCTATCATGATCCATTTTTACCTTGAAGTGTCTTCCCATTAGGTAGGGTCGCCATTTCTTAAGTGCATGTAGTATTGCCAACATTTCCTTCTCATAAATAGCTTTGTGTACAAACTTTCCCTTGATTGGACGACTTTCAAAAGAAATGGGTCTTTCATATTTCATAAAATAGCACCAATTCCATTTCCTGAAGCATCACATTCCACAATAAAGGTTTTTGTAAAGTCCGATGTAGCTAAGACCAGTGCCTGGCACATTGCCTCTTTAAGATGTTCGAAGGCCTTTGTTGCTTCCAGAGTCCATGAAAATGCATCTTTCTTCAATAATGTTGTTAGAGGTGCTGCTATTCTCCCATAATTCTTAACAAACTTGCGATAATACCCTGTCAACCCGAGAAATCCTCGCAGATGCTTTATGGATGTGGGGATTTTCCATTCCTTAATGGCTTTAATTTTGCTAGGGTCTACCTTAACTCCTTCATGAGATACAATATGACCCAGATATTCCACCTCTTTTACTCCAAAGAAACATTTGGATCTTTTTGCATATAATTGTTTCTCCTCCAATAGTTGTAGCACCCTGTCAACATGTTCAACATGATCCTTCCAAGACTTGTTGTAGATTAGTATATCATAAAAAATACTAACACAAATTTTCTAAGGAAGGGTTTGAAAATGGAATTCATCAAACCTTGAAATGTAGAAGGTGCATTGGTAAGGCCAAAAGGCATGACCAAAAATTCATAATGACCCTCATGAGATCTAAATATTGTTTTCCGAATGTCTTCAATCTTCATTCTGATTTGATGATATCTTGAACGAAGATCCAACTTGGTGAATTAAATTGATCCATGCAATTCATCCAGTAATTCATCAATGATAGGAATGGGAAACTTATCTTTAATACTGAGCTTGTTGAGCTCCCTATAATCCAGACACATGTGCCATGATCCATCCTTCTTGTGCACCAATACTACTGGAGTAGAGAAAGAACTTTGAATAGGTTGAATTATACTAGACTCTAGCATTTCTGCCACCATACATTCAATTTCACTCTTTTGGTCATAGGGATATTTGTATGGCCTGATGTTTGGAGGAACACTTCCTGGAATCAGATGAATAGCATGATCATGATCACGAATAGGTGGGAGACCTTTGGGAGTCTCAAATACCTTGGAATGATTGTCCAAGACTTCTTGGAGATCTGGAGAAATAGATGATTTCAATGTGGAAACATCTAGTGAACATAATTGTGAAATTACACCTTTTTGTTCCTTTTTTAGAAGCTTTGTCATACCGTTAGAGCTGACTATCTTTCCTGGTTTCCCTGTAATACCCCTTAATTCAACTTTCTTTCCTTCTGCAGAAAATTTCATGAAAAGTTCTTGAAAATTAAAAGCTATTGTACCCAAGGATTGTAGCCATTCAACTCCTAGTACAACATCAACACCTCCCATTGGAATGGAAAGCATTGGGATAGTCAGTACATATTCTCCCATGGATAGCTTGATATTATGGCACTTTCCAGAGAAATTTATTGTTCCTCCATTTGCAACCATCACTTGACACTTTGGTGTTGGATATAGGAAGCAATTCAATTCTTTTGCTACCTTACAATGAATAAAATTGTGGGTACTTCCTGAATCAATCAACACTATTACCTTTTCTTCTTGATTTGTCCTTCTATCTTGATGGTATGAGGAGTGTTAATTCCCACCAATGCATTACAAGATATGGTCATATTCATTTCTTCTTTATCTAGGCTTTTTTCCTTGAGTATATCCTCTTATTTTGACCTTTCTTGCTCCTTTTCGTCTTCCTCTTCTATGTAGAATAATTTCTTCTCAGCACACTTATGACCTTTAGTGTATTTGCTATCACAACTATAACAAAGCCCTTTTGCTCTTTTTTCTTCCAATTTTTGTGGTTTCAACCTTATAGGTTGTGGAAGACTAGGGGCAACAACACTTCCATCTTTATAGTTGTGAATGTTATGCTTCCTGGTTGCCATAATTTTGCTTTCCATTTTTCTTGCTAACCTGAATGCCTTCTCTAATGAATCAGGTTCCCAAAGGCGAACATCATGTTGGATATTATCCTTTAAAGTCCCTATGAACATGGTGGTTATTCAATCCAACGTCTGCAAAAAGACCAACTTCCTTAGATCATATCTCCGCAAATATCGCGCAAAAAGCTCTGAAATTCGGACCCAAGGTTCAACGCGATTTCTTCTCAAATGGGTTTTTTTTGTGACTTCTGAAACATCACAGAAAAAAAAGTTATAGCGAAAATTCCACGATGACCTGTTTGGAGCAGCAAAACCCTAGAATCCAAAGCTCTAATACCAAATGTTATGAAACCAGCTCAAGAAAAGATAGATCAAAGCCTTAGAATTCAGCCTCTTCGAGGGGGAAACCTCCTTTACATTACATAAATGAACAATTCTTGGATGATACAAATGACAAAACCTCCTTTCTATATATAGGAGTCTAAGGAGTCACAATATAATCCAACCGACCTAACAATAATAATATAAAGCCACAAAAATAACAATGGAGGGATTCTATGGGGCACAGAAATAACAATATGGGGATAATAGGGGCACAACAATATAAATAAGGGGTATAACTACAATAGTAATGGGGTAATCACTAGTATTATAGGGACCCAACAAAGCATGGACATAAACATGAGTTAAACAAAGGGGAGCACATACTATAATCCTTTGAAGAGGGAATCACCACTATTTCCTTGATATTCTGGAAGGCCTGTATTACAAAGGAGACATAGTCTGAAAATAAAACATGCAGTGTTTTCTCTAGAATTTATTAACCTCCACTAAGTCTTGCTTTTCCCTATTTATCTGGAGAGGGGATCAAGAAGCTACATTACAACAAAAATATCTATCTCTAGACCCAGCTGTTAGGTAGACTAGTTGTATTGGTCATGAATGGCTACGTGGCCCAAGAAGATATTACAGAAATAAATGCCCCATTTTATTGAAGGCGGGTTATAGGAAAAAACTAAGTAAATAATCAGACAAAATTGTAAATGGAAGTCCCTATGCCCATCCTATGATCACATCAGCCTCAGGCTATAATTTACTCGCAGTATGGACCCTTGTGCTGCACGGCCAGATCCCATCATTTCTTCTTTTACTGCGAGGGTGCCTTGTTCTGTGAAATGGTGGGTTGGGTCACCTGTAAGTACTTGTTGTTGCAGTCCTATTCTGTGTATAGGGACGAGGCTCCATACTGAGACATTAACCTTATGGAGTCCCGAGTACCTCTCTATTGCTTTACCATGCTCCATTAAAGTTCTTAGCTATCGTCTCATCTGCCCATTAAAACTTTGTACTGCATTATCAGTGCATTGATGTGGTAGGTGAGAGACACTCCCTGGAAATTTAATAACCACTGAATTAGTTGCAATCCAGGTTGGAATGGCTTCCACCCACTTTGTAAAATAATCAATGGTTGAACTGGGAGGAAAAACAGTAGAAATTGATGTTGAAGTAATCGACAGAAACCTCAATTACAACATCCTACTGGGAAGGCCCTAGATATATGCCATGGCCGCAGTTGTGTCGACCTACTTCAAGAATATTACATTTCCCTTCCAAGGAGGAATTACAATCGTCGACCAACAAACATTTCTCCCCAACAGTTCACAAGTTACAGGAAGCATTCCAATGATCCATGGAAGCAATCACTCGCTTCAAAATATTGGAGTAGGCCTCCTAAAAGACCCTACCTTAATGGGTACTTTTTCCCTACCGCCTCTGAGTAATCTGGCAGAAGTGGCCACAGTGGAAACCTGTAATATGAAATCTTCTATATCTAATGGATTCGAAAGATTCCTAAACATTTTGTCAGCATGGATCATCGCCATTTTAGAAATATTGTAGCAATCGATTTTCTTGGCCTAGGGGGAAAATCCAAATCAATGCTCATCGAGTGTTTGGATAGATGGGTCTAAGGAATATGGCACCTCTTCAGATCCTTGGTCGCATGTACATTCTACAGACGAAGGAATCATTCAATCAATGATGATAGGAGAGGCACCATGGGAAGATTACCACCATCGCTCCCATCTTTCGGATTACCATGAAGGTTATTCAGTTTTTGATTTTCTATCAAATACTGTAAATATGGTGGATTTCGAGGACGGTTCTTATCTCGTGTCAACCTCATTAAAAAATGAAACAAGGAGTCATGAGGATAGTTCTTTTACTGTTTCAACCTCATTAAAAAATGAAACGACTCCCTTTCCAAATCGAGTCTTTGATTATGATCTCGTAAAATCAAAGTCGAGTCTTTCGAAGATCTCGAAAGTAAACCTTCATTCCAACCACTGAGATGAATGCAATGAAGCTTGGGGGGCATGCACCTCGATTTGCGTTATTATGCTGGGGGCATGCAAACTTATCACGAGTAGTGTTACCACAGGGTTAAAGCTCATTAAAAACTAAACCCGCCTCGAGCAGTTTTAATGCGGAATTCAAGCTCATTAAAAAATAAACATAAGCAATGAGCAAATGTTCCCCCAAAGTTTAAGCTCATTAAAAAATGAACCATTTTTCGGTAAATAACCGTCATGAATGTATCATCATCAGCCTTTGAAGCCTTGTTCGTGTTCTCATCATCACCTCCACTTTGTTTTGGCCGATCATTCACCTCCATTTGATTATTTACCCTTTTGAGGAACAGCTGCAAAGAGTGATCCTGTTAGCCATCCTTGTGACACTACCATGATTGGAAAATTCCAAACCTTACCTGGAATCAGCTGCTACCCGAATTTATCACTCGTTCCTCAAAAAACGAGTCTCCTTTAAGCTCTTTTTAACTGACTTGTAAAATATGAAAAGATTGCCGAGCCATTGGCCTCTCCAACTCATTAAAGTGATCAGAAGTGTTATCCCTCCTTTATATTTTAATATTTTTGGACTTGAGGGATTATTACACAAAAAGATCGAGCGCTTGTTTTGTTCGGCTCGTTAAAAGTACCGAAAATTCATCCCTTTTGTATTGTTTTATACTTTTTCGGACTCAAGGGATTATATGACGAAAAAGGATTATTGGAGTTTTCTTTATGTCCCTTTTTCAGACTCTCTAAAATTGAAAAGGACCGAGTTATCCTTGTCGTTAAACTCGTTAAAACCGAATAGTGACAAACTTGTCCATACAAACAAGAACGAGTTTCACTATCGCTAGGCTCGTTAAAACATAGTGATGGGTTTGCCCGAAGGGAAAATTATAGAACAAGCATATGTTATCCTCCTCAAGCTTGACAAAAATAAAGAGGTACTGGTCAGCAATGACTGGGGAAAAATTGGGAAGAAAACTTGAAGAAACTTTATTGGTAGCAAGTCGCTCTTGAACATGACACTTTCACTCCGCATCCGAGTCAGGTTGGGTTGTTCCATTCACTGGTCACATCACCATGGTTCCGTCACACCATCCATATTTGGGGTTAATGCTACCGATCCATCATGTCAGTGTCACCGATATGTTCAAGAGAAGTCGCTCAGGGAATTCACCTGTGTCTCACCCACTGCAATACATTTGCACTTCATTCTTTCATGACTGCCACCTTGAACCTTATATCACCAGATCGTTTTCACCTCCATTAAAATCATTTGCTCTGTTCCGTGTCATTGATGTGGGATTCACTAAGGCCCTCCGATGACAGATCACTTCTTGTCGACATCAGCTCATTATCTAAGAAGTCGATCTAGGAACAACCCTTTCAGTACTTTGAAGCTTGCATGCCTCAATGGCAAGTTTCTCACTTCCAGCGATAGGTTTACACCAATGGCCTTTGATCGAAATATTTTGCGTGGTTTTTGACGCCAAGTCCCTTATTCACACCACATGAATTGTATTGCAGTACCTTGAGGGTCATCATCATTATCGGTGATTCCACTCACGCCTATTAACAGCTTACATCATTGGCTGGTAATCAGGCGATGTCTTTCCATGTTTGACTCCAGAACATCTCTCACATGGATCGACTTGTACTTTGAGTGAAGATCGAATGAGATTGAAGACCCCGGATCTAGTTTCATCCATCTAGGCTGCGATATATATTCAGGAAAATAAAGACATCAAATGTACATCATTACTACACAGATAATCATCCAACCTAAGGGATGATGGCTGTACCAGAATCATCAGTCTACACTCAGACGATTGTCTATCTTATGTACATGAAAATGAATTTATAAAGCTGAGCATGGGAATGCCCACCTCAGCTAGATCATGAAAATATTATGAAGATAATGTATTGTATTGTATCTTATTACAGGTCGCCTTCCAGCTTGGAAAAACTTCAGATCCTCATGATAAATCATTTCACCTGACATCAAAAAAGATTAACGACTTCATGCTTTAGGGGGCAACTGTTATAGAAATTTTTTGGCACTACAACCCCAATCATATATGTCCATAAACCAAGGGATCCTAAGTCCCTAAAAGTTTTGTTCCAACCCCTAAAAGAACAAGGTCAGCTGATTACATCATCTCCCAGAAGTTCTCCATGAAAAGCTACTGAGAATTGGTCAAAACTGGACCATCTCACCTGCTCCATGGTCAAAGTGCGATGCATCCCACCTAATGCACACGGGAGGTGCGATGCATAATTAAAAGACCTTCTATGGGGTGTGATGGGTGAGAATAGACAAGTGGCAGAGACAGTTTGTGAGGTGGATGATCATGGAATCTTCCAGAAACTTCTCCTATGACACCTCTCAGAATCGCCCAAGGATGAGTAAGAAATCAATGAGATCTCCAAGTGGAATCACGAAATATCAGAGAGAAGACACTAATCAAAAACCCAGAGCTGACTCACACCTCTGCAAATATCTATATATAGATCTCTCATCCCAGAGATTCGGAGGTTGGAGGCTGGAATTTTGTATCTTGTAAGGAAGTGCTGTTGGTTTCTTGGTGCAACATCATAGTGTTGGGTGATCTAAGCTTTTCATGAGGTGAAGAAGAGCTTTCTTGCTGAGAGGATGATGCTGGGTCAGAAAAATTGGTTGTAATCCTCTTTGCTATTCTTGATTATTAATAAAGCTATTCAAGTTTTCCTCCACATTCTTGTATGATTGATGATATATGCATTTCTGTGGTCAATATATATCTGGTCCTATATTTTTTATGATAGTAGATCTATGTTCTTGGATAGTGTTATGCTGCTTTGACTCTACAGGTGCTCTTTGAAGCTGGGTAGATGAGGAAGCGAGTGGTAAAGATCTATCAGAAGCGAGAGGAATCAAGCAAGGAAGCAAGCGTAAGATAGAAGTTGGTCTCCTTTATTCCCCTCTTATCTATTTCTCATAAAGGAAAACGAAAGTGGTTTTAGTTTGTTTGTTTCTAAGGTAGCTACCAGCCTTAGTGGGACTAGCAGCTCTGCATAGACACTAGTTTTCCCAATAACAGGAGTGTATGAACCAATCCACAGGGATTGAAACTTAGTGTGCTTGCCTTTGTCCTCGTGGGTTTTGTACCATTTCAAGACTAAGTCACCCACACTGAAGTTAGTCTTCCCTGCAGACTTTCTATCAAACCATCTCTTGATACAATTCTGATGGAGAGAAATTTTTTCTTTCTATTTTCGCCTTTCTTCTCATAGCTTGTGCAAAGTGTCCATCCTACGTTGAACTAAGAGACATGGCTTGCCCTAGGATTCTTGGGACAATTGGAGAGCATGCAAGTGTATGTTCACCAAAAGGATGGCTTCCTTTCCATACACTAAGAAGTAAGGGGAGCTATTCAAAGAAGGTTTAGGTGTGACTCGATTAGACCATAAAGCATTCACCAAAGTGGAGTTCCAGTTTCATTGCTTAGAGAATATGGTATTTTTGATGATGCAAATGAGGTTCTTATTTGTGGATTTGGCAAGACCATTCCCCTGTGCATAATAGTTAGCAGAATGCTTCAAGACAACACCATTTTCCAATGAAAAAATAAAGCTTTAATGAAGAAAAGTACATTTCATTGTAAAAAAAAGTGACGTAGGAATGTCGAACCTGGAAATGATATTCTTCTATATAAAGATGATGACTTCCTGATCATTCACTTGTTTCAATGAAACTACCTCTATCCACCATGTGAAGTAATCTGTAGTAGTCAAGATATAGCAGTGTTGCTTCGATGAATGAGGGAAAATTTGCACAATGATATCTAAGCTCGACTATTGGAATGGTTCTTCCACTACAATAGGTTGCAGCAGGGCTGCTGAATTCTGATTTATGCCTGTGCAAATTTGATAGACCAGACACTTGCAGGTGTAGGCATGATCATCCTTGAAGAATTTAGTCCAGTAAAAACCAGCCTGGATGAATTTGTGTGTTGTGGTGTTACCTGTGAAGTGTCCTCCGGCTTGTATTTCGTGGAGATCATGTAAAATATTATCTGAATCATGTGCCTCTAGGAACCTGAGCAATATCCCGTTATGATGCTTTCTGTATAGCACCCCATGCACCCATTGGTATGATAACAGTTTGAGTCAGAGTTCCCTCTTCTACCGCAAAGAGAAACGATAGGGCACGGTGCCATGCTAAAGGTACCAGTGCACAACTATGTATGAAGAGTTCTCGTCTAAAGTATGAGACGCTCACTCAACATTGTACATTTCTATTTCTTTCTCCCAGCCTGCGGGTGCTTCTTCTTCCTCTTGTGCATGAACCACTTTTGCTTCTAAATTACAAAGACCATGACCCTTGATGGTGTGAACTGGTTTAATGTCAATATCATATTCTTGTAGTCCGGTCATCCAATTTTCCCTTCTCTCACCTAGCTTTTTCTAAATAAGCAGTGCTTTGATTGTTGGGTGTGGAACAAAGATAGTGCAATGGTTTTTCAACAAGTAGGGTCTAAAGTTCTTCACCACCTTGTATACTACACAAGCTTGCTTTTCCACGGTGGGATTATTGAGGTATGGTCCTTTCAGGCTCATGTTCATAAAGGTGATAGGTCGCTTGTTGTTCAAACCATCCTTCTAAGTGAACACAAAAATGAGAGAAGTGTCAGAAGTGAAAGTGTAGAGCAACAAATATTTGTTGAAGTCTAGGATGTACAATGCTGGTGCTTCTATTATTACTTTCTTATACGAGTGAACACATCCTTTTCCCCTTTTACCCAACTATAGATTGCGTCGTTCTTGACCATCTCCTATATAAGCTTGACGATCTGAGAATAGTAATGAAATTTATGAGGAAGTTGATCTTCCCCAAGAAAGATTGCATGGATTTCTTGTTCATGGGGTGGGGAATCTACATGATATTCTAAACCCTGTCCAGATGTACCTTGATCCCACTTTTAGCAATAATATGTCCAAGAAGGTTACCATTGGACATTGCAAATATTTTCTTCATGGGATTCAGAGGATATCCCATATTTCCAGCACCGCTCAAAATTTTTCTTGAGGTGGTGTAGGTGGTCTGACCGTTGTCTTGAGAACACTATTACATCATTGAGGTAGACAACTATGCTATGTCCATTGCATGTAGAAATTTTTCACCTGCATTAACCAACCCAAATGACATTTGGCGAAATGCGAACGTGTCCCACTTGGTATGGAATGTAGTCTTAAGTCTGTCAATCTCTGCTACCAGTACCTAGTTGTAAACTGAAAGACCATTTAGAAAAGAAAACATCTTTTCCCCAGATACTTTCTATAATATGTGCTCCGTGGAAAACACTAGGTAATTGTCTTTATCTGAGAGATTAAGGTTGCAGAAATATACACACAGGCGAATCTCCCCAGAGTTATTCATTACAGGGACTAGGTTAGACACTCATGTCGAATGTAGAACTTTATAGATGATCTGTGCATCCAACAACTTCATCAATTATTTCTATATGAGGGGCTCAAGTGTTGGGTGAAATTTTATCAGTACCTATTGAAAATGCTTGGACCCTTCTTTGATCGGTATCACGTGTTGGATTACTCATGTGTCATATGTCTTAAGATTGTCATACATCCAAGAAAAGACATCATGGTATTGCTTGAAAAGGCGGATAAAATATTTCCTCTCTTGTGGTGTACAATAAGTGCCGAGATTCACATACTTCAGATCGTCTTCTATTCACAGATTGATTTGCACATGTGACAGCGTAGAGCTATGGGTCTTAGCATTCATGGGTCCATAAAAGTGGTTCTAAAAGTCATACAACTTCTTTAGTGATACCACACCCCTGGGGATGAGGCTACCTTTGCTTGTACTATCTACGCCCTGTAGAGTCTACTCATGCTCATCTTGATCTATAGCTGCATCCTTGAAGACATCAAAGTTGGCCATGAAATGTAGTATCTGTCGATCATCATAAAAAATGCATAAATTAGTGATGTTTTCTGGGACAGATGGTTTATAAAAAATCTCAATAGAAATGTTGTCCCTTAATGGTTGTTGGCATTGAATTAGGTGTTGTCCTTGATGGTAACCTACCTGATGAGTTGTCATTGATGCCAACCTACTTGATTAATGGCAACCTACTTGATGAGTTGTCTCTTGATGGAATCCTACTTATTGAATATGTAAACAAAATGTGAAAAAGTGTTTTATAGATGTCACAGATTGTTTTGGTAAAGGCATAGCTATTCAGAGGCATAAATATGATAAAGTTGAAAGTTCAAGAAGTATATGTAGGTTCTCTTAAGCAAAGCAGTGTGCACATGCAAGTATGAAGAACCAAAGGTGTGTACAATTTCGCACCATGGAATTCTCAATACCAAGGGTCCTTACCATGGTATTGCCCTATGGTATTGAGCCCAGTAATGGGTGTTTTGATCCCGGCTAAGAAAACCATCAGTTGGAGTATGGTTTTCACCTCTAGTATTGAAAAGGGCTAAGCTATATAAGGTGATGAAGATCAAAGTGGTAAAACATGTGAAAAGTGTGCAAGTAATGGAAATCTTATGAATAGTTAGCTCTGAAGAAAATATGCATGTTATGGGCTATTGATGCTTTTCTTGATCTAAACTAAGTATGCACCCGAGAGTTTGATGATGGATCATATCCAATATATTTGAGATGACAATCATGAATATGAGATGATTTGTTTTGTGTTAACGCGTGATTTTTATGTGTATGTCGAGATCTGAGTATGTCTAAAGTTTTGTGTTGCAGTGAAAATTTGGGTCTGAATTTGCAGATATGTACGTCAGTTTTATAGTTTGAAATGAACATACACATGTGGATGTGTTTCGGGTAAGTCGTGTACATGTGGGTTTGGTTCATGAAAAGCGTGTACACACGTGGATCTGCTTTGAGGAAAGCGCATACAAAAACTAGGATTTTGATGGAAAATAATGTCTGATCATTTAATTAGTATTTGATGTGTTTCTGTTTTCTGTCAATGAAGTCTTCTGAATGATCTATGCTTAAATAATGATGGTCTAATTGTGAATTGATTAATTGAAGAATGTTGAAGTTACTTGTTGATTGAGATTGAAGATCAAATAAAGTTCTATGATTAGTTTAGAATGTTGTAGTAGATTTGAGTATGATTCAATGATGGTTTTAGAATGGAAGTTGTTCAGTGTTTAATTTTCATAGGTTTAACATCTGTACGGGGGCTTTCTACTATAAAATAGCATATACATTTTGATAAATGGTTGATTAGGGTTTACAGTAACAAGATCTGATTTCTATGGTGTCCAGTATGATGTCTGATATTCTGGTTACACTGATCTAACTAATTGGTTGAGTTTTGATTGAGTTTCAGTTGATTAGGTATTAGTGATTGGTTGATTTAGTTATTTCAGAGTTTGATGATTGATATTGAGCTTAAATGTTTGTAGCGGGTCCAGTCTGAAAATTTGATGAAACATGGCCTACAAGTTATGATGTGTTGTAGCGGGTGAATCCAGTATGAAAATTTATGAAATGTGGTCTCTGGATTTGAGGGATTTGGAGCTTCCTTCCAGTGGTAGCTGGTAAATCAGATCAGGGTGTTGGAGCTCCCTTCTAGTAGAAACTAGTGAATGAGTGAAGGTTGTAGCCTTCAACAAGTTGGTAACTATGTATTGGTACAAGTTTATGACAATACAAGAGCCAAGGGGTTGGAGCTCCCTTCTAGTAGGAGCTGGAGAATGAGTGAAGGTTGTAGCTTTTTGCAGGTGGGTGCCTATGTACTAGTATGAGTTTTCACTAGTACAAGATTGTAAAAATCTTTTCTTTATATTAAAATAAGGCAGAGACAACAACAACGGGTGGTTTTTTCTCGCATTGAGTTTCCACCTTAAATCATGGTGTTCATGTGTGTTTATTATGCGTGATGGTCTATTTGTTCTTACTGTACATGTTTATTTTCTATCTAATGTTTAATAAAGGATGCACTGGATGAAGATGAACTAATGATGAATTAATTGAAACATAGTTTTACTGGATGTACACTAGTTATCTTAAGAACAGTCATGTAAAAACGACGGTTCCTTTCAGTAAAGTCACATACGTAAATTAGAATATGAAATGAAAAGTTTTTTTATTTTGAAAATACTGATTCACACCCCCCCCTCTCTCAGTATTTTTCCCAACAATTGGTTTCATAGCAGGTCCTTTGGCCAAAACTTGATCGCTTGAAGGAGATCCATCAAGATGGGTAGTCACAAAGGAGTATTTTCTATCAGACCTCCTATATTTAATGGAATTAACTTTTTCTTTTGGAAAGTTAGGATGAGAGGATACTTACAGGCACTAGGAGTTGATGTATTGGAAATAGTTGAAAGTGGATATCAATTTCTAGCCTCCATTCTTTCAGGAATTACAGGAAAGAAATAGTATAAAACAAATGCAAAGGTTGTACCCTCTTGGGAAGTTTAGCAAAGACCGTGTTTGTGAAGGTAACACATATGAACACAACAAAGGGAATGTGGGATAAGATTATCCAAATTTATGTAGAAGACACCAAAGTAAAAAGAGATAAAACTCAAACATTCAGAATTCAGTATGAGACATTGAAAAATGCATGATGATGAAAGCATTGCAAAATTTTTTCTTAGATGAGATTAAGTTGTGAATTCCTTGACAAATCTTGGTGAAGAAATAAAAGATTCCTCTATTATTGAAAAGATTTTGATATCTGTAACTCCAAAGTCCAAATCCAAAGTATCTTCTATTGAAGAAATACAGGATCTAGAAAGTCTTACACTTGATCAACTCCATGGAATATTGACATCATTTTAGATGAAGAAAGGTGGTCCTTTAGATATGAGAGAAGTAGCCTTCAAAGCTACTGCAAAATGAAAAGAGAAGAAAGAATCAAGTTATGTATAAGAAGAATAAGAACAAACTTCATAAAGAGTCTCCAAGTAGGTACATGAAGATTCAGAGGAAAGCTTCTTTTCAATTTTTTTTCTTGTGGTAGAGTTGGTCATTATGCTACTAAGTGTCCTTATAAAGAAAATCAGGAGAAAGGAAAAGAAGCTCCCAAAATAAATAGAAAGAGGTTTGAAAACAAGAGAAGTTTTTATACATATGAAAACAATTATGGTCTTTCAAATGGTTGAGATGATCAAGATTATCATTTACTTATGGAATTTGAATATGATTTTGATGATAATTTCATTGATGCCCTAGAAGAAAAGGATACCTTTATTGAAAAATTTGGCAGGAACAAATCAAATCCAGTAACAGTTTTAAATGTCTGAAATTATGCAAATCTGAGAGAAATTCGCTTTCTAGTGATCAAGAATGAAGAAGATGAAGCATCATCAGGTATGGATTCTTATTCAAGATGTGATCCATTTTCTTGTCTATGCAACAATGATAGTGAAATTACTGAGTTTGCACTTATGAGTAAAAGTGAAAGTAAGTCTCTTCAAGCAGCAAATCAAGAAAAATTAGAATCAATAGACAATGTGTATGTGCCTATGCTAAGAAAAGATAATTATCAATAATGGAAAGGAAATATGAAATAGAATCTAGTGAATCTCAATGTCTGGCACCCAGTGTGCAATGATTACACCAAGTTTCCTCCATCAAACAATTAAGTGCAAAAGAATAGTAAAGCTTTGAGTAACATCTTTTGTGGCATATATGATTCAATATTGAATAAGGTTATGCATTATAGTACTGTAAAGAAATTATGAGACAAGTTACAAGAAATACATGAAGAAGTCCCAAAGGAAGATCCCATAGGTAATCTTGTATCTAACAATGTGTCCAAAATGAAAAATGGAGTTGTTGATTCAAAATAAGACGGGTTAAAAGAAATTGTTGATCTTAGAAAAGAACTTGATCTTAATTTGAAAAAGAATAATAAATTGCAGGCTTATGATAACAAGGATCATGTTGGTATGGCATCTAACCGATATTGTGAAAGTCTTGAAGTTGAGATCATCTCTCTAAGAGAATATCTTGAAAATCAAATAAGTGGAATGAAGATCTACTTCAAGTTTTTTGAAAAAAGAGAATGGGCTGAAAGAAGAGATTCTCAATTTGAAACAACAAGTGGAGTAAGGAAGAAATATTGAAGAAATATTTAAGAATCAGGAAAAGCAATATTAAGTTGAGGTAAATATCCTAAAAGGTAAATTAGAAGAAAAGGATAAACATTTATGATTTCAAGATTAAACTAAGATTTTGGATAGTATTCTTAGTAGTGAACGGTCTCCTGCCATCAAATTTGGTCTTTGTTTTCATGAAACTGTTAAAAGTGAATCTATCTCACAAGATAAGGCAAGGAATTCTAATGCAAAATCTGAAATTCTCAACAAGGAGATAAGAAGTCAACCTCATCAATAACGAAGGAAAGAAAGTCCTAAAAGGAAATCATTTACTCCTAACTATAGAAGTGTTAAATGATTTTCTCCTCTGAACAATAATGTTGAATGTTCTATATGTCATAATTCTGGACACGTTGCAGCCAATTGTAGAAATAGAATGCTTCAAGCTAATAATTGTCTCATAGAAAGATCAACTTGTAGGTACTTGAAGGAATATTGTTTTGCTTGCAATATGTTTGGTCACAAAGCCATTGATTGCAACAGAAGGAATATGGAACATATAAGATTTTATGCTTGTAACAATTTTGGGCATGTAGAAAAAGAATGTAGGGACAAGTCTATGGATCGCCGCAGACAATATGGTTTCAACTAGATAAGAACATGATATCAAAAATTCTGAAAAGGGATGAATCCACCAATAAGCAAGAAAAGGAAGAACAAATAAGGTACATAGATGAAGATAAATGGTACATAGATAGTGGATGTTCTCATCACATGACTGGAGATAAAAGTAAAATGGAGTCTCTCAGGAAGAACCATCATGGTAATGTTATTCTTGGAATGGATGTTTCAACAAAAGTTATGGGACAAGGTAAAGCCAGAATTGATAAAGCTACAACAACAACTGATTCTTTGTTAGTTCAAGGGCTAAAGAAGAATATCCTAAGTGTAGGATAATGGCAGACAAGGGAAATATAATTGTGTTTACATCAATCAAGTGTAAGGGTATGAATGAAGTAACTGAAAAAGTAATAATAAGAGGATATATAAATCAAGACAAATTATATGTGTTTGAAGATCGAAATTCTCATAGATATGAGAAAGGTTCAGACTTAAAGTAAAAGAAGATGGTGCCTACAGTAGTCTCTTATTCTTAAATGAATATTTATAACATTTACTGTAGAAGTGATGAGAGGTACTTGACCTCATGGAATTAACATGTATTACTCCCCATGAGATTTTGCATCACTGGTCCTGAGGACTTGATAACCGAAGAAAATATGCATGTATACACGAGTTTTGAGATGCACAGTTGCATATATTTTGGTTTGATGAAGGAACATTGGGATAGAATTAGGAAAAGAGTTTGTTATGCTTCAATCAATTATTAATTAGCTTTTTTGTTTTGATGGTTGAAGGTTATAGTCCATTGATGCTATTTGAAAGTGATTTTTGGCTTGTATAAGTTTTTGATGACTTGATGGATGATTGATTAATGAATATGCTTTGATATCCTATATGATTATTGAAATGATATGATCATATCTGATAGTGAACAGTTGGCACAGGTTTAGGGGGAGCACTTGCTATGTTTCTAATAATGCATTGTTGGAATTATGTTTTCTTCATACATAATGACTTTTTGGTGATGTTGCTTATATTGATGAAGTTCTTGAATGGTGAACTTGTTGATTATGTTTGCGCGAGTTGCATATTTCTTGATGAAGTGGTGTTGGTGTGATAATTCTTCTTATGAAGAATTTTGGCTAAGAGAATGATGTTCATAAGACATGGTCATATGCTACTACTACATCTATTGAATGATACTTGGAAACATGGCATATTGAATAATGATGCTACACTGTCCTATCTTATGATGACTCTCACTTATGATGTTCTGGTTGCATACTAGGTCACATGTTAATGATATTAAAGTTGCATTGTTCTATCTTACATTTTGATGATGAGTTGCTGCTAACAAATGCTTATGGTGTAGATCATATATGGTGTATGGTAGTTGTTGATGACTATTATGACATTTTTGAGGTCTTTGGTCTTGGTTATAAATGTCTTATCAATCATTTGATTAAAAAGGTTATGTAAATACCTATGATGTAATCATTGTCAAATTCAGTCATGTATGGACTATTGTGGTCAAGTCCTTTTGGATATATGATGTAATTTGTAACCCCACTATATTTGGAAAGTTGATGTGATAATGATGTCAAATATGTAAACCCACCGTGATTGGGTGATTGATGTAAGTTTGAGTCCTTGGTGATAGGATAGTTCATATGAGCCATAGAGTCATGTACTTCATTATAAACCCATTGGAAACTTCAGCATATGCTTAAGGGGATCATGATCAGTGTTCATACTCAACAGATCAAAAGTCTTCATTCAACATTGGTCAACCCTACCCTTGATGTCAAAGGGGGAGAGTAAATTGGTGTTTGGAGAGTAACTTGGTTTGGTGCTTGACTTGATGTGTTTACTTGTATTATAGGTTGTGGTGACCAAACACCAAAGTGGTTTCCATCAAGTCCTAAGGGGTAGATTGTTGGCATTATGAATTAGGTGTTGTCCTTGATGGAAACCTACATGATGAGTTGTCCTTGATGATAACCTACCTGATGACTAGAAACCTACTTGATGAGTTGTCTTTTGATGGAATCCTACTTATGAAAGATGTAAACAAAATGTGACAGAATGTTTTACAGATGTGACAGAGTGTTTTGGTAAAGGAATAACAGTTCAGAGGAAGAAGTATGATAAAGTTGAAAGTTTAAGAAGTATACGTGACTTCTATTAATAAAAGTTGCATACACGTGAGTATGAAGAAGAAAAGTCGCGTACAGTTTCCACACCATGGTATTCTAAATACCAAGGGTCCTTACCATGGTATTTCCATATGGTATCAAGCCCATTAACAAATGTTTTGATCCCTTCTAAGAAAACTCTCAGCTGGAGTATGGTTTTGACCTATGGTAGTAAAAAAGTATAAGCTACATAAGGTGATGAATATCAAAGTGGTAAAACGTGCGAAAAGTGTGTAAGTAATGGAAATATTATGAATAGTTAGATCTGAAGCAAATATGCATGTTATAGGATATTGATGATTTGCTTGATATAAACTAAGTATGCACCTAAGATTTTTATGATGGATGAGATCCAATAGATCTAAGATGATAATCATTATTATAAGATGATCTATTTTATGTTAACTCGTAATTTTTCTATGTATGCTAAGATCTAGGTATGTCAGAAGTTATGTATTGCGACAAACATTTGACTCTAAATTTGCAGATATGTACATGGGTTTTATAGCCTGCAAGGCATGTACACACATGAATGTGTTTCAAGTAAGTCACGTACTCATGGGTTTGGTTCCTGAAATGTGCATACACACACAAATATGCTTTGAGGAAAGCGCGTATAGAAACTAGGGTTTTGATGAAAAAGAATGTTTAATCAATTAATTAGTCTTTGATGTGTTTCTGTTGTCTATCAATGAAGTCTTATTAATGATCTATGCTTAAATAATGGTGTTATGGTTGTAAATTGATTAATTGAAGAATGTTGAAGTTACTTGCTGATTGAGATTGATGATTAGAGAAATTTTTTTGATTGGTTCAAAATGTTGCAGTAGATCTGAGTGTGATTCAATGTTTGTTTTAGAATGGTAGTTGTTCAATTGGTATCAGAAAAGGTCCTTTAGCAGAAGCTTGATCACTTGAAGGAGATTTTTCATGTTGGGTAGTCACATAGGAGTATTTTCTATCATACGTCCTATATTTAATGGAACTAACTTTGTCTTTTGGAAAGTTAGGATGAGAGCATACTTGTAGGCACTAGGAGTTGATGTATGGGAAATAGTTGAAAGTGGATATCAATTTCCAGCCTCCATTCCTTTAGACACTGTAGGAAAGAAATAGTATGAAACCAATGCAAAGGCTGTAAATGCCATCTTGGGAAGTCTGGATGAGATCGAGTTTGTGAAGGTAATGTAGATGAACACAACAAAGGGAATGTGGGATAATATTATCCAAATTTATGAAGGTGACACCAAGGTAAAGAGTGCTAAAATTCAAACATTCACAATTCAATATGAAACATTGAAAAATGCATAACGATTAAAGCATTGCAACATTTTTTCTTAGAGTAGATGAAGTTGTGAATTCCATGAGAAACCTTAGTGAAGAATGCCTCTATTATTGAAATTTTTTGAAGAAAAACCAAAGTTTGAATCAAAAGTATCTGCTATTGAAGAAATGCAGGATCTGAAATGTCTTACACTTGATTAGCTCCATGGAATATTGAAAACATTTGAGATGAATATAGGTGGTCCTTGATATATGAGATAAGCAATCTTCAAAGTCACTGAAAAAGGAAAAGAGAAGGAATAACCAGGTTATGTGTAAGAAGAAGCAGAAGGAAACTTCGAAAAGAAACTCCAAGTAGGTACAGGAAGATTCACAGGCATGCTTCCTTTCAAATGTTTTCCCTGTGGTAGAGTTGGTCATTATGCTACTAAAGAAAATCAGGGGAAAGGAAAGGAAGCTCCCAAAATAAACAGGAAGAGGTTTGAAAACAAGAGAAGTTTTTATACACATGAAGACAATGATGGTCTTTCAAATGGTGAAGAAGGTGAGTCTGATCAAGATTGTCATTTACTTATGGATTTTGAAGATGATTCTGATGATAATTTCATTGATGCCCAAGAAGAAAAGGATACCTTTATTGAAAACTTTGACAGGAACATATTAAATGCAATAACAGTTACAAATGTTAGAAATATTCAAATCTAAGAGCAATATGCTTTCTAGTGATCAAGAATGAAGAAAGAGAAGCATAATTAGGTTAGATTCCTATTTAGGATGATCCATTTTCTTGTCTATGCAACAATGATAGTGATGATGATAGTGAAACTACTAAGTTTTCACTTATGGGTAAAAGTGAAAGTAAGTCTCTTGAAGTAGTAGATCAAGGAAAATTAGAATCTATAGACAATGCAGATGTGCCTATGCTGAGCAAAGATAATTATAAAAAATGGAAAGGAAAGATGAAACATAATCTAATGAATCTCAATGTCTGGCATCTAGTGTGCAATGGTTACACCAAGTTTCCTCCATCAAACAATGAAGTGCAAAAGAATAATAAAGCTTTGAGTAACATCTTTTGTAACATATCTGATTCAATATTGAATAAGATTATGCATTATAGTACTGCAAAGAAAGTATGGGAAAAGTTACAAGCAATACATGAAGAAGTCCCAAAGGAAGATCCCACAGGTAATCTTATATCTAAAAATGTGGCCAAAATGACAAATGGAGTCATCGATTCAAAAGAAGACAGGTTAAAAGAAATTGTTTATCTTAGAACAAAAATTGATATTACTTTGGAAAAGAATAATAAGTTGGAGGCTTATGATAATAAGGATCATGTTGTTATGGAATCTAACCAATATTGTGAAAGTCTTGAAGCTGAGATCATCTCTATAAGAGCAGATCTTGAAAAATCAAATAAGCAGAATTAAGATCTAATACAAGTTTTTGAAGAACAAGAGAATGGGTTGAAAGAAGAGATTCTCAAATTGAAACAACAAGTGGAGGAAGGAATAAAGATTGAAGAAATCTTGAAGAAGTAGGAAAATCAATATGAGGTTGAGGTAAATATCCTAAAAGGTAAATTAGAAAAAAGGATAAACATTTTCCATTTCAAGATAGTACTAATATTTTGGATACTATTCTTCGTAGTCAAAGGTCTCCAGCCATCAAATATGGTCTTGGTTTCATGAAACTACTAAAGGTGCACCTAGCTCACAAGCAGAAGCAAGGAATTATAATGAAAAATCTGAAATGCTCAACAAGGATATAAGAAGTAAACCTCATCAACGACCAAGGAAATAAGGTCTTCTGAGGAAATCATTTAATCCTAAATATAGAAGTGTTAATCGATTTTCTCCTCTGATCAATAGTGTTGAATGTTCTATATGTCAAAAATTTGGTCATGTTTCATCCAGTTGCAAAAGTTGAATGTTTCAAGCTAATAATCGTCTCATAGAAAGATCATCAGCTTCCAGTTACTTTAAGGGATATTGTTTTGCTTGCAATATGTTTGGTCACAAAGCCATTGATTGATATCGAAGGAATATGAAACATATAAGATGTTATGCTTGTAACAAGTTTGGGCATGTAGAAAAAGAATGCAGGAACAAGTTTATGGATCACCGTAGACAATATGGTAAAAACCAGATAAGAACATTGATATCAAAAAATATGAAAAAAAGATGAATCCACCAATAAGCAAGAAAAGGAAGAACAAATAAGGTGTTGCCTTCATTGTTGAGCTAATTTGTTTACTAAAATTAACACAAATATTTCTTATCAATCTGGGTTGTTTATGCTTTGAGGCAAGTTCACTATATGTGAAGATCAAATGTAATCAAACCTTGAAAGATAAGTTATTCAAAAACTTAAAGCAATATATCCTACAACTCTAATTCAATTAGTTTAAAAAGAGGAAAAATATTGAAACGGTTCTTGACTCAAGAAGTCCACTTTTGCCTCAATTACCACTTAATGAATCAGAGATTAAAACCAAGAAATTAAGATGGATAAATTATTAATGAAAGAAGGCTCCTAACTTAAGAGACACATAATGTGTTTCATCATAATTCATTCATCTCAATACCAAAATCACATAAAGAAACTACTTGCATGCAATCAAAGGAAACTAGTTTCAATTCATCATATTAGTAGAAGGGGTGCTCAACTTGAACACTTTGTTTTTCCAACTTAATAAGATGATGAATAAGCTAAGAACTAATGAGATCAATCACCATTCATTAACCATAAAGCAATCTGAAGTAAAGCTTTGAAAAACCAGTTCTACAAGAACCATATTACAAGAAATAAAACTAGTTAACAAGGAAGTGTACTTAGCTTGGAATGGGGGCCCTCCACCCTTTCCTTGCACACTTGAGAAGTGATATCAGAAGCTCAAATTCAGTCACACATCCATAGCATTGAACAGAAAAATAATAATAGCACAAGTCTTCAAATTAACTCTCCAATCCAAAAGTGTCTCAGCATAAAAGTATAATAAGTCAATACATAAGCCATCAAAGTCTTGGCTCTTAAATAAGAAGTCTCGTGAAACAAACTGATCTATATTCACTCAAACAAACCCATCTACTATTATCCATCTATCTAAGTCGAATTCATTACTCCCATCCCAAGAAATATGACCAATCCCATGGAATCTCAAAACTGCCATATTTCTATGGGATTTCTGAATGACTAGTCATGATTGACTAGCACGAAATGGGCCTAATAAAGCTTGTTCTATCCGAGCTAATCATAGATGGCTTAGTCCTAGTTCCGAAGCTATCCATCCATGCATTCAATTCGTGCCCAAGTGTCCTGCAACCATCAACCATAGAGCTATTACGGGAATTTCTGAATCTGCCAATTTTGCACATAAAACCAAACTTTCATAAAAACTTTATAAATTGAAAATTAAAATTAAATACATGAATGGATATCAAATATGCATCAAAATGGGATGAATGAAGGGAAAATGGATGGCAAATATATGGATTAGTAAGTTTTAGAGCAAAAATAAGACCAAAACTAAGGCCCAACATCTCTCCCTTGCTTATCATCAAGCATGTCCCCATGCTTGCTTACTCCTCTTTGATGTTCTTCTCTCTGTAGTAGATTCTGTACCTGTAGATGCTTCATGTTGTGCTGCCCTGACCAAACAATCCAAACCTGAGTCATGTCTTTCAATGAACAAAGTTGCTTTTACCTTCTGTTTTTCATACTTTGCCTGCCACATATTCTTTTCCTTTAACCATTTAAATGCTTGCTTAGAAAGTAGATCATTTTTCCATTTTAGTCTCCCTAGCTCTTCATTTAGCTTTTCATTTGCCTTGACCAACTTAGTATTATCCTTCTTACTTGACTTGTTTTCCTCTTTTAATTGTTTTTCCAGGATTTTACTAATTTCTAATTGGTCAGTTAAGTCCCTGATTCTTCCCAAATTGATTTCTTTTTCAAAATCTTGTGTTGTTTTCATTAGTGATGCTGCTACTGCATCATCATTTGAAGAATCCCTCTCAAAATACTTCTTGTGCAATGTCATTTTCTTCCTGTTTTATTGGAGAATATGAATCTACTTCCTTGTCTAAGTCAATGGGACTTTTATTCCTAAATCTTCTAGGAATAGACATAACAGATGTTCATTTTCCTGCATGGCCATGTTATTTTGCTGTTTAGCTCTTGTTCTGGGATACAAGGGTGAACTCATCAATCCTCTGTTTTCCTACTCTATTTTATCCTGTACTTCATTAATCTGTTCAATAAAGTGATTTTTAGACATGAATTCTCTCCATACTATGCCTTGTGACCTCACTTGATACTCAACTAGGATTTTGATCAATCCCTGGTGGTAAATCTGTCCTGCTTTGGGCCTGTGTTCATGTCTCACTGTTTCAATCATTCTCAAGAGGCTCCTATATAGGAAATATGGCAAGTTAATCCTATCCTCTCCCTTAATATGTTGTAGAAGGCGGACATGATACAGATGGGCAACACTGTATCCTCTATCACAAGTCAAAAACTTCTGGATGACCAAAACCAACTCACCCCATGGTTCATTGAACCATTCCCTTGGTATCCCCTTTGTTCTATCAAAAGTCCCTTTCCGGTTCTTCTCAAGAAAGAAAGTCCATGCTTTCTCCTTGAAGTGCATGCCTTTGTAATATTTCTCACCTATCATTGGTAGATCTAAAGCTTGGGAAAGGTATTCCTAAGTTACAGGAATAATAACATCTCATACCCGTGTCTGGTCCTGACTGAAATTATTTATAAAGTCTCTGGTTATCTCTTCAGAGTGGCCATCAAATTTTTGTAAAAAGCCTATCAGTCCTGCTTGGTAAAGTTTTTCTATAGTTTCCTTCCTCCAGCTCTCTATCTGAAATTTTGGCTCTACTCTGGCTGACATTGTTTCTGAAAACCAGTGAATGTATGCTTCTGCTGTTACTAATTTCATCTTGACAATAAAAATTTATGACTATTTTTCTTTCCAAAATGAAATTCTGAAAGCAGAGAAGCTTACCTGCTTCTTCACAACAATTTGACTTTGATTTCCTCAGCCTCTGTTTACCCTTTCTCTGCAGCGGCACTTTTTTAAATCCCTGTTCAAGCAATCAAACACCTGTATATCCTTGTCAATATGCTAAACTCTGTTTTGGTAAACAAAATACATATGAAAACAACTTTTCCATAAAGGGTCCTTAGTTTTCTAATGTATTTGTTTAGGCATTATTCTCATGCCTATCACCCTACACTGTGTATACTGTCACCAAAATCAAGCAGTATGTTTACTGTGTATATACAGTCATTAAAAACAAACAATGTTTTTACTGTGTATATACAAGCTCTTAAAACTAGCAGTGCATTCAAATGGCTCTCGGCCTCCAACATAAAAATTTGAAAATCATCAAAATGCTCTCAACCTGTTTATCTAAAAGCTTGAAAATCAACAGCGCTCGGCCTCAAAAAAATTTGAAAAACCAAATAGCACATTTAAATAAAATGGATTTTATTTCGCCCATTATTTTGGTTGATGTGTTATCTCAAAGAGTGACACTACCACCTTTAACTTCCTTTAGAGAGAGTATTTTTCCTTTATCCACTTGCATATGATGTGAACATCCACTATCTATATACCCATTTTTCATCTTGGCTTTGAGCACATAGAGCCAATCCATATCCTCCTACTTTTCTTGTTTTCTATCCATCACCTTTGTTATTTGATTTTTATTTTTGACAATATATTTTTTATGCTTTTATTTGGAAACATCAATGTACTGCTTCTACAATTATGAACTTTGTGTTCAGAATTGTTGCACTTGAAATAATTAATATGGTCTAATAAGGGGGAAATGAATTTTATTTTTTTGATAGCATTCTCATTAAAACTATTAGAATTGTTTCTCACACAATGATTCTTTGATATATTATATGATTCCATATTTTTATCTCATAAAATAATTTCTTATATGGGCTCTGCAATTTATTTCCTTATGACCAAAATTATTACATGAAAAACAGTAGCCATAAAAGACATTTTGATACCTAGATGTTAAGGACCTTCTTGGAGGAATGGTTCAGCTAAATCCATTCTATCAGTCTTGTTGATTCTTTATTCAACTTTTAGCATTTCTTATGTAGCTACCACGATCATGTCTTTGTTGGAGGCTTATTTTTGTGAGTGCCTTTTCTTGTATTGTTGGACTATCCTTTAAGAACATTTGCATAGTTGTTAGGTTATCCTTTTTCTAAGGACTTTGTACTTAATTATCCTTTAAGAACCTCAAGATTCTAATTATATCCTAGGCTTGATTTGATAAAGGGAAATATGTGACAACTTATAATGTTGTTCACTATTTTACTCCCTTTTAAGTATTGATTCAACTGGTCATTTCTTTTCTTTGACTCAATTCATGTCCATATTCATGATTAAAATTATTATTATATTTTCAATATCTAAGGCTTCCTTAATGATATGAGAGAATTGAAAGGGAGCTAAGGCAATAAATTCTAGTTTTATCAAAGTGAATGAGGTTTTTGAAAGTATGAGACTATCCAAAGATAGATGACTTGGAGATGTCATTATCGAGTGTGTCAGCTATATGCTTATTGGGCCACGCTGATCTGAAAGATAAGCTAGTTTGCCTAATCTACGATTTTCAAAAACAACAATTAATTTGGTAATGTACTTGGATAAACATAATATCATATTTATCTTAAGAAGATCTAAATGCTATTGAAGTGTTTAAAAGTGTCTTGATAATTTTTTTAACCAAATACATAGAAATATGATAAGTGATTCCTTAGATGTCAAAAAGAAAGATGAGATCTACAGATGGAGAAGAGGGATGGCTTTTTGGAATTATTGTGACAAGTCAAATGGAAATTTTTTTTTTATTTCATAGATGGAGTAACCATTAGCCACAATGGTCTTAATAAGGTAGGTATTTCCTTCCTCTAGGTGTTAGGGAGCAAAGATTTGAAGGACTCAAGTTGTTAGTTTTTTTAAAATATTATATTTTTTTCTTTAGGTGATGGTGATAACAAGCATGAAGGTACTTGTCTATGTGAACAATTTTATTTGATCACCTTCCCAACATTTATCCCCACATCCAATTCATGATGGAAACCAGATTTAAAATATCTCTTCCATTTCTTCATGTTTTTATCTCTAGTAATCCCCTAATATAAAGGTTACCTACCAAATCTATAGAAAAAAGACTCACACCAAGAGATATTCCATGACCATTCTCACCATCACCCAATTCAAAAATCTACCACTCTAAAATATAAGTTGACTTTTATAATAAAATATTTTTCATTCATACCTTCTCTTTCTTTTATTTATCTTTATAGTCATGTTTTTAATTCCTCTATTACTAATTTAACTTACTTTTTTTAATTATTTAACATAAAACTTTTATTTATTTATTAATAATTTTTAATTAACTCATTTTTATTTATTTTATTGCTCCCCCTAGGGTAATTTTTATTATTATTATTATTATTATTATTATTATTATTATTATTATTATTATTATTTTCCTTAAATAAAATTTTTAATTATTTATTTTAACTAACTATTATCATGAATTATTTTAATTACTAATTTAACATAACTTTGCAATTATTTAACTAACTGTCATCATAGAATTAGTTATTAATAATAATTTTTACTAAATTAATAATTATTTATTAATAATTTTATTCATAAGATTATTTTTATTTATTTTATTTTAGGGATTGGTCCCCCTAGGGTAATTTTCTCCCTTAAATATAATTTTTAATTATTTATCTTAACTAACTATTATCATGAATTAATTTTTTACTTATTATTTTAATTATTTATTAATATTTTTAACTAACTATTATCTTAATATTATTTTTATTTATTTTATTTTAAGGGATTGGTTCCCCCTAGAGTAACTTTTTCCTTAAATTATTAAAAAAGGGGTTTTGATCCCAGTACCCAGTCCAAAGTAGTTGTTGGTCTTTTTAGCCGTTGGAGGCTCTACTCTGTCTATTTAACTTGCTAAGCTGGATCTGTTTCTTTAACTTGTCCTGACGATGGACCACACTGGTTGGTTCGAAACGCGTCGACAAATGATGTCTCATGTGATCTTCGCCGAAAAATCTTTTGTAAAAAAATAAATATGATTCTCTACTTAGCCAAGGAATTACCAAATTCCTTGAGATTGTGGCAAATCATACATTGGCCAAACTAACAGATCTTTCAAAACCCATCTCATGGAACATACAACTAATACACTCCACAACTAAATCTCCAAATTAGTTTTTATCAAGCACTCAATTCCAAACGCTTCATTTACTCGAAACAAACTATAATTCTTGCCTCGACTCTCTTTCACTTGTCTCTTATCATTTGGGGAGCCTTAGAAATTGAGCGGCACCCTACTAGGCCTTTTCTGCCTTTTCTCTTTTTATGTCCTTCATTATGACATCTTTCCCCAAAAAAATTACCATAACTTAATTTTCTAGCTAACCAAGTAATTATTTTCTTTCCATTGTCTTATTATTAATTTACTCTCACTGGTTTTTTTTATTACTAGGCACATTTTTTCCTTTAAAAAACAATTCTCTTATACTTTATAATTATCTTAGTTTTATTTTCCATCCATTATCTTTTAGTTCTATATATTTTTCAATAACTATCGTCTAGATATTCTTCCTTTAAGTATTTTCACTAGTTTTCATTTAATCATTATTAAATCTTTACTTATCCTTGATGATGGGTGGAGTGTCCACTAGAGAAGCTAATGTTTTTAAACCTATACATGGTTGTTTACTTACAAAAAATCTTAGCAACAATTATATTAATTGTTAAAACTTGTACACTTAGATATGTAACTATTTTTAAAATGTTACAACATAATGAAAACATTATTTAGTTCTCATTCTTTTATAGGTCACATTTAGTGGCTAATTTTACTCACATACCAAAAAGTGGCACCACCAATAGCACCATTTTTTCATAGGGTAGTTAAAATTATGACTTTTTTTAACCCAAATGATATTATTGGTAGCACAACTTTTAAATTTTGGGATTAAAATTATGCATTAATTAGAATTATACTTTTAAGCAAAGTCTTTTGGTAGAAATCACATAAGAGAAATTTTTGGCTGACGCGTTTCGAACCAACGAGTGTGGTTCATCATCAGGACCAGATGAACTACAAAAACTAGTTTTTTAATATATCAGTTACTTATTAATATTTGTTTTTAATAAATTAATAAACTAATATCATAATTTAAATATTATTTTTCAAAACTAGTAATATTTGGTTTTAATAAATTAATTTAAATATTATTTTTCAAAAACTAGTTGTTTAATATAGCCATTACTTAATAATAATTTTTAATAAATTAATAAACTAATATCATTATTTAAATAATATTTTTCAAAAACATGTAATATTTATTTTTAATAAATTAATTTAAATATTATTTTTCAAAAACTAGCTGTTTAATATAGTTGTTACCTATTAATATTTTTAATAGTTGGTTAATTAACCTTAGTTACTTGGTTCAATTTCCTTTCCTAATTTATGACCAAACCTAATGTAGTACCTAAGATAAGTACCCTAAATGTTTGAACCCATGTATTAACATTAACAAGCTCCCATGACAGGTCTTAGTTGATGGCGGGAGGTCACATGGGAGGAGAGATGGAAACCCTGCAGCACGACAGCGATGGAGAATACGGATGACTATACGTGGAGCCCGATCTCTGCAGCAGGTGGCAGGTGCTGGACTCACCACATCAGCTAGTACCTGGGCTGCGTCTCTCACTTTTACCCGGTTCTTCTGGTCTGCTACGCATTTTACTGCGGTTTACTATATAGGTTTTACCTAAGTTGCGATCTTCCGTTAGGGTTGTCTCCCCTATTTCCACCTTTCTCTGTCGGTCACTAGCAGCTGGCATTTACATTTTCCGGCAGCTATGGACCTCGAGTTAGTAGATTACTCGGAGGATCCCCTACCAGAAGGATCTATTTGGACTACTCTGCACTCAGCAAGGGCTAATCGCTCTCCGTTCACCTGCGAGCTGAATGCGACCATCGTCGACCTGCCTCCGATCTCTAGGTTGTTTGGACATCCGGTCATCTTACCAGACTTTCGCCCTACCTGGTCATCCCTCTCCACTCCACCGATCTCTTCGTCCTCGTTATAGTTTGCTTCTGGCTGCCTAAACCCTAACCCCTTGGAGTCCTGGGCTGACCCTCCCTATTTTCCCTTCTCAAGTGGTCCTTCCTTTGTTCCTCCTTCATCAGCTCCATCTCCTCTGGCCTCGCAGCATCTTACTCATGATCCCGTCCCTCCCCCTGTCAACCCCATCTTACCTCCTCTCCCCATCGCCGCCCCTTCTCCCCCTTCTCCCCCTGGCCCTGAGGTGACCTCTCCACCCAGGATTGATTCAGACGCTAGGGTGACTCCATCTGAGGAGGCAAGACCCAGGAAGAAGGTGAAGTGCTTCAGATCAAAGTCCGATGATGCCATCCTTTGGTTGGAAGAAGACATTTATCTAGCGGAGTCCATGGACATAGCAGATCAGGTCTTAGTTGGTAGGATTCGAGGAAGGAACTACCCTACAGAAAGATTAAAAGTGTGGGTATCTGAGGTTTGGGACCATAGACTCGTCGATCTTCCCACCGTACAGACTTTCGTGTGAGGGTGGTTTGCCCTCAGGTTTGCATGGCCAGATCATACCAACTAAGTGCTTTCCTCCTACTGGCATTTTGACAACGCCCCGATTCACCTGAAAAGATGGTTGTCGCTTTTTGGTCCGAATTTGGAACAGCTTGGGATAGGACCTATTTGGGTCAGGCTACCTGGGCTTCCCCCACACTTTTGGTCAAAAGAAATTTTCAAGAGGATTGGGATTACACTCGGCTCGTACATGGGCTCGGACAAGTCTTACCTTGTCACGGGGAAGATGTCCTATGCTTGAATCCTGGTGCATATGGACACTCGTGGGGGATTGCAGGAATATATTACCATTCTGTGGCGGAACCTTACCAGAAAGAAGATCTTGGACTATGAGGGGGTGACTTACAGATGTCAGCATTGTCACAAGGTTGGTCATGTTTTTCGAGACTGCCCCCTTGACCCTAACAGGGGCTAGGCACAGAGGGCTCATGAGTAGCAATTTCAAGCACCCCGGTATCGACCACGGAAGAGCAGCCGATGGAGGAACAGCTGTTACATGAAGTGGCCGAGAGAAGTGATGTTGCAGAACATGGTGCCAATAAGAAGCGGGGGAATACTCCACCCAGACCACCCTCTCCGCCGTTGACGTGAGCTCAGGCGGCTTCTGGGGAGGCTCTCACCGCGGGTACGGTTCCCTCTTTCTCACACTCTGTTAATTCTGCTTCTGAAATTATTTTGTCTTCCACGTTACATTTGCTTGGTCCTTTCCCCCCGGTGGTTGATTCGGCGTGTTCCCCACCCCCTCCTATTCCTATTTCTCCCCCCCCCCCTTCTACCTCATTCCCCCCCCCCTCGCTTCACTGCCCTATGGCAGTCTTCCCCTCCTAGGGCTCTCCCCCCTGCCCTCCCTCCCGGGATCCCTTCCCCTCCCCCCTCTGGGGCTCTCTCCTAGTAAGGACCACCGTTACCCGATGCGATCCAAATTCCACTCGCTAGGCAAGGATGCGGTTGGTTTTGGGTCTATCTCTTCCCCTATCTCCCTAAACTCCCCCATGGGCGGCCCTCCAACCTCTCCAAGGCCAGGCATCGGGCGGGAGATGAGATTGTTTCTGGTAGACAAGCACAAATTCCCTAGGGTCTTAGAGATGAAGGCACCCCATCCCCTCACCCTCCATGAAGATCTTGTCCTTCAACTATAGAGGGTTGGCTAGCCCGGGGAAAAACTAGCCTTGAGATGCCTGCTTCATTCAGAACCTGTGGACATTATTTTCTTGCAAGAAACCCTTGGACCCAACAGCTCCATCTCCCCCCTCCTGGAATCTTGGCTCCCCTATTGGACCTTCTTTTCACTGGATGCAATAGGCCGCTCGGGCAGTGTATCAGTAGGGTTCTGCAATCGCTCCATAAGGATGCTCAATGTCTTGGGGGGGTGGGATATCTAGGTATCGATATCTTCTCGTCGGCCCTGGAATCCAATTTAAGGCTTATTAACATTTATGGGCCTTGCCGAGATCGAGAGGTTTTCTGGTGTAACCTGCTCTCATCCTCTACCTTTCAAGAAGACTACATCATCCTCGGTGGTGACCTTAACTTCTCGATGGGATTCATGGAGTCTTGGGGACCTAACACCCTGGATGATCCCCTATCAGTTTTCTTTGAAGACTTTCTGGACTCTCATAATCTGATAGACATCCCCTCGGCTAAGCTTCAGCCTACTTGGAGGAATAACAGAACTGGAGTGGCCAGCCTGGCCAGGCGATTAGATCGCTTCCTTATCAGAGAAGTCCTAGTCAATAGAGGTTATCAGATCAGGCAGTGGATAGGCTTGAGAGGAGTCTCTGATCATAGGCCTATCTATATGGAGCTGACAGACGCCCATGAGAAGCCCAAAGCCCCCTTTAAATTCAACTCTACTTGGCTAAGGGATGCTGGCTACATAAAGGTAGTCAGTGATTATTGGAAGGCTCACCCAGTGGATTCAGATGGGCTCATCACTGAAGGTTTTTCCTGTAACTTGTATGAGCTGAAGAAGATTTCTATAGAATGGGCCAGGAGAAAAAAGGAGCAAGATGAGAAAGAACTCAAATCAGCTGAGGAAGGAATTACAAAAATGGAGGAGGATTCAGAGGGGATTCTCACCTCGTAGGATCAAAAGGATAAGCTTGTGGAACTACTCCACAAAAGGGCTCAGATTTTGAAGGATAGGGAAGAATGTTGGAGGCTCTGCAGTCAAGCTATCTAGCTCAAAGAGGGCGATGACAACACTAAGTTCTTTCACAGACGTGCAAATGGGAGAAAGGCGATTAACACCATCTAGGAACTTAAGAAGGAGGATGGCACTACTGTTAACACCTTCAGAGGGCTCGCTTCTTTAGCTACTGCACATTTCAAGAGGATATACAAGGAGCCTCCTCATGCCACTATGGGAGAGATCCTATGCATTGCACAGATTTTTCCTAGATTCATGAATGAGGAAGCGGGACTGGAACTGTCCAAGGAAGTCAGCATGGGAGAACTTGAAGCAACTCTTAAATGGTTGAAAAAAGATAAGAGCCCTGGCCCGGACAGTTGGACTGTTGAGTTTTACTCTGCTTTTTTGACATTTTGGGAGCTGACCTATTGAAATTGATTGAAGAATGCAGACAGAGAGGCAGAATGTGGGACAGCTTCAACTCCACTTTTATTGCCCTCATCCCCAAAGTGGACAAACCCAATTCCTTTGATGACTTTCGCCCCATCTCCCTTTGTAACTGCATCTATAAGATCATTGCCAAAATCATAGCTAATTGCCTCAAGCCTGTTCTCTCTGCCCACATCTCCTCTGAGCAGTTTGCCTTCCTTCAGAATCGACAAATTCATGAAGTTGTCGGAACTGCACAGGAGCTTCTCCATTCTGTTCAGACCCAGAACCTAAAAGGCATGATCTTGAAAATAGACCTATCCAAAGCTTTTGACAGGGTCAACTGGCTCTACCTTCGTATGTTGCTGACCCACCTGGGATTCCCCTATTCCTTCATCAAATGGATTTTTTGTTGCATATCGAATGTATCCTTTAGTGTGCTGATAAATGGTTCTGCCTCCCCCTTTTTCCATGCAAAAAGAGGTCTGAGGCAAGGATGCCCTCTTTCACCACTGCTTTTCCTTCTCATCATGGAAGGTCTCAGTCGAATTATTGGAGAAGAATGCAGATTGGGGCATATAAGGGGAATCAAAATCACTGAAGATTGTACTCTCACCCACTTGTTGTTTGTTGATGATGTACTGATCCTCCTTAATGGAGACATTGGGGACACTACTGCTTTCTCCCGAGTCCTTAGTATCTTCCTTAAGGCCACGGGCATGGTCATAAACGAATCGAAATCCACTATTACTGCCACTGGTTGTTCTCAACATGAGGTCCAATTTTCCCTTAGAAGATTTGCTTTTGTTGTAGTACAACTGGAAGAGGGACTCAAATATCTGGGGTACAGGCTCAAACCTTGTGGATATAAGATTGCAGATTGGACATGGCTGATATCAAAGGTAGAGAAGAGGCTCAATATCTGGTACCATAAATATTTATCTAGGGCAAGGAGGCTGGTACTCATCAAGGTAGTCTTAGAAGCCACTCCGGTATATTGGATGACTCTAGCATGGATTCCCAGAGGTATTCTATCACGCCTACAAAATCTGTGTTGTAGATTTTTGTGAAAAGGGAACCAACCAGGGAGAATATTTGCTTGGACGAGTTGGGACTCTCTAGCTTTACCTAAGAGCTAGGGAGGATGGGGCATCAAAAGGCTGGGACCCTTATCACAAGCATTCGCTTCCAAGCTCGGGTGGCAACTGCTAAACAACGACAGCCTTTGGACAAAGGTTACTGCATCTAAATACATACATCCAGTTAGTGTCCTCGATTGCATCAGACAAGATATCAAGCAGAATAATATTTCTATAATCTGGAAGGCAGTTATCAACTCAAAGGAGCTCATCCGCAGTGGATTATCTGGAGAATTAGATCCGGGGCTAAGATTCAGATAGGCACAGACCCTTGGGTGGGCTGCAGAAATTCTCATACTCTCTCCAATGGCCTACGTGGACACCTGCAGGCCAATGGTATTACACATATCAATCAGATTGTAGATGGGGTTCATTCCACTATCTTACATCAAGCATGGAAATCTACCACCACACTGAATATACCTGGATGTTGGGTTCAGGAATGGAACAACTACACAAATGCATTATCGGAAGCTCACATTAGGATTACTGATGGAGAGGACGAGCTTATATGGGCACATGCTAAACATGGAACATACACCCCCAAGGAAGGCTACCTGGTACTGATGGAAAGATACAAGCCACCAGATCTGGTTCCATGGTGGAAACACCTATGGAAGCTGAAGGCGCCCCCTCAGACAAAGTTGCTCATGTGGTCTATCCTTCACAACAAAGTCCCGACCGGGGCCAACTTGATGAAAATATCTTATGCTGGGTTGTTCTGGTGCCATCTCTGTAAAAGCGAAAATGAGGATACTGAACACCTCTTTCTTCACTGCCCACTCACTCAAGAGCTCTGGAATGGTTTCCTACTCTCTATCTCTTCTGACAAGAAATGGTAGGGTCTTCATCTATTGGATTCGTGGAATGTCTGGTACACCTACAAATCTACTAAACTCAAAAATGTTCCACTTCTTATTAGCTGGGCCATCTGGATTGCTAGAAATCAAGCCATTTTTCTACATAGACCTCCACACTGGCCTTCTATCTCTTCAAGGATATTAGCTGATTATAACTCCATCCCTGATGAGGAGGAGCCTCTAAACCAAAGGAACATTATCCCTGAACCCATCGATCACTCCTACCCTTGGGCTTATTTTGACGGTTCAGCTCAGGAGAGGGGCTGCGGGGGTGGAGCTATACTACACTTATCTGATTCCCATGTTTTCAAAATACAAATGGGTCTGGGAAGGGGAACAAATAATTTTGTAGAACTGGTATCGGTAAAAAACATCATACTTTTTGCACTATCCAAAAACTGCCAAAAATCACAATTATTTGGAGATTCACAAATAATTTGTAACTGGTTGAATAAATCAGCACACTACAATTCATACTCTTTACAACATATCTTGGATGAAGCACACCGACTCATAACTCATTTTGATATTTTCTCTTGCCGTCACATTTACAGGGAATGCAACACAGCCGCCAACAACTTATCCAAGGAGGCAATGCTCAAGGATGCCTCTAGTTGGTTAATCATAGAGGAAAGGGATGGCAGCTGTTATCAGTACTACCATAGGCCAGTCATAGAGCTGGAAACATGACAGCTCTACAGAAATGATTTTTTGTAATTTTGCAATTTTGTTTATTTTGAACAGTATGTTGACAGTCATATGTATATACTCACTGCTTACATTTTATCAGTACATACAACTACAAGGCTCTCTGCGTAGAGAAGTATACATATTTATAGACTATCTCTATGTTTTTCCAAAAACCTTAATTGGAAAACACAGCTTTGACTAGGCAAGAAGGACAGGCTATGCCTGAATATTATATATGCTATGCATCTGCAAAATGAAGTTTCTTTATTAATAAAGAAAGTGCGACTTTTTCCATGGGAAAAAAATATTTTTAATAAATTAATAAAATAATATCATTATTTAAATATTATTTTTTAAAAACTAGCTATTTAATATAGTCGTTACTTAATAATATTTGTTTTTAATATATTAATAAATTAATATCATAATTTAAATATTATTGTTCAAATATAGTCATTACTTGGAAATTATGTCTCTACATTACTCTCTATATTGCTCTCTATTTAAGCCTTTGCCATGGTTTGCCTCTTCATCTGGTCCTGATGATGAACCACACTTGTTGGTTCAAAACGCGTTGGCCAAAAATTTCTCATATGTGATTTCTACCAAAAGACTTTGTTAATTCATTATGGATCACAGAAGCTTGAATACATAAAATTATACTATTGAAAACTCATACCATCAAAAATTAAAAACATAAAATCAACTCTAAATCCAAAAATGTTATTACATGAATTTTTGTATTAATTGATTTTTTTAATAATTTACATTAAAAAATAATAAACTTAATGAAAAATGTAAATAATCAATTTAAATAATTATAACAAAAAATATCCCCGATGGGTGTGGCTGTAGAGGTTAATGAAATG
Source organism: Pinus tabuliformis (assembly GCA_031772625.1). Classification (NCBI taxonomy): domain Eukaryota; kingdom Viridiplantae; phylum Streptophyta; class Pinopsida; order Pinales; family Pinaceae; genus Pinus; species Pinus tabuliformis. The sequence continues at coordinate 438,098,878 of CM062817.1, forward strand.
CTAAGTGGGAGGGCAGTGGTATTGTCACCTCCCAATGCTTTAAACATGTGGGACAGGGAAATCACTTGCCCTGTCATGTAACTTGTTCTCCACCATAATGATTTGAATTTTGAGTGTGTGTGAGGAAGTTTTTGGTTAAGCGAGTTCCCAATTTGGTTATTTCCAGTGTTCAGAAATTGAACGATAAAAAAATTTCTAGGGAAAATAGGCAAGTCAATCTGTAAATAAGAATATGGGGAAAGTTGGTTTAGGAAGCTTCATTCTGCTAGCCTGAAGAAACACAAGCTCTGCAAGAAAGGTCCAGTTCCCCAAACTCGGCCTTCATCCTCACATATAGGCTTCTACATTGGTGTTTCTATGACTGGTGGGGGTTTTCACAGTCGTTTAGAAGCATTTGTTAACCTCCATCTTCTATGGCTCCTATCCCCCCACTCCTTTTTTTCTAATTTGTTTACTCAAAGCATCATTGCTTCCTGGTGGGAGGAAATTTCAATTCCTTATTATGAAGTTACATTTGATCTGGATGTTATCTACTAGTGTTGGCCCTATCTCTCTTTAGTTAATAGGATGTGCATAGGCTCTGTTGGGATTTATTTTGTTTGGTTTATTGTTGTGGGTAGCAATCCTCCATCTTCCTCGTGTTTTAGTATAGTCAGTGACATCATGCCAAGACATTAAATGCATCCTTGACATGACACAAGTAAATGAGGGTCTATGGGATTCTCTAGAACCACCAAGTTAGACTCGTTGTTAGAAACCTTAAGCACTATTGAGGGGGGGTGAATCAGTAGTGTTTCTTATGTCACTTTTTACCTATTTTATCTTTCTCTTAAAACCCTCATTGAATCACATATTAGCAGCACAACACATAAACAGATCTTGTTGAGAAATGGAAATAAGAAATTATGGTTTAAATTTGTCCTTGAATTTAAACTGTGAATTAAAATCAATTTCTATTCTCATAGCAACTTGTAAATAGTTAATTAACTTAATTAGCTTAGGAATTCTAAGTTGGAACTCTTTCTGAAGTCATGTATATGTTCTCCCTAAATTTTAGGGGTCCAATATGAGTTTAAATTGAGTTGTAAATTAGATAACTTAGTTTATTGAGTTATGTTCAGTTAAATTAGTTCCAAATTGTTTGTGGAACTAATAGAGAGTTAACAATTAGTTGGTTCACTAGTGCATCCACAAGTGTCACTCTAGTTAACTGAAGATTCCCTCATCAAAAACTCATGCATATCGATTTTGAGAAAGACCCAGTTGAGACTAGAGCGCAGGGACAACGTATTATCAGTTGTATGATTTACTGAGTTGCATAGATCATGCATGCAATCAGAGAAGGACCTATGTTTGGATTGTGCAGTTTTGGAAGAATGAACTCCCTTTAAATACAAGTTATTCATCCTAGGAATTATGCAAGATATTAGGGGCTTGGAGAGATGTTGAATAGGCTAAGGATTTGGCTTGAGCTACCTTGTAAGCTGAGAGAGTTGAGCATACTTGTGCGGAATTGTTCTAGTAAGAACAAGATTTCTATATTCACTCATGTTTCTGATTTAATGTAATATAGATAGGTGGGGTTTTGAGCAGTGGTTTTCGCCGAGAAAACTTATTGTGTTATGTGCCATTGATTTGTCTTCTTCTTATTCATATTGTTTTCATTGATCTATTGGCTTCTGCTGGTTGAAAATAGAAGTAGATTCTTGTCCTATGCTTTAGTAAATTGCATGAACTTGTGAATCTATAGGATTTTCTACATGGTATTGGAGCTGAGAACAATACAGTAGAGGATATTTTGAAGTTTTGAGTTTTAGGTTACAGGTGAAATTCAAATTTGAAATACATACTTTAGGATCGACTGATAGCGTTCTACGGTTTGTGGCTAGAATATGCCATGGAAGGAAACTCAATTTTTATAGCCTGGAGAGACAAAATGGGATGTTGTGCTAGAGGATAATGGCTTGAACGAATTCATGATCAAGAAATTCCAAAGCCAGCAGCATCCGATGCACAAAATTTGGTCGAATGGAAGAAGTGTGTGGTGAAGGCAAGGCAGATAATCCTTGAGGGAGTTTGAGACCACATTGTTTCAAGTCTCCATGGAAAGGAAACTTCATAGGCTATGTGGAAAACATTGATGGAATTGTATCAGAAAAACAGTGACCAAAGGAAATTGGCACTGAAGGACAAACTTTGAAAAATCAACATGGAGAAAGGCGAAATGATTCCAAAATACTTGACGAAGTTCACTCAGTGTCGTGATGAATTTGGAAGTGTTGGAATCATAGTTGCCGAGGATGATATGGTGAGTCTTTCTCTTCTAGGACTCCCAAAGAGTTGGCATAGTTATCAGGACTCTGTCAATGGTCAGGAGAAGCTTCTAGATTGGGAACGGCTGTGGTCAGATTTGATGCAGGAGGAACACCAGGGATGGCTCTTCATCAAAGATTTATGATGAAGAGAAATGTTCCTTAGCGATTAAGGCAAAGAAGGGGAAAGGGAAAGCTTCCCATTCCAAATCGGATTCTTATCATGGAGGTAAGAAGAAAGACATTATGAAAGTTAAGTGCTTTCATTGCCAGGAGTTGGGCCATTCTACTACAAATTGTCCACTCAAGAAGTGAAGCTTTGGCCTCTCACTTCGAATTGTACTTTTACTTCATTGAATGCATGGTGTCATCAATGATGGGAAGTGTATGGTACTTTGATAGTGGAGCTTCATTCCACATGGCTAGAAACAAAGAGTTATTTAGTGACCTAGAGGAGGAGAAAGATATCTAGATGCATATCGAGATGGGTGACGACAGGAAGTACAGTGTTACTAGATTGGGCACGATTACTTTTGAGAGGGAGCATGGGGCTCCACTCACCTTGAAGAATGTTATGTATGTGCCCAAGCTGAAGTAGAACTTGGTATATGTTTCCATGCTTGAGGATAGAGGCTATGATGTGATCTTCTCAAAAGGAAAGGCATTCCTTCGACACATAACCACGGGTCAAGTAAAGAAGATAGGGATTCGGGTGAAGAATATCTATAAGTTGGAGGTAGAGGATTGTGCTTCTTTGAGCATGAAAGAAGAGTTAGTGCAAAGCCAATATGTTGGCGAGTTGTGGCATAGGTGAATGGGCCACTTGCATCATGGGGCTTTGAAGATAGTACATCATATCTCCACCGGTTCGCCCAAAGGTACACTATAGAAAGTTGATACATGCAAGGGGTGTACTTTGGGTAAATGCACCTAGTATTCCTTTCACGATAGAGACAGTCAAGCAGAGGCTATTCTAGAGTGAGTCCATTCAGATGTGTGTGGACCATTCTCGACAGCATCCATAGCGAAACACGGTTATTATGTTATATTTGTTGATGACTTTTATCAAAAATGTTGGATATTTTTCATGTATAAAAAGGATCAAACCTTCAAAAAGTTTTGTGAATTTAAAGCATTGGTGGAGAAAGAGTTTGGCAAGAAGGTTAAAGCTCTATGGAGTGATAACGGTGGTGGGTATGTATCAAACAAGTTTAAGAACTTATATGCAACGGAAGGGATTAAACGGGAGTTTACGGCAACCCATAACCCTCAACAGAATGGGGTGGCCAAGAGGAAGAACAGAAGCATAGTAGGGGTAGTGTGGGTGATGTTGCATGATTAGGGCCTATCACTACACTTGTGGATTGAGGCATGCAACACAGCGGTTTATGTTTAGAACCGTAGCCCACATAGGATACTTGAGGTGAAGACACCAGAGGAGGCTTATTCCGGTAAGAGGCCAGGTGTTGGTCACTTCAGTATTTTTGGGTCATCGGTATATTTCCATGTGACCAAATATGCATGAAAAAAGCTTGAGCAGACAACGGATTTGGGAATATTTGTGGGGTACATTGATACACCTCACAACTATTAGGTGTACTCGCTGACCCGCAAGATGACAGTGGTTCGCAGGTGTTATGCTCTTAACCTGCAAAATAATACCCAGATACAGAATATGCGAAGAAAAGATACCCAGAACACAGAATAGCAATGATTTTATTATTCAAAGAGCAATGTTCACATGCCTCTTCGAGGGGGCAACCTCCAATAGAGCAGAGCTCGATTACAAAATAAGACACGATGCTCCTCGCAGGGAGTCTCTATCCTTTATATATGACTCATACATGCAATACCACGGGCCAATACCGTGGGTTTTATTAATACCATCTATCTAATACTACCGCCCATTTGCAACTAACTGTGGTCCCGTCATTAATTGCGGCTTAACCACTTACAAATATTAATATGGGATTTATTGACTCTTGACTATGACGTGATCCCATGACATAAATAAGGGGGTTAGGGTGGGACCCTAACATACCCTCCCCCTTAAGACTAGCCTTTTCCTCAAGGCTGAAGCTGCGGAAACTGCTGAAGAATAGTGGCTGGTTCCCAAGTTGCATCTTCCGGAGAGGTGTCTTTCCATTTGACGAGGACTTCCTTAATCATGCGGCCGCGCAGGTGCTTGTCACGTGTGTCTAGAACCTGTTCGGGTTGAAGCCAGATTGACCCTTCTTCGTCTAATTCAGGTAGACTGGTTTGAACTCGGCAATTGTTCCCAATCACTTTCCTGAGGCACGATACATGGAAAATTGGATGGATTTTTGCCGTAGGTGGCAAAGCCAACTTGTAAGCCACTTCTCCAATGTGCTGAAGTACTTGGTATGGTCCGTAGAATTTTGGAGAGAGCTTTTGACAACCCTTGTCTTTGAGTGATGTTTGCTTATATGGTTGCAGCCTCAAAAAGACCTGATCCCCTTCTTGAAATTGGCGCTCTGAGCGATGTTGGTTGGCCTGTTGCTTCATGCGGTTCTGAGCTTGATGAAGATTCTCGCGAAGATGGGCGAGCATGGTTGCACGGTGTTGTAGGAGTTGATCCACTGCTTGTACTTTGGAGCATCCCTTGAGATAAGTAGTAGGGAAAGGCGGAAGTTGACCATAGACTGCTTCATAGGGAGTCATTTTGGTGATGGCATGATAGTTGGTGTTATACCACCATTCAGCCAGAGGTAACCACTGTGCCCAAAGGTGTTGCTTTTCTGAAGTGAAACACCTAAGGTAGGTTTCTAGACATTTGTTGACGGCTTCAGTTTGACCATCTGTTTGCGGATGATATGAAGTACTGAGTTTGAGTTGAGTGCCTTGTATTCTGAAGAGTTCCTGCCAAAAATTGCTGGTGAAGATCGGGTCGCGGTCGGACACTATAGAAGTGGGCATGCCATGTAATTTGAAGATCTGATCCATGAAAGATTGAGCAACCAAAGTTGGTGTAAACGGGTGGGGTAGGGCTCAGAAATGAGCATACTTCGACAGTCGGTCCACGACCACCATGATGACTGACTTGTTCCCTGACTTTGGAAGACCTGTAATGAAATCCATAGAAACCTCCATCCAAATTGATGCCCGAATGGGCAATGGTTGTAATGTGCCTGGTGTGTTGACAGTTTCCCCTTTGTGGCGTTGACAGACATCACATTCTGCTACGAAAGTAAGGATGTCCTTTTTCATGACTGTCCAAAAGAATGATCTTTTGGTGCGAGCATACGTCTTCTGAAAGCCCGAATGTCCTGCAATGGGAGATGAGTGCAATTCTGCCAAAATGCGACTTTTGAGGGTAGATGTTGGTGATATTACGATTCTGTCCTTGTAGCGAAGAATATCATTCTGCCACGAGTACCCCTTGCTGGAATTAGGATCTACCTGCAATTGAGAAATGAGTTGGGAGAGCCCTGGGTGTGAAAACCATTCCCTGCGAGCCTCTTCAATCCAGTCTGGAATGGGAAGGGAAATTGCGAGCATAGTACTTTCCTCCTCAAATTGGCGCGATAATTCATCTGCTACACTGTTGTCTTTCCCTTTCTTGTAAATGATCTCATAATCATATCCCAGCATTTTGGCTAACCATTTATTTTGTTGTGGGGAGGATAGGCGTTGCTCCAAAAAATATTTAAGACTGTGATGATCTGTGCGGATTTGGAAACGTCGCCCCAATAAGTAAGGTCGCCAGGTCTCGACTGCATGTAAGATGGCCATCATTTCCTTCTCGTAGGTAGATTGGCCAAGATTCCTCCCACTGAGTTGTTGGCTTGTGAAGGCCAGTGGTCGTCCTTCCTGCATTAAGACTGCCCCAATACCTGTACCCGAAGCATCACATTTAATGACAAAGGATTTGGTGAAGTTAGGTAGTGCTAAGACTGGAGTGGAACACATGGCGTTTTTTAGAGCGGTAAATGCCTGTTGTGCTTCCTCGTTCCAGAAGAAGGAATTTTTCTTTAGGAGTTGAGTGAGGGGCTTCGCTATGCAGCCATAGTTGCGGACAAATTTACGATAATAGCCTGTGAGACCCAAAAATCCTCTCAAGCTCTTCAAAGTCTTAGGCTGAGGCCATTCTTGCATTGCCTGGATCTTTTTGGGGTCCACCTTGACACCTTCACGCCCCACAATGTGGCCCAAATACTCAACTTCTTCCATGCCAAATGAACACTTAGAAATCTTGACAAATAATTTATGCTTGCGGAGCAGTTGCAAGAGTAGATCTACATGCTGAAGATGTGCTGCCCAAGTGCCACTATAGATGAGAATGTCATCGAAGAAGACAAGGACAAATTTTCTGAGATATGGTTTGAGGATGTGATTCATAAGACTCTGAAAAGTAGAAGGGGAATTACAGAGACCAAATGGCATGACCAGGAACTCATAATGGCCTTCATGAGTTCTGAAAGCCGTCTTGGGAATGTCGACTTCCTTCATGCGAATTTGGTGGTAGCCGGAGCGAAGATCCAGCTTAGTGAAGAATTGAGCCCCATTGAGTTCGTCCAGCAAATCGTCAACAACCGGAATGGGAAATTTATCTTTGACTATCAACTTGTTGAGGGCCCTGAAGTCGGGAAACATCCGCCACTCCCCATCTTTCTTGAGGACCATGACCACTGGGGATGAATAAGGACTAATGCTGGGACGAATGACACCTGCTTCCAACAATTCCTTGATGATTTTTTCTATTTCATTCTTTTGAGTGAACGGATATCTGTATGGACGCACATTTGGGGGTTGGGCCCCTGGAACCAAGGTGATGCTATGATCATGTTCCCCTCGCGAGGGTGGAAGCTCATGAGGCTTGTCAAAGACCGTCCGATGGTTATTTAAAATCTGCTGCATCTCAGGATGAATTGGCAGAGACCTGGTTTCGACTACCTAGATGGCATTAAATTGAGCTACCACTCCATGATGGCCCTTTTTTAACAATTTTTCCATCCGATGCGAGCTGATGATAGAGGGGGCTCCCGCCTGGAGGCCACGGAGGGTATGTGTGGAGTTGTTCTGCTTAAAACTCATATATAACTCCTGGAAATCCATTGTGATTGGCCCAAGAGTGCGGAGCCATTCAGCGCCTAGGACAATGTCGCATCCCCCCATGTGTATGGCAAACATGTGGGTTTCAACTGATAATCCCCCATTTGAAGTTTAACATTTTCACAGCGGCCTTCACATTTCATTGTGCCCCCATCTGTAATTTGGACTTGGAAGTTAGAAACTGCCCGTACAAAACAATGCACTGCTTCGGCGATTTTTTGATGGATGAAATTATGGGTACTTCCACTATCAATCAAGACTACTACTGGGCAATGTTTAAGAAAACCCCTGATTTTGAGAGTTTGAGGGGAAGAAATTCCTGCCAACGCATTTAGCGAAATAACTGGTTCGTCAGATACAATGTCCTTTTGGTTGTCTTCTTCGATCGCCTCCGGTTCCTCAAGTGGTGGATCTTCCTCGGTGGAGCTGTAGTCAGTGGCATCTATTTGAAAAAACTTGGGCTCCTTGCATTTATGACCAGGGGAATATTTTTCATCATAGTAGTAACATAGTCCTTGCTTCCTTCTTTTGGCCATTTCCTGAGGTGACACCTTTTGGACCTTAAGTGTCTGAGTCGTGTTGTGAGTGTTAGCGCTTGGAATTCACCTAGGCTGAGATAGACAAACTCTCAAGGCTACATCAAACCATTTCACCTCGTAGCTAGCCCTACGAGGTATGAGAAGGCTCTCTCAGGTCAGATTCGATAGATCTTTCAATATGATTAGGCTGACCAATTAATAATAAAGATTTTAGGCTAGTAAATTGATAAGGGGGTTGATTTAATGATTTTTGGGGTTTTTGGTGGCAATTGGTGGAAGTGCAATTCAAGGTGCGGGGATTGAGCACAGTTTTCACAGGGGGATCTAAGGGGCAAGGTAGGAATGAGTGCTGATGCCTTAATCTGAGATGGATGATCAGAGATGATAGAGGAGAAGCTAAAGAGGGCAAACACACAATTCGAATCCTCTCTAGACAGTAGAAAACATTAAAATTGAACAAACTAAAAAGCTGAGCATGTCAAAACATGAGTTCAAATTTTACCACTTCATCTGTCCAATTTAGAAGCATAAGAGAGATGTGAAACACATAAACAAACTTACAAGAACATGTAGAGAACACACCATCAACAATCAGATCCACAAGAATCCTCAAAGATGTCTGTAAAACCCTGGCTTTCCTTGCCTTCAATTGCAGAAATAGATGCACAATATACAATAAAGCTTCCTTACACAAGAGTCCAACCATCAAAATGAGAAGGAGAGAGCATAATATAGACCATCTAGACCATCTAACTCATTTCCCCACCTCTAGGGGTCGAGCTCAGCTTTCTAGGAGCAGTTTGAACAAATTCTAAACTAAGAACTAGAAAATAGGCAGCCAAACAACTTGCCTCTATTACTTAGCTAACTCATCCATGCATTAATTTTTCACTTTTTACATCATGGAAGCTTCTAGAAGGGTAAAGAAAGATAAAATCTACCAAAGTGCCATGAAAATATTACATTTATCCATCATCTACAAGTAATAATAGTCAACCATAGTCAAAACAGTGTTTTTTGACCAAAAATGTGAATTCTGGCAAATCTGGAAGTTCTGGTCGCGCCCCTGGAAGTTCTGGTCGCGCCCCTTCACAGCTGTTTTTGAGTGGGTTCCACTGGTCCAAATCAGGTGCAAGATGGCTCATTGGAAAGCTTGGCCTGTCTACTTTCCATCCCAAGTTGAATTTCTGAATTTAGTGTTGATTTGACCCCTCAAAAACCATTTCTCCCAAGGTCACTTTCTGCAACTCAAAAAGTGGGCAGAAAGTCATTTTTTTGATGTATTTTGAGCTTTTGGAGGCTCAAAACTCAAAACCAGGCTTCTCCTAAGCATTGGTAATTTTTCTTTTTGCATGCCCTTTCCAAAAATGCCAAGTTTTCAAAATTCCGAGCAGTCCTCCAAAATGGTCTCACCCGGGGTGAGACCAAACCGTGGGCAAAACCTGTAATTTTACCAAAAATTTCCAAAATGCTCCAAAATTCTCAAAATTTTCACATTTTGATGCTAGATCAAGGCTGATCAGTACCATGATGAGTGAGGGAGGCTTCAGCCAAGATACGGAGCGGATTTGTCCTTTTCCTCCTCTTCCGGGCCTCCGATAGCTTTCTTTGGAGAATTTTCATTCTCGCCTTGCAAACATGTAATCTTGCCCAGTAGTGTGTCTTCATGTTCCGGAGCAGCTCTTTGTCACGGTTTGCCTTGTCTAACAGTCCCTCCAAGCGCCAATTTGCTCGGATGAGCAATAACTCTCTATCCTTGGGCAGTGGGTCCCCAGGCCTCCTGCGGTTGATGACTCGGTCGAATCGAATCCTCCATAACTCATCCAACTCCTTCTCGGTCTCCAGTTGTTTGTTTCGCTGCTCTAAATAAGTGATAGTCCACTGAGCCATCTCAAGCTTCCGCTGCAACACAAGGTTCTCTTCCTCTCTCTGCCTAATGAGCTCATAGAAATCTGAAGAGGAAGGAGAATGAGCATCACGACCAGTGAAATCATCATGTGCCTCGCCAACTGCCTCATCCTCAACCATGGGCTGCTTGCCCTCTCGTACTGCCTGTGTCGATGAAGAAAGCGAGGCCCCTTCCACCTGGTGTGGAGATAACACTCGCTGCTCTGAAGATGATGACGAGACCCCTTCCACCTGCTGTGGAGAAAGTACTCGTCGAGCTGCTGCAAATAAGGTCCTATGACCTCTCTGATATGTGACCCTAGGAGAAGAAGCCATGTGTCTCGGAATACTAACCTCGGGCTAATGTGATGGCCCTCCCTCCTCATGAACTGCCTCTGGCTCTGGCTGTGTGAAGAACTCACGGGAGATAAAATCTGCCCAGGAAATGCCCTGCTGGCTCAGCTGATGGGAAACTACTAGCTGAATAAGACCATGATGGCATAGGCTCCGAAGCTGCTGTACTAGGGTCTGTCTCCGGAAGGTAGTGGCCATCCTCTGAATGTCGTGAAATAAGTATGCTGAGATGTTCATCATCCTCACTCTAGTGAAGTGCATCATTATGCGGATATGACAAGAAAATACTCGTGAGAATCTCCCCTCGCATGTAAGGTAGTGCATAATGAGTCTCATGATGTCTATATACTCTGCTCGGAGGAACTTAATAGGAAAGTTCCTTGACAAGTGGTGCACATATGTAGGCCTGACATATGGCTCATAGTATACTAGGTCCAGCCATTTGCGCTTCGGCCACACCTCACCCACATTAGGTATCCCGGTAGCATCTGTGATAGCCTCTGGAGAAAACACAAAATTCACCCCTGCAAGGGTGACCTGCCTGTCATGGAGATGGAGGAAAAACAACCGGGCCAAGTCTCTGTGATGCTGGATGTGTGACAGCCTCTCACAAAACTGAAAACAAGCCATATGCTGAAAGCAAGATACTGCCAATGGGCAAGCCTGCAACTCTGTCAGTGATGTAGGCTCTTCCCTCTTGTGGTGACCACCTTTGCCTCCCCTACGAGGCCTCCGCTGTGTCTCAATCTCAGTGGATGAAGATCGGTCATCACCTTGCTCATTAGTCTCAGTGGTTGACATGGTGTTATTGAGCAAGGTGGAATAAATAAGTCAAGATGACTGCTGCCCTGCCTGCAAAATGTTGTGAAGTATGCTGTTTTCAAGGGGAAAAATCATGAGGGACATGTTAGGGGGGGGAATTTACATAAGGAAAGGGAAAAAATATATATATAAACAACAGGGAATTTTGAAGGAAACAATCACACAATGTTAAACATGTCATTCTATATTTCATCATTTGCAAATCAATACTTTATTAGGGAAAATGTGTTATGATCACTAAGGGAAAGGACAATGAAAATCATCATGATGGAGGGGAGGATGTCATAAGCATAGGGGGATAAGGCAGCATCATCTATATACAAGTAACAGGCAGCTCATTTCAATTTGTTTTGAATGTCATTGAGGAGTATACTCTGTTTTTCATAATTTCAAAATGACCATTTGATGCTTTGGGAAACAGGGATTTAGGGTTTTTGATTGTAAGAGGAAGGGAAGGGGTTGTTGTGATCATTTTACAGTGGAAGGGAGAGGGGATTGTATCATAGGAATGAGGGAAAATAGAGGATATTAGGGATTAGGTTTAGGGGGGATAATGGAACCCATCAACAAAGTCTGCTGTCAATCAATTTTTGTATCAGCAATTCATTTAAAACAGAGGCAGCCTTATTTTTTCATTTGCCATGAGTAATTAGGGTTTCACTGTGTGATTTGATCATAGGGAGGGATATTCAATTGCCTAGGGAGTTTAACTGAAGGGACAAGCAATTGAATTAGGGTTTACATAGGGAATTAGGTAGGGGAAAAAACAGAGTTTTGAGGAGGGGAAAAAGATACCATGTTACTGCAAACCCTAACCACAGCAAGTCTAATTTCTTTGATGTCTATGCAAATGAAATTTTGTCATGACCTTATTGAGCTTTGAAGTCTTTGACATATACACGAGATGACCCTTTTCCTTTGTTTTTTCTGAAGCTATGCAAAATGGCAAATTTCACTGTTTTTACAATTTTTTGAGTGCATGCCTTGTCATCACTTTTTTATTTGTTTTTTATAATGTTTCTTTTCATTCTTTTGCTGTACATTTACATAGGCATTTTGTTGTGTTACTAGTGCTTAGGGTTTGATCATTATACATGGGGAAAAGGTAGGGTTTATAGGGTTTGAAAGGACTAGGGTTTGCAAATGATTTAGGGGTAGGATTTGTATAATTGACTTGCAAATGAGATCAATAAGTTTGACATGTTAACACATGTAATTTGTATGGGAAAATAAATGGAGGGATAAAGGAAAAATTGCCTTGAAAAATAACAAACTGTCACACAAATTGCTTGCAAAAAACAACTATCATTTAACCTATCTTTTTATGGATTTCTTGCATATAACCATGGCCATAATCTTCTTTTGCAACCCTAACACCATCACCAAACATGCGAAATAGGCATACCTTAACAATTTGAGAGAATTTGAGGGTGATTTTGGCGTTTGAGTGAGTTTTACGGCAGACAGAGTTTTTGGTCGCGCACGCTCTGAGAATGGTCGCGCTCCTCCGTTTGGTCGCGCCCGTGTTATTTAACACTGTGCGTTGGCCTCCGTTTGGTCGCACCCACCCAGGTGGTCGCGCACACCTGTGGTTTGGTCGCGCACCAGTTTAACCCTTGTAATTTGCAGAAACTTGCCCGAATTGCCTCCTCTTGCCTCTAACACGAATTTTTGACTTTCATTTGCACAATAAGAGTGACTAGAGAGGGAAAATAGCTTTTATAGGTTCATTTAAAAAAAAAAAAAAAATTAACTTTAGAACCCACTTTCTAATGTTTTGAACTTGCTTTTCTCTTTAACACTGTTTAGAGTCTTTTTGTCCTGAAATAAGCTCTTTGGATGCGTTTGACTCCGTTCTTTTTGCAGGTTGACCGCCTGATGGACTGTAGTGAAGGAACCAGGGTTGTTGCCGGAACTGTATTGACATGGTGACTGAGTCTTCTGGAGACCCTTTTTCTTCTGCTTGTGGTAGTACCGAGATCCTTCTACTGTGCCTAATCCGAGCTCCTGAAGCATCCTCTCTGAGATTACACTGAACCTCTCACTGAGGTGTCACCGAAATTGTCTTGAGCAAACCTTCACATTATATTTGTACCGAAATCTGCAACAATAATACTCTTATCCAGAACACAACAAGCAAACATTGTACGAGCAACCAACATTGATGCTCGTCTAGCCCACTTTCTGCATACATACACCATCTGGACAAGTTCCTTAAATCTGGCACATCCAACTGGAACCCAATAACATTCTTGGACTTTATCCCCACCATCAGATTTTCTTACAATTGGACTTTCTCTGGTGTCTGTCATGACCTCTTGAAGGGCTGGCTCTTCAACATGTAACAAATCCGGAAACTGATCACATTAATCTGTTGAAACAACAGCAACCTTCTTGTGCTGCAAATAACCTTCACTTGTATTGATTTCAGGGCAATCATTTGGATGAGACATTTGTTTAACCTTGGTTATATTTTGACCATGTTTTTCAGGTGTTAATGGGTTTCTATAACTGGATCTGCCCCTGCATTTCCTCTTACGTCCAGAAACAAATTCAAATACACAGATAAGCCCATCTGTCCAGAGCTCAGAGCTTGTTACCATATTTCTTATTAAGAGATGCTTTCCCACTGTCTGTAGATGATCTTTTATAGCTCAAATAAGACTGTGCATTCCTTGGATTATCCATGATATACTTTTATGTATGAAAGACAGTTAAATGTATTCATCCATTCAAAGGCCCGATGAAAGGAATCATAGGTTGCTCCATCTTTAGAAGAAATCAACAAAACTCCTGCGCCATTACCCTTTCTAGAGTATGCTCCATCAAAGTACAACTTCCAGATGGAGTTGTGGATTGCTTCTGCTTTCTGCACAACTTCTTTGGTAATGGTTTTTACAAACCTTGATTCCCTGTATAATGTTCGCTCTTCTCCACCAAAGACTGGAATGGTTGTGTTTTGAAGAGGTTAGAGAATAAATTACACAAATTTAAACAACTCATTAATGATTTCTTCTTCAAAACAGGGTTTTGAAGAAGAATCTATCTCTGACATGAGACGGAGTCTAACAGTGAGCTTGTGGGGGACGACCTTTAGTGGGGAAATTGGGGCGGCTGTATTGGGATGTTATGGCACGTTCCACCTTACGAGCTACCTGGAAAGCCTCCGTCCACGTGGGAGGGTGGTGGAGTAGAACTTGAGCTTTGATGGCTTCTTTAAGACCACTGATAAAACATTCCATGTAGAACTCATCTGAGAGACTCTGAGTGCGGAAGGCTAAGGCTTCAAAAGCGGTGATATATTCATCCACTGTACCCGTCTGTCGGAGCTTAGTGAGACGTCCCAAAAAGGAGTCTCCCTATTCAAAGCGATCTCGAAGAGCTTTGGTAAATTGGGCCCAACTCTGAAAAGGTCCATTGCGACGTTGATGCCATTCCACCCATTGCCATCGTTCATTGTCCAAGTACATGGTCCCCACCATAAGCTTAGTCCAATCATCTAGGAGACGATTCAATTTGAAATACTGGTCCATTTGTGCTAGCCATGCGGACGTGTGAGAACCGTCAAATTTGTGCATATCCAACTTGGGAGGTCGCTGACTGGGTGGTGAATGGGTGTGCCAGACGTGAGGAGAGTGGCTAGACTCACCCTCATGGTGTTCATGGCCATTATATGGTTCCTCAAGGGCTGGCTCCTTGCCCTTATCGAGTGCTTGCTGTACCTGGCGAGTTAGTCCGCTAATCATAGTTTTGAGGTCATCCATATCTGCTTCAATTTTGTCTAGCCTTTCATTGGCCATCGCTTGAGCTCTAGTGTCTACCATACACCAACTTGATGAAAAATTGGGACCGCCAAAAAAAAAATTCTAATAAATTGAATGGTACCACCGTGCTCAGCTCGTCGTCCTGATGCTGATGAGCTAGATTAAAAATAAGCGCTTCGGAAGATCTCAGACTTTTTTTTTCTTTTTTTTTTGGAAAACTCCTAACGGAGTTTTACTCCTTCTTCATCAATACTGCAGTCGCCAAATCCTCAAAATGTCAATGCTGCCAAAATTCCTGCGAAAAGTAGTCTCCTGTATAGGAACCCTACACAACAACTTCGATCTGGTGGATCTGAGAGATCTGAATGGTAGAACAACTGCTGCTGCGGATCTGATGGAGCTGCGGGACTGATGTCTGCTGCTGCAGCACGTCTTTGCACACACTGATCTGATATGTGATCCCTGATAGAAAAAGGAACTATGGTCGAGAGAAGTGGCAGGTGCTACAGATCGCAATATACATAAGGGTTTGACAGTAGTACTCGGCCCAATGTTTCAGGGCTCTAACTAAGGAGGATCGACCGTACCCTTAGTCGTACAACCCGACTACCCTATCGTACGAGCGAGTAATCTCTTCGAGTGCTGTTCTCGGTGTACTGTAGCCACAAGACGGCCGAAGGTTTATCTAGGGCGAGGTTTCAAGGGAGCCTAGGGGGCTTCCTATATACCTAGAGGGTACGTGGAAGACAATCCGTGCGCGGTTCTGTCTAATGCGCTACTACTCGAAGGGGTACCCACAGGGGTTACAAGGGAGTCCAACAGACGTGACCACCTCTTGTATTTCCTGCGTGCATGCCTCCCCAAATCTGCAAGTTTATGCGCTTAACGACAGATCCCGTGGTTTAAAGACGCCGGAACACGTCTCTAGCCAAAAAAAATTTGCTAAAAATTGGAGATCCCACCGAGCCCTGGAAAGTGCTCTGATACCACTTGTTATGCTCTTAACCTGCAAAATAATACCCAGATACAGAATATGCGAAGAAAATATACCCAGAACACAGAATATGCGAAGAAAAGATACCCAGAACACAGAATAGCAATGATTTTATTATTCAAAGAGCAATGTTCACATGCCTCTTCGAGGGGGCAACCTCCAATAGAGCAGAGCTCGATTACAAAATAAGACACGATGCTCCTCGCAGGGAGTCTCTATCCTTTATATATGACTCATACATGCAATACCACGGGCCAATACCGTGGGTTTTATTAATACCATCTATCTAATACTACCGCCCATTTGCAACTAACTGTGGTCCTGTCATTAATTTCGGCTTAACCACTTACAAATATTAATATGGGCTTTATTGACTCTTGACTATGACGTGATCCCATGACATAAATAAGGGGGTTAGGGTGGGACCCTAACAGCAGGGATGTCAGATTCGATGAGGAGAAGGCCATGCTAGTTTCCATTGAGAGGGAGCTTGAGCTTCATGTGGATGAGAAGCTTGAGCTTCATGTGCATGAGGATATTTTAGCTCCTAAGGTTGGGGAGCCTTAGATTGATGTGGAGCATCCACATGCAAAGCATCTGGGAGTGGAGACATCCACTCAGGCAGAGTCTTCCAGAGAGGAAAGAAAGCACACCAGAGAGGCTGATAGATTTTTGGATGATGCATAGGAGAATGTGGGAGCACCCTCTTCTTAGCATAGGCAAAGGAGGTCACCTGAGAGGTACACTAGATACATGGCTCTTATGGGTGGATGTGTTGTGACAGAGCCATCTTCCTTTGAGGAAGCAGTGCAGCAACCGGTTTGGGTTGATGCCATGGTGGAGAAGTATGACTCCATAGTTCGTAACAGTGTTTGGGATGTTGTCTTGAGACCAAAGGAAAATTCAGTGGTGAGCTCTCGTTGGATTTACAAGGTAAAGCAAGCTACAGATGGTAATGTGGAGAAGCATACGACTAGATTGTGGCCCATGGCTTTTCACAGGTAGAGGGGATTAACTATGATGAGACCTTTTCTCCTATTGCAAGGTACTCGTCGATCAAATTTATATTGGCACTATTAGCACAGATGGGTTGGAAGATACATCATATGGATGTAAAGACAGCCTTCCTTAATCGCATGATTGAGGAAGAGGTGTACATAGAGCAACCTAAAGGTCTTGAGACCTTAGACCATGAGTTGCATGTGTACCGGCTCAAGAGAGCATTGTATGGGCTGAAGCAAGCACCCTATGCTTGGTACACCAGTATAGATAACTACTTCATTGGGATGGGTTTCACGAAGAGTGAAGCGGATGCGAACCCGTACCACATAGTGGTGGAAGGTAAGTTGTTGATTATTGTACTTTATGTTGATGATCTCATACTGATAAGGGATGATCAGCTGATCAAATATTGCAAGGAGGACCTTGTAAGAGAGTTTGATATGAAGGACATGGGGCTCATGCATTACTTTCTTGGCATGGAGGTATGGTAGGGAGATGGGGATTTGTTTGTCTCTCAAGGAAAGTATGCCAACGAGATACTCAGGAGATTCTGCATGGAGAGTAGCAAACCCATGGAGACTCCTCTAGTAAGTAACTGGGGGAAGGAGGATGCTACTTTAGGGGAAGTAGTGGAAGCTACTGTTTACAGGCAGCTTGTGGGTTCACTCATGTACTTGGTGAAAACATAGTTGGATATGTGCTATGTTGTTAATCATCTTAGTCAAGAGATGGTTAGGCCTACCAAGCTATATTGGAAGGCGACAAAGCATGTATTGAGATACCTTAGGGGCACTTATCGGTATGGATTATCTTACAGACAGAGAGAGGGAGTGAAGCTTCAAGGTTTCACCGACATAGATTGGACAAGGATTCCATCCGACCAGAAGAGCACATCAAGAGGGATCTTCAGTATTGGGTCAGCGACAGTTTCTTGGTACAACAGGAAATAGAGATCAGTAGAGGAAAAGTATATGGCTGTGATTCAGGTGGCATGTGAGTCCATATGGATGAGGAAGATCCTAGTTGGTTTTTTTGGTCAGCGGATGGATCCAACTGCGATTTACTGCGATAATCAGAATTGTATCAAACACTCCGAAAATCCAGTTTTTCCTGATCAGTCCAAGCATATTGATATTCGATATCATCATCTCAGAGATTGTGTATTGAGGCAGATTATGTTATTAGAGTACGTTCCCATGGAGGAGAAAGATGCTGACATTTTGACAAAGGCATTGTCAAGATGTAAATTCGAGTTTCACAAAGACGGGATCAAAGTAGTTGATAATCCCTTTCTTGTTGAGAGGGAGTGTTGAGAAATGGCAATAAGAAATTCTAATTTAAATTTGTCCTTGAATTTAAACTGTGAATTAAAATTGAATTATATTCTCATAGCAACTTGTAAATAGTTAATTAAGTTTAATTAACTTAATTAGCTTAGGAATTTCAAGTTGGAAGTCTTTATGAAATCATGTATATGTTCTCCCTAAATTTTAGGGGTCCAGTATGAGTTTAAATTGAGTTGTAAATTAGATAACTCAGTTTACTGAGTTATATTTAGTTAAATTAGTTCCAAACTGTTTGTGGAACTAATAGATAGTCCACAGTTAGTGGATGCACTAGTGTATCCACAAGTGTCACTCTAGTTAACTGAATATTCCCTCATTAGAAACTCATGCATATCGATTCTGAGAAAGACTTAGTTGATACTAGACTGCAGGGACAGTGTAATATCAGTTATACGATTTACTGAGTTGCATAGATCATGCATGCAATCAAAGAAGGAGCTATGTTTGGATTGCGTAGTTTTGGAAGTATGAATTCCCTTAAAATATGGGCTATTCATCCTATGAATTATACAAGAAATTAGGGGCTTGGAGAACTGTTGAATAGGCTAAGGATTTGGTTTGAGATATCTTGTGAGCTGAGAGAATTGAGCATACTTGTGCGTAATTATTCTAGTGAGAAAAAGCTTTGTATCTTCACTCATACTTTTGATTTAATGTAATACAAATAGGCAGGGTTTTAACTAGTGGATTTCCCCAAGAAAACTTATTGTGTTATGTGTCATTGATTTGTCTTCCTATTGTTCATATTGTTTTCTATTAGAATTTCTAAGTTTAACCCGTTAGAAATTCTTCTTGTACTATCTTATTTATTTCTTCCTACTTGTTCAATTACTTAACAAGTTATTTACCATGTAAATACTGAAAATAAATACAAGTACAGTGTCAACTCATACAGATCATCAACTGAAAGTAAAAAAGCACACACGTGACACCATTGTTTTTAGACTAATGTCCCAAGAAAAACCCAATGTGGGAAAACTGGTGCAGCTATTCAGAGGGTTTTATTATTATGCAGTTTCATAATACAACCTAGGTGCCAGAAATGGCTCACCCAACAGAGAATGCCCTTAGTAGTAGTACCTCTCAATCAGAGATAGATATTCTGTCTAAATACTAGATGAATGATCCCACAGCAACAATGCAACTTCTGCTACTCTGCATCACTCTGATAGGGATTGCATCACCCTATCCAACTCTCCACCTCTCAGTCTGTCCCACAAAATTCTCCCAGCGCTACCTCTAGGTCCTGCATCAACCTCTCTAGGCTCTACGTCAACTTCTGGAGCCTCTGCGTCAGCCCCTAGACCCTTTGCATCTCACACATTGGCCCTCTCTGGCTTTGTGTAGCCTCTAGCTGCCTCTGCATAGCCTCTAGCTAGCTCTGTGTTAACCTCTCATGGCTCTGTGTTGATCCTCTTGGTACTAACTTTGCCTCTTTGTTATGTATTCACTACCCCTTAGCTGTAGATCAGATCACTTAATTGATTTCCTCAGCAAACCCTGCCCCAGAAAATCGAATTCTTGATCTCTCTTAGTGTGTTCACTAACTAACCCTCAAGTCTCCTCCTATACTTTTCTCGTTGTTCCATCAACAGCCAATATTAAATCTCTAATCAATGACTAATATTAGATTTGGATTGATCCATGAATTTTGGAACATTCTAACCCAGTTTTATATTAATACCCATTAATATTTTATTTTTCCTAGGTTTAGACTTCGGAACTCCATTAAAAATATTAATTATTTTAATATCTCCCAAACCAATTAGAATCTACCCAAACCATTTCTGGGTCTTGGATATTTCATGTGCCTTAGCCTCTCCACCAATTTTCATTGCTAGAGAACGTCCAATGCTACCCCAAATCAACACTCTCTCGTAGAAAGGATTGTGCTCTAGTAATACTCCACACTGAGTATTGTCGTGATTATCCAGCACCAATCTCTGTGCTAATTCTAGGCCTCCCTACCCAACATCCTCTGCATTGTTGCATCCTATACTGTTTCCCATGGCCCTGCCACTGCCACTGTTACATCCGTATGGCAACTCCCTCTGCATCTGTGTTGTTGCTGGTCCATATACCTAGCACTGCACCTGCACGGCATCCCCTTCTCCTCATGCTGCATCGTGCTACCCATAGCACTTCCACTGCTAACTATTGCACTGCAACCCAGTTACTGAGAAGGAAGTACGTGATCCACCCAACTCTGACATGCTTGTCAATCTAGAGACACTCCCAATGTTGAAGCTCCCTCTGTTGCTAACAAGTGCTCCCTCTACTCACCTTTGCATTGCTGCAACAACTTTATGCATCTCCCACTGTTGCACACCTCTCTAGGCCATCCTGCACTAGTGCAACACTCCCATTCCTCTCGCACTATTGTATCCTGCTAGCCTCACACTGCCCTAGGACTCCTGAACTGTAGCACTCTCTGCCACTCCATCTATATCTGTCTCTACTGACATCTGCTAGTCCTGCTACTCCTCTTCGAGGCTCCCGTAGCAAGGTATAATCCAAGAGGTTGGGTACGTCAAGGATCCTGCCCCTCATCGCTTGTAGTCCATCTGACTACAACTCGATGTCTCCCCACTTCGTCTCAAGTGGCACATGAGCACTCATCGCACAATCGTCATTGGTCTCGACTTCTTTCTCTGCCCTCGTTGGCATTTCCTTAGTCTCAGAAGCCTCTCCCTTGCTCTTCTTCCTAAGACACCAATTCGTATAGTGACCCAGTTCCCCACAATGGAAGCACTTGACCTTGGAGAGGTCCTTCTTCTTCGTCTTTTCCTGCTGTCAGGCGGAAAGAGTTGATAGTGCAGACACAACCAACCTCCCTAGGAGCCTAAGACTCTCTAGTGACAAACAAGACAAACAAGAGCAATCCTTCTCTAAACATGCATTTACTATATAAGAAATCAAGTGTTTAGATCCTACCTGTAATCCAACGCTGTTGTAGCAGTCCAGTCTCACTGATCCAGATGAGATCCTCCTTCACTTTGAAACCTGCATCCACTAACAATCAAACAATTAAATAGCACTTGATAATCTCATAGAATAAAACATATTTAACACATAGACCAAGGAGTACATGAAACAACTCATAAATAACAAGTTATTGAGAAGAATGGACTCATTTGCATTAATAGGAAACAAAAGGAACAATTACAACCTGAGCCTTGGTGTTGTGCAAGTCCCTCCCAGGGTCCATCAAGAGTTCTCCTTTACTTTGACAAAGCTCACCCACTTCCAAATAGAACAAGCAAAGATGGCAATCTCTCCTCGCAAGCTTCTAAATGGGAGTCCTAATTCCAACAGCATATACCCTTAGAAATGTTTAGCTTCCAACCTCCCCTCCTTCTGGCCCAATGCCTGTATTTATAGTGGTCTAGAGGAAGTTATTCAGGTCCACCATCAATGGGATAATCCCCTCTTTGGATGGGATAGCTCCCTCATTGATGGGATATGTTCCTCTTTGGTAGGGGTACATGAACCATCTGGAGGCGCTCAATACACGTCGAACAACCTTCTAGAATGCTCTAGAAATGACCACAAGTAACTTTTTAAAGATGAAACTTGCGCATTTTGACCTTTACAGGGGTACGCACCTGCCCCTTTACATACAGAGCGTACAAGTACGCAGCTTTTGTGAACATTGGGTGCGTACCCGCAGGTAAGGTTGAGAGAACCTGCGTACCCAGAGATAAATACATTTATAAAGACTTTCTCTCTTTTTGGAGTTTGACATGGAGAGCAGAGGCATAAGACTTGCCTAAGAGGATAGCATGACTGTTGATAGAGCCATACTAACTGTAAATAGCCATGGTGACATTTTTTAGTGTAACAGATTGCCCCCTAAAGTGCGAAGCCTGTAATAGATTAGGGTTTTGTATTATCTAGGAAGGGTGAAGCGCTTTATCATTTCAAGGATTATCTCATGGAGAGCCTGGTCAGAACCCGCAATTTTCAACACAAAATACATGTATAAGATTATATCATCACTGAGGTAGGCATTCCCATACTCAGATCAAAACTTTAACTAACAGACTAACTACTCTGATACAGGAATGATCTTGCAGTACATCATAAACTTTTGTAGACACAGTATGGGCGCAGCCATCTGTTTATGATTAGTCTACTTAGATAATGAATACAAAACTCCTCGCAGCCTGGATAGTGGAAACTAGATCCAGGGTCTTCATTTCTACTTCCCGAATTGGTACGATTCTAGCCATGCGAATAAATGAGTTGATGTCGAACATGGTAGAAACCACTTGATTACCAGTCGATGATGTAAACTGTTAACAAGTGTGAGAGAGACCACCAGTAATGTCAATGGTTCTCAAAGTACCCAGTACAATCCATGAGATGTGAATGAATGAGTTGATGTCGAACATTTCACGGAATCCTTCGATCGAAAGTCAATGATGTAAACTGACGTCAAAGGCGAGAAACCTGCCATTGATGCATGTAGACTTCAAGGTACTGACGATTTCTAAGTCATCTCTCTAGATAATGTGTTGATGTCGATAGAAAGCGACCCGTTGCAGGCAAGCCCACAACACGAAATCATTTGTTCAAGTTGAAGAAATGTTGCTGTAAGGACTGACTCAGGGATGGTCAAATGGATGACAAGTATTTTGCAGATGAAAGTTTTGCTTACAGACCTCTTGAACACATAACGACACGACAAATGGTTTGGTGATGAATGACTCAAAGTTAATTCCTGGAACCCGGCTGAAGACTTTCAAAGTGGTTTGCTCAACTGTGAGGTAAAGGACTTCCCAACCCAGGTGAATGAAAAGTGTCGTGTCGAAGAGTGGTAATAAAGTTTCTTCTGAGACAAAAGATAACAAATAGGCTCATTCTTCTCTCTTTTCCCCCACCATTTCTGGCAAGTACCTCTTTATTTTTAACAAGCTTGAGGAGGATAACATATGCTTGATTATAAGCTCATCCTTCGGATGAGTCCAACCTAGTTTTGATTCGAACCCTAGGAAGGAGTGGTTCGTTCCTGTTTGTAATTGAACAGGTCCTTTACTGTGAAATTTTTAACGAGCCCAGTATAGGAGAAACTCGGCGTTTTTCAATTTTAGAGAGTCTGAAAAACTTAAGAAGACTCCAGGTTGAACTTTTTCGTAAATTTGTGTCCCTCAAGCCCGAAAAAGTATAAAATAATACCTGGGGGAACCGCTTGATCTTGCGACCAAGGAGTACTTTCATAATTAGTGCCACTGACCTGAAAAGTAAAAAGCGATCAAGGACACGTCGTTTTATTTCCAGTATCGAGTTTGAAACGACAAAAACCCGGCAACCTTTTCCTGTTTTTACGGTCAGAAAAGGGCTATAAGGGGACCGTCTTTTAATTCTGTTTTAACGAGTGTAAAAGAAACGCTCGGCAATCTTTTCATATTTTAGGAGTCAGAAAAGGGCTTAAAAGATGACTCTGATATTTTGGTTCGTGAAAAATGACAATTTTCTCTCCAAATCCCTTTGTCCTGCACAAAAACGACACATTACTCATACCTGTTTAAGATAGGCAAAAATACATTGAAAAATATCCTTCCATGGTGAAAAATAAACAAACCTAGCATTCATTCATCCAAAAAACCTATAAAAAGACTTTTTACCATGTCATTTTTACCATTTTACTGTTGAGGTTGAGAAAAGGGCTTTTGGCAAGAAACTTCCCATGGTCATTGCGGAGAATCCGACCGTCAGAATCGAACGCCGTCTCTTCCAGGTATTTCACAACATCCTCCTCTTCAATTTCATCCAATTAAAATTTTGTTTTAGGTTTTAGTTTTTGTTTTTGGGGGGTTTTAGGTTTTAAAAACCGCTCTGCGGGGTACGCAGGTGCCCTAAGGGTGACCTGCGTACCCCGACCTTTTCCTACACAGGAAAAAGGTCGGGGTACGCAGCCCACCTTCAGGCCAGCTGCGTACCGGCGCTCTGTGTCCTAAACGCGGGGTGCGTACCCCGCGAAGGGCGAAATTTTAAACCCCAAACCCCAAAAATAACCATTTAAATTTTCCCAAATTAATTCTAATCTTTATTTCTTAGTGTGTAGGGCACTCACCATGTTGGATTGGAGAGAAAGAGAGCACGAGGACATTGATTTAGCCATAATTGGTCACCAACCTTCCATTGATGCCCTAAAAGCATGCGGACTATATAAATATTGGGCCATACCTAGCATGAGGGCTCAGGTGAGATTCTTGGAGTGGCTGGTTGAGAGATGGAACATTCATGAGCAATGCTTTTACATCGGAGGGCACCAGCTCGAGATAGAGCCCTCTGACATATACTTTCTCACTGGCTTGCCAAATAGGGGCGAGCAACTCAATCTAGCCAGGACTAGGCCGGGTGGCCAATCCCTTGCTAGTCTCCGAGCAGATTGGTGCATACCCAATCAAAACCATGCGAAAGGCATAGAAATCAAATACATCTCTCGGCGTGAACTCATGGTTATAGCTTTCACGGTTACCAGAATTTGCGGCGCAGCCGCTTTACATATTGCCACCGGGTCCCAAATGCGGATGGCGATTGACTGTTTTCGAGGCACCATCTTCAACTGGTGTGATGCTGTGTCGGCCAACATGAAGGGCCAACTGACTAGGGCAAAGAACGGACAACTGAAGACCTTTGGATATGGGCCTCTAGTTGTGAGCTTTGCCTTAGAGAGAGTTCCGATGCTGATCCCTCAGCATCTCACTGTTGATATCTTGGGTCCTCGGGAGCCAAAGCTGATACGATGGGTTACGGTGATGGCCCGGCATCCTGACGAGGGCGCGGCAGTTGTTCGATTCCCTGCTGGTTATTTTCACTGGTTAGAGGACCAGGTATTTGCTATTCAGGACTTTCCTTATGCCGGAATGGATTTTCGAAATGATCCGGACATGGTTCTTCCACAGGGAGAACAGTGGGACGACAGAGGTATTTCATTTTTCACAAGTTTTCAAATTATATATTTTTTTTGTTTTTATATATATCGCCTCAAACTGACAGTACAAATTTTCAAAATGCAGATGTAGGTCCACGGCGTCCAGCCAACCTCCGGGCTTTTGAGAGGAGAGCACCAGCTGTACCAGCACCAGCCCCACAGGATGCGGCCGCAGAGACCTTGGCCGAGCTGGAACAGGATCTAGAGCGTCTGACGGCGGATATACCAGAGACCACCATAGATGACATTCCCATTTGACTTCAGCGCTATGTGGTCGCAGTCCCAGGACCTTTTAGGAGGTTCTTGTGTAGGGTAGCGCGGGCAGTGGTCTCGTATAGAGAGCACCACCAGTGATTGGCTAGTCGTTTTTGTAGACACATATGACATTTTTGGTTTTTTGTACTTATCATTTTTGCCGATCATAAGGTGTTTTTCAACCTATGATCGAAGACGATGTATATTTTTTGACACACTCCTATCTATATATATATATATCATTATTACCGGCTTATTTTGTTTAACATATGTGATGAAATGTTTTAAATTTACTTGCATGATTATTGTAAATGTCTGTCCAACATTCGAGAAGCAATTGCATCTGCTAATGTATTTAAAGACCTTGGAATATGCTGATATTCAATGTAATCAAATTCACGTTCCAAGAGACGCACTCTCAAAAACAACCTTAATAACACAGGATTTCTAATGGCATATACTCTATTAAGCTGTAATACAACAAGTTCAGAATCTAACCTCACTATCAAACGTCGAATTCCAAATGAAATAGATTCAGATAATAATTCAACCACTGCACTGTATTCTGCAATGTTGTTCGTCGTTTGACCGAGGCTTACCCCATGCATAGAAACTAACTCGTCAGAGGGCGAATAGATAACCCAAGCTGCGGAAGAGATATTCCGTGTACTACGACAAGCACCATCAGCAAATCCAATGTATGTTTGGAGAGGCGTCGACATCTGCAATATCAAGAGTAAAACCAAGATAAGCCAGAATAACGACGAAAAACACACTCTCTAAGCTAAGCACACTATCTAAACTAACAAACATACTAGCTAGAAAGAAAACCTAACCTAACTAAAAATTCTCCATACCCACCATTTAAGCATAATACCTCTTTAGGTAAAGTCCATTTCTGGGTTTACCCAAAGAGTCCCCATCAAAATCTACCAGCTCATAAGCCCCTTTTGCTAGCTTTCGCTTTACAATGTAGGGTCCATGCCACATAGGAACGAATTTTCCAGCACCTAGCTTATCGTTAGCTTGATCATATAATAGCACTAGGTCTCCCTCCGAAAAACTTCGAGGGGTCACATTTCTATCATACTGAGCTTTCATTCGCTTCGCGTGAGTCTCGATTGCCAATGCAGCGTCACGTCGAGTCTCATCTAATTTAGCTAAGTATAATAAACGTTTCTCCTCTTCGGAAGTAGCTGGAAGTAATTCGACAGCCATTTGAAGTGATGGGATTTCGCATTCAATGGGTAACACAGCTTCCAAGCCATAAACTAGCTGGAAAGGAGTGAACCCTGTTGAAGTTTTCACTGAGGTTCGGTATGCCCATAGCGCTGAAAATAACATGTTGTGCCAATTCGACCGATGAATACCAATGGTTCGTCGGATCATGATAACCAGAACTTTGTTGATAGACTCAACCAAACCGTTGGCTTGCGGATAATAAGGAGTAGAGCTATCGTGGCGCAAACCAAGCTGGCTTGTAAGCTCAGTCATCATGATGTTTCGAAAATGGCTCCCATGGTCAGTGATGATTGCTTGTGGGACACCAAACCTAGTTATAATATGATTGAATACGAAAACTGCAGCTGTTTTGCCGCTTGCGTCGAATGTAGGCATCGCCTCGGCCCATTTAGTAAAATAATCAACCGCGAGGATGATATACGCATGCCCCCCGGCCGAGTGAGGGTTACAAGTAATAAAATCGATACCCCATTTGGCGAAAGGACCAACGGCAATTATAGGATGGAGAGGAGCAGGTGGTGCGCGCATCTTGCGATCAAACACTTGACAGTTGTGGCACTTCCGGACCGCAATGATACAATCTTTAAACATGGACGGCCAGAAATAGCCAGCGCGCAACACCTTCTGAGCTGTGGCATACCCAGACATATGACCGCCACATGCTCCAGAGTGACAATCATTCAAAACCCTCTCAGCCTCTTCGTGAGTTAAACAACGTCGAAAAACTAAGTCTGCCCCCCGCGATAAAGTGTATCTCCAATAATCTTGTATTGCTGGGATTGAAACCGAATTTTTCGACGTTCCGACTTTGAAGCTTCAGGCCGAAAGGTTTGGGTTTGGAGATAGATGATTATATCCCCGTACCACGGATCTAAAGTACTGATAAGAAACAAAGATTCGTCCGCAATGGACTCCTCTGCCACAGTTTCTGTGTCAGCATGCGGGAAATCACACATCAATTCCGCAAAAACTAAGGATTTCTTAGACTTGGACTTCTCAAACTCCAAGTCGAACTCTTGCAGGATAACGATCCATTTAGAGTACTTGCCCCCTAGCAGTTGTTTTGTCAAAATATAAATCATAGGGTTGCAATCCGAAATAACTGTAGTTTTACGGAGAAGAATGTAGTGACGAAAACGCTGGACAGCTTGAACGGCTGCCAGGGCCAATTTCTCCACATGCGAATATTTTAGCTCAGTGGGGTTTAATGTCCTACTAAGATAATATATCACATGTTCCGCTCCGAATTCATCTTCTTGAACTAACACCATTCCAATAGTGGAATGCGAAGCTGCGAGGTATAAGAAGTAGTCCTGGTTGTAGTTGGGAGGATGCAACAACGGTGCATGGGTCAACGCGTGTTTAAGTGCATCAAAAGATTGTTGGGCAATCTCATCCCAAAAGAATTGAGCGTTCTGTTTCAAAACCGTGTAAAACCTTTAGTGACCTCGGCGTAGTTTGGAATGAATCGGCGTAAAAAGTTCGCTTTCCCTTGCAAACTTTGGAGTTGGCGCAAACTCGAAGGAGGAGGCAATTTGATGATAGCTTCGACCTTCGAGGGATCGACGCGAATGCCGGCTTTTGAAACAACAAATCCCAGCAATCGACCCGTCTCTATACAGAAAACACACTTGTGGGGATTCAACCGAATTCGATAATGCCTACACCTCATAAAGATTGCTCGTAAGTGGACAAGGTGATCAGCTCGATGTAAAGAATGAGCAGGCAAATCATCGAGGTACGGTTGCACAATGTGCTTGATGTCATGAAATGCATAAGACATCGCCCGTTGAAAAGTGGCCCCGGCATTCTTAAGTCCAAAAGGTAATTTGCAATAAGCAAATGTCCCCCATGGACAAATGAATGCCGTTTTTGGTTGGTCGGCAGGTAGAATATTGATTTGATTATAGCCCGAAAAACCATCCATGAAGGAAAACATTTCACTTCCGGCACAATCATCAATAATTTGATCGATATAAGGCGTAGGATAGTTGTCTTTTGGACAAGCTCGATTTATATCCCTATAGTCGATACAGATTCTTATTGTTCCTTGTTTCTTGTTGACCGGAACAATATTCGATACCCAATCCGTTAACGGGATTGGATAAATGAAACCTGCTTTCAACAGCTTTTCGACTTCTGCTTTAATCGCAGCCGCTTTTCGAGGGTGAATCTGACGCAACCGTTGCCGGACGGGTTTAGCATCCGGGTAGGTCTTTATTTCATGAACAACAATGGCAGGATCGATTCCCGGCATTTCCTCGTAAGACCAGGCAAACACATCGCGGAATTCTTGGAATAGGGCCTTGTAAGTTTGGATTTCATCTTCTGTACATGAGGCACCTATATGAATGTTTTCCTCAATTCCGGGCTTCACTGAAATATCAATGGGAATAGTGCGAGAAATATTCCCTAAATTCAACTCTGAATCAGAATGTTTCGTTGGATTCTGAGCGTCTTTGACATATTCAGCGGTAAAGATAGATGAAAAATCATTTTCAAAAGCATCATCCTTAGGTAAAAACGAAGATCTGTGATGGAGATCTTCCCATGGTAGATCGTCTACACTTAGGATTTCGCGAAGTTGTTCGTCAGATGACACGACTTCGGGAAACGCTATCCGTTCTAAGGTTGAGGTGAAAAGTGATTCTTCACTGACCACATTCATTTGGTCGATTTGGGTTGAACGCGAGTCGGTAAAAGACATGACAGCTTCATAAGCAATTTCATATGGACTCAAAGGCATAGCATCACCGAATGAGTCTATCTCAGATTCAGATGGGACAATCCAAGGATCATCATAAATAATGTTTTCTGATGTAATCATATGAATTGATGCAAATGAAGGGTCTGCGTTGATTGGAGGGAAAGGAAAAGTTCCCAGTAAACCGGAATCTTTAACTAAACCTACGCCAACGTCCCTATAAGGGATTGTCGTCTTACCGACATGCTGGATACTCTCTGAAGAGGCTGGGTCGGATGAAAAGTATGTCAGCTGATCAATAGTCACGATCTTACCGTTATGTGGAAACTTAATTACTCTGAAGACCGATGAAACGACCGCTGTCATAGCATATGACCAACTTCGACCCAAAAGAAGGTTGTAGTCTAGAGGGGCATCAACCACTTCCACATCCAGACTAACGGTTTTACCTTCTACCCCTATAGGCAATTCCTGTAGAATACCAAACGGACGGAACCCACGGCCATCAAAGGCCTTAAGGATGGTCGGGGATTGGTTCAACGAAGGAGAACCAAGCGATCTCCAACATTGAATCGACATAATACACGTAGAAGCTCCCTCATCAATCACAGTCCGATGAATAGGCCTGTTTTTGACTATCACTGGAATTTGGAAAGCCATTTGATGGGGTAGACGCGGTGTACTATTTTCTAGATCGAAGATTATCAGGTTCGGGTCCTGAACATCAACAGCTCCGATAGCCGACAAAAGTAATTTTCGTTGTGCTGGGCATGATTGCAGCACTTCTAAAGCCGACATTGCTGAGGGTGAAACAGCTAAGTCCTCAACAATGTTGTAATTCTGGGCTGCTCTCGCATGTGGATTGAAAGCAGACCTTCGAAGTACACCCTTGGCGGGCGGTTTGATTACTAAGTCCGGGTTAGGTTTTTCGATCTGTAGTGGATCGGAACCAGGAGCTGAGGTTGATGGTTAGAATGAGAAGATTCTGCTTCCTTACCATCAACAGGATTCTTACTACCATAATCTTGCGATCGAGTCGCAATCCTCACATGAGACATCATCAAAATGGGTTCTTCACTGGCAGTCGAGGAAGAACCTATCATCTTACTTTCCTGCTTTGGAAATGGATCTTTTAACACAGCAGGAGTGGGAGAACCTTTGACTATTTTCACAACCTCGGCCCGATGAGGGCAATCTCTCGTAAAATGATCCTCTTCACAAATAAGACAAGGATATCGAGGTTTGCGCTTTTCGTCATTGGTTTCCGACTTTTCTGTTTTCTCCTTCGGAGCCTTGTCTGCTTTAGCCTTCTTCTTTCCTTTCTTCTTTCCACCGTTTTTTGATTTGGCCGTAGATGACTCTACAGCGTGAATATCGGCGGAAAGTTCAGGAGAAGACTCTCCTGTCGGGGAATCGGGCAAAGTGATTATAGGAGTAGTTGAAGCCTTGGAAGACTTCTTCTTGCTCTTTGTATTCACGATACCAATCATACCATCAGCGGCATGAGATCCCGAAGGAGCAGCAGCGATTTGATTCGATTTTGGAAGATCTGGAATCTTCTCGTGTAACGTACCCGACTGAGTATAAACTAAGTCAAGGTATTGCGCCTGAGCAATGACTTGCTCCTCAGTAACTACTCCGGCCTTAGCTACATCTTCAGTAATCTTCGGTAATAATGATTTAACAAACCATTCAGCTAAGATTTGGTCCGGGATAAAAACTTTCACTAACCTTCTTCGACGTCTCCACTCATGAATGTGATCAGAAATATACGTGGACGTCGATTGTTTTAGTGAAGTTAATAACTCCGTGCCGTTATCGTATCTGACCGGCAACTGAAAGTGAGTTAAGAACGAGGTAGCTAACTGGCTAAAATTGTAAAAAGAGGCCCGTGGTAACTCAATGTACCACTTGGCCGCGAGACCAATGAGTGTACGCTGGAAAAGACGTAAGCGGATCGAATCATCCGAGATAGAATTTGAAGCACACCAGAGGTGGTAAGTCATCACATGATTGGACGGATCCTCTCCAGACTTACCTTCGAACTTGGGTATATCACTGGGCAACTTATTTGGCATTGGCGGCCAGAACGGAAGATATTGAATTGGATCGTTCGTTAGGCGCGTCAAGTCTGGTAAATCCAAAGTTGCGATAAACGGTAACTGCCGGTTAGGATCTCTAAAACTCTGGGTCACAAGACCAGTCCCAGGAGGAGGATATCCAGGATAACTAGGAACAGGAGTCGCATTAGGGATATTATATCCTCCTGGAAAACAAGGATTAACCGGACCGTACTGGGGTTGTTGAGGTTGTTGATAAGTGTACCCAGGATACGGTTGATACTGGTAAACCGGCTGTTGGACAGCTTGCCCATGTTGGTACTGTCCCTGGTACGGTTGTTGAACAAATTGAGGTTGAGTAGTGACAACCGTACTTATACCAGGTTGACCTGTAGGCATCTGGACCGTGGTTTGAATCGTAGATCCAGACAACGGTAAAGATGTCTGAGGAGTGGTTACAGAGACAGTAGAAACCGGAGCTGTCGATACTCCAGAAGTAAGTGCGGCAGATGTAGCGGTAGTTGCAGCAGCCGTTTGAGATGGAGTACTAGGTGCAATTGGCGGCTGAGTAACTACCGAAGTTACAGAAGTTTGAACATTTGACTGGACAGGTTGCGGTTGCTGGGGTGGACCAGAAACTACGGGTTGTCCAGCTTGAGGTACCAACTGTATACTTGGCTGCAACACCTGTTGACCCTGTGATGGATCCCACACTAACATTCCGGGGTATTGACCCGTAACAGGTTGAGGATACTGAGATCCATAACCGGATTGAGGATAGGATTGATAATTGAAAGGTGCAGTTCCCATACCTTGAATATATGACTGACCTTGAGGTGGTTGATAACCTTGACCCGAGTATTGACCTTGAGGTTGATAACCTTGAGGTAAATACGGATACTGGGGTTGACCTTGACCTTGAGGTTGATACCCTTGAGGTTGATACCCTTGGGGTTGATACCCTTGAGGTAAATATTGATACTAAGGTTGACCCTGGGGTACATATTGAGGCTGGGGTTGACCTTGAGGCATGTATTGCACCATAGGTACATACTGACCTTGAGGTTTCCCCCCAGACACGATATGTGTACCTTGAGGTTGCCCCCTAGGCGTTAACTGAGGCTGCCCCCCAGGCGGTAATTGGCCACCTTGAGGTTGGGAAACGGGAACTGAACCTGACATCATGTAAATGTCTCCTACACCCAATGGTATATTACCATTGTTTCCAGCTAATAACCCATGATCAACGGGTTGAGGAGATGCCCCCGCAAAGGTACCAGAAAGTGATTGATACCCAGTGGGAACAGAAGGACCGCCGTGTAAGAAAGATTCATGAGTTTGAGTAAACACGGACGACTGACCAGACATATTTGCAGGAGTATAAATACCTCCAGGTGGAAAGGGAGTACGAGGTGTAGAAAAACCTACCCCTGAGTTGTCTAAATAATTGGTTAACGAAAGGTACCAAGTAGTGCTTCTAGGAGGATTATAAAAGATAGATTCACGCTCCATGAGGTCAATAGTAAGTTGATCTTCAAGGTTAGAGACGCCTATTTCTTCCTCTGGAGCAAGTTCTTCAATAGCAATCAGACCAATAGGAATATTTTCGGTGATAACTCGTTCTACTCTTGGTAAATCTGGAACACTAGAAGTCGGAGTAACAGGTTCAGATATTTCAGGTTCTTCGCCTGTATCACTAGCAGACGAAAAACTACCAACAAGTTCAAAAACTGTAACAGCTTCGGGATTATAACCAGTCTCTAGACCTTGGTAATCTGAATGGACTACCAAGGAAGATTCTCCTTCTTCAGGTGAACCTACTCTACTGCAACTAGGAGGAGTTACAAGGACCTTCAAACCTTCTAGATTACTGGGGTCGTCTCGAGGAGGTTCACCCCTAAGTCTACGGGATCTTCTCAACAATTCGGCCACAGAAACAACTTCAGGAGACTGGCCCCGAAGTCTACGGGACTGTCTCGGTAATTCCGCCACAGCTAAAAACTTTTAACTACTACACACGAAAACAAAGTAAAATCTCAAATCAAACCACCTAAAGTCTCTAAAGAACTAAACAAATTTGAATCACACGCCTAAAGAATCTAGGGCGTCAAACCAAGCACAAACAGTAGCCTTCCAGACCGAAAACGCTAGTTGGAGATGAAACCCAACATCGCCGGATTCAGTACAGAAGTGGCGGGTGGAACAGTTACCCTGGCAACCTGCTTAATGAATAGACCGGCACAAGTTCCTCCACTTTAACCGTCTCGAGTGAAGTGAACCCCCCGGAAAATCCAAGTGAGTCTAGCCGACGTCTGCTCCAGGTATAGTGGGATCTTCCCTCCACCATCACCTCGGTAGAATCCTAAATATAATGGTCACTAAGGTTACCAACCACAACAAATGCACCTGGGGGAACAGTCTACACTCCGACGGCACGCAAGGGTAGAGTATCAAGCTCAATCCCCTTGCCGGTTCCTTGACAATAATCCAAGGTTTACCGACAAGTGACCCCTAGTTCCTCGACAATGGTTAATCCGAGGTTTACCGTTTGTAATACGTGCGTGTCTGGCGTCGTTCCCAACGAGGGGGGATTGATCCCCTCACTGGTTCGGACACGAGCTCGTGCTTCTCCTTTAAGAGGAGCTTTCCTAGAGTACAAATGAGACAATTGGATTTATTCTATCACAAGATAAGCTACTTGTTTGGTTTTGTTGTCTTGGAGAGTTAATTACTCTCCTACTCCAAGACACTAGCCTGATCTAAATTGGTGTTTCAGAGCCCTAGTATATAAAAGTTACTACATTGATTTTACTTTAAGCGTTAATTTTATGGTTTTTCTTAAAGACAAAAGGTAGCAGAATTGAAACCAATGGTGTGTAGACTCGACTCAAACCACTACAAAGATGCACCTAAGATGATTTACGCTACTTTTCTCTTTCAATGAAATTCCTAACTAAGAGAGTTGAGAAATGCAAATTTTATAGAAAACAACTTTCTTAGTAAAGACAATCAAAGAAACAATTCTCTTTATCTTTTCAAGCATACAAACATGACCACTCCTTACGTGCACGAAAAACTCTTTTTCTTTCAAAATCCCTCAAAGCTACTTGAAACAAAACTTTTCAAAGGAGATGTTTTTGTATTTTCTCTTGTTTAATAAAGCATATAAATCTATTTTAACGAAAATCAATCTCAAAAGTTATAAAATCTATGAAAACTTGACTCACAAGCAAATCAAAAAGAAATTTACTCTAAACAAACCTAACAAGGCAAAAGCCTACAAGGATGATTCTAGGTTGTTTTACTTGACCACAATCAAGTCAAGGACCAGCTAATGCAGAATCAAAAGATCAGTCAAAACAAAACTCAAATCTTTTTGTTCTTTTTGTAAAATGGAATTCAATACTTAATCAACAAGCACTTCGAAATTTGCCAAAGAGACCACTCAAAGGTAAGTTGCTCTCACAGGTAGACTTTATGACAGGTCTAACTTCTAAGAAGGCTGACAAAACCAGAGAGATCTAAGGCTTGACAACTTCTACCGCCAAAGTCACTACAAGACCTACTCAAAAATCAAACCCTAGGGCTTAAACTTCTATGAAATCCACTAAAACACTCAATGCTATCGAAACAAGTTCAGGTGAAGATCTTTGACAAGAGACTAATGGATCTGGGCAGTAAAAACTAAGAAAAAGCAAAATCTAAGAGAAAAAATGCAAAAAATGGAAATTTCTTAATTTTTAGCAGGGTACGCAGGCAACCAGTTAAGCCAGGTGCAGGCCCGCTCTGTGCACACAGCAACAGTGCGTACAAGTACGCACTGTGCAATACTCAGAGGGTGCGTACTACTGAAAAAACCAAGAAAAACTAAATTCAATCTAACCCTAAGCTAACCCACCCAAAAACAAAGTCACAGAGCCAAAAACCAGAAAATAAATGACTTTTCTCAGATCAAAGTTGCATACAAAGGAAAAGACTTTCACATCAATGGAGTCCCCAGCGGAGTCCCCAATTTGTCAGGCGGAAAGAGTTGATAGTGCGGACACAACCAACCTCCCTAGGAGCCTAAGACTCTCTAGTGACAAACAAGACAAACAAGAGCAATCCTTCTCTAAACATGCATTTACTATATAAGAAATCAAGTGTTTAGATCCTACCTATAATCCAACGCTGTTGTAGCAGTCCAGCCTCACTGATCCGGATGAGCTCCTCCTTCACTTTGAAACATGCATCCACTAACAATCAAACGATTAAATAGCACTTGATAATCTCATAGAATAAAACATATTTAACACATAGACCAAGGAGTACATGAAACAACTCATAAATAACAAGTTATTGAGAAGAATGGACTCATTTGCATTAATAGGAAACAAAAGGAACAATTACAACCTGAGCCTTGGTGTTGTGCAAGTCCCTCCCAGGGTCCATCAAGAGTTCTCCTTTACTTTGACAAAGCTCACCCACTTCCAAATAGAACAAGCAAAGATGGCAATCTCTCCTCACAAGCTTCTAAATGGGAGTCCTAATTCCAGCAGCATCTACCCTTAGAAATGTTTAGCTTCCAACCTCCCCTCCTTCTGGCCCAATGCCTGTATTTATAGTGGTCTAGAGGAAGTTATTCAGGTCCACCATCAATGGGATAATCCCCTCTTTGGATGGGATAGCTCCCTCATTGATGGGATAAGTTCCTCTTTGGTAGGGGTACATGAACCATCTGGAGGCGCTCAATACACGTCGAACAACCTTCTAGAATGCTCTAGAAATGACCACAAGTAACTTTTTAAAGATGAAACTTGCGCATTTTGACCTTTACAGGGGTACGCACCTGCCCCTTTACATACAGAGCGTACAAGTACGCAGCTTTTGTGAACATTGGGTGCGTACCCGCAGGTAAGGTTGAGAGAACCTGCGTACCCAGAGATAAATACATTTATAAAGACTTTCTCTCTTTTGGAGTTTGACATGGAGAGCAGAGGCATAAGACTTGCCTAAGAGGATAGCATGACTGTTGATAGAGCCATACTAACTGTAAATAGCCATGGTGACATTTTTTAGTGTAACACCTGCTTTCTCGTAGATGCGAGAGCCACATCTTATTCTTCCTCCTTCTTGATTCTGACCCCTTTTCTGCTACCTCCCGCCTTGGTCACCCGTCTGATCTATTCTTGACGAAGAGCTGCACACAGTTCCTCCCAATCTGGAAGGCTCAACCTGCCCAGTATGCTATGGAAAAATACCTCCCAATCCTCTAAGAATACATTCAATGTGATCCTCACCATCAATTCTTGATCTGGTGTGGCCCCTATGGAAGTTATCTGATAATGGATATCCTTCAATCCACTGAGGAAGACATCTATCTGCTCTCCCTTTACATCTGGCATGACCACAGCTGATTTTCAAGTAACATCTTCCTCTCCATGGAAGTGTGATGGTATAATTTCTTTAGGGCTTCCCACATCTCATTTGTCATTTCCTTCTCAGAAATATGCGGCACCACATGATCCTTGACCCCATCAAGGATGATGAACTTTACCCTGGCCATTGCCTCCTCATACTTCTCATTTTCAGCTGGTTCAATTGGGATCGCTATCATTTTCAAAGTGAAGTGCTTGATGCGATACCTGTCTAGAATGGACAAGATCCTGGCCTTCCAAACTACGAAGTTGGAAGCTCCGTCCAATCTATCCTGATCTCTCAGCCCATTCACTGCCATCTTGCTACTCTTCTTCTTACTCCTCTGAGTCTCTTTACTTCCCTCTTATAAGTCCTCAGTTCGACTCCCTCTGAGTCTCGATTTCCTTTCTAGAAATCCCTCCTCCTTAGTCTTGCCATATTAGGTATTGTTCTGACCACAGTACCCCACCAACTTCACTCTGCAATTTATGTGCACTCTCCTATA
Organism: Pinus tabuliformis; assembly: GCA_031772625.1. Classification (NCBI taxonomy): domain Eukaryota; kingdom Viridiplantae; phylum Streptophyta; class Pinopsida; order Pinales; family Pinaceae; genus Pinus; species Pinus tabuliformis. The sequence goes on from CM062817.1 coordinate 438,136,074, forward strand.
CCCCAGCAACTTGAAGGACTAAGCCTCTAGGCTCTGCACAATCCTGGCAGTGCAAAATCTGCACCTCATGGCCACAACATCGATCCTTCCTGACTAAGAAAGATGACCGGGCACTGTGTAGGTCAGGCCTTCTCCTCTCATGGCCACAACATCGATCCTTCCTGACTAAGAAAGATGACCGGGCACTGTGTAGGTCAGGCCTTCTCCTCTCTTCCTCTGTGCTGATCCTCCTCCTAGCTCGAACTGATGACGCAAGCCCTCTACATCACCCCTTCCTTGCTGCTTTCTGCTAGGAACAACTTCTGTCACTCAAGACAGTTGTTTCTATTGCTACTGCTCTGCTCAGCTGATGCCTTCAGTTATCCTGTGATCTGCAACCACGCTCTGATACCATGTTGGAATTTCTAAGTTTAACCTGTTAGAAATTCTTCTTATACTATCTGATTTATTTCTTCCTACTTGTTCAATTACTTAACAAGTTATTTACCATGTAAATACTGAAAATAAATACAAGTACAGTATCAACTCATACAGATCATCAATTGAAAGTAAACAAGCACACACATGACACCATTTCTTTTGGACTAATGTCCCTAGAAAAGCCCAATGCGGGAAAACCGGTGCAACTCTTCAAAGGTTTTTATTATTATACAATTTCAGAATACAACCTGGGTGCCAGAAATGGCTCACCCAACAGAGAATTCCCTTGGTAGTAGTACCTCTTAGTCAAAGACAGATATTCCGGCTAAATTACCAGATGAACGATCCCACAACAACAATGCAGCTTCTGCTACTCTGCATCACTCTGATAGGGACTGCGTCACCTTATCCAACTCTCCAGCTCTCAGTCTGTCCCACAAAATTCTCCCAGCATTGCCATTAGGCCCTGCGTCAGCCTCTTTGGGCTTTGCGTCAGATTTTGGAGCCTCTGCGTTAGCCCCTAGACCCTCTATGTCTCACATGCTGGCCCTCTCTGGCTCTACATAGCTCCTGGATGCCTCTGCATAGCCTCTAGTTGGCTCTGCGTCAACCTATCTCTGCATCAACCTGTCACGGCTCTGTGTTGATTCTCTTGGTACTAACTCTGCCTCTCTGCTATGTATTCACTACCCCTCAGCTTCAACTCAGACCACTCACTCGATTTCCTCAACAAACCCTGCCCCAGAAAAATAGAATTCTTGATCTCTCTTGGTGTGTTCTCCAACTAACCCTCAAGCCTCCTCTTATACTTTTCTCGTTGGTCCATCAATGGCCAAGATTAAATCTCTAATCAACAGCTAAGATTATATTTGGCTTGATCCATGACTTTTGGAAAATTCTAACCCAGTTTTATATTAATACCCATTAATATTTTATTTTTCCTAAGTTTAGACTTAGGAACTCCATTAAAAATATTAATTATTTTAATATCTCCCAAACCAGTTAGAATCTGCCCAAACTATTTCTGGGTCTTGGAGATCTCATGTGATTTAGCCTCTCCACCAATTTTCATGGTTATATCATATCCAATACTACCCAAAATAAACATTTTCATCGATCTATTGGCTTCCGCTGGTTGAAAGTAGAAGTATATTCTTGTCCTGTGCTTTAGTAAATTGCATGATCTTGTGAATCTACAGGATTTTCTACAGATCTATGCATCACATAAACCATAATATCGTATTAAAGCACATAACCATCAAACCATATAGCCATAAGCAGCTAAACATCAAACAACCATAAGAAAAACAATGCAAATAACCATGAGCAGCAACAATCACAACACATCAATCATACACATGAAGACACTAGATGTAAGGTGGAAACCACAAGGGTAAAAACTACCATCGACATATAGTCTTAATTTTCATCTCTTCTATTATGTAAAAAATATTTTACATCTGATTCGCTAGCCACCACCAGTGTGCAAGCCACCACTTGCTAATTATGTGATTCGGTACTTGCTCCAAAAAACAACCATGAAGAACTTTGTAGGCCACCACCTACTGGAAGCCACCACTCCCTCGACTTTGCAAGCCACCACCTACTAGAAGCCACTACTCCCAATAATCTTCACCCAACCACCACATTAGAGAAATTATGAGATCTAAAATGGGTCTCCTAATGAATATTATAAAATAATAGTGGAAATAATAAAAAAATATTAAATTACATCATCAAATTTTATAGAGAAAAAAAGGAAAAACTACTTTTTCAACTTGTATTTTGAACTTATCTCCCTACATTTTTATTCAAATTTCGAGTGGGAACACTTTTTGGTTGTGAAATTTAATTCCTCATCCAAGGAGTACCCATGTTGCATACTTTTGATGCACCATGCTACACAAAAAATGAGAAATACACGTTTTTTTCATGTATCTCTCATTTTTCGTGTAGTCAGGTCCATCAGAAGTATGCAACATGGGTACTCCTTGGATGAGGAATTAAATTCAGCATCCAACAAATGTTCCCACTCGAAATTTGAGTAAAACGGTAGCGAGGTAAGTTGAAAATATGAGTTGAAAAATGAGTTTTTTTAAAATCCTTTTAATTTTTTCTGTAACGGCTCTGGTGAAAATTCCATGTAAAAATATATAAATACCACGGATGATGGGACACGTATTCCAAGTTGAATGGTGGGAAAGACATCCTAGTGGGTGTTCATTTGGTTGTTTATGGTTAAATAAATTGGCAAAGGCAATGACTAAGGCATTAAAGAGGCAAAAAGGTATTTTGGCACATTTATTTATGAAAATAATGGAAATTAGGATAAAAAGGAAGGTCAAAGGTCACATTTTATATGTGAGGAGGAAATTGAAGGAAAATAATGGAAAATGAAGAAAATAGAGGCCTTATTAATAAAAAGGCTTATGAGGATCAGTGGCAAGACTTGGTCAATTCAGTTTTGGAGCTCTCTCATTATTTACTCTCTCTCTCTCATACTCTTGGTTACTTAGAGTTTTCTTGGAGCACTCTTGGAGGGTGTGGCATACTTGGATTCTTGGAGCAAGAAGGCAAAGGAAGAATAGGAAAGAGAAATAATGCATCGGCATCAGTAGCTACATTAGATTTTCTTGCAGGTACCGAGTTGCATGTATGATTTCTTCACTAGTTTTGGCATGCATGGCACATGCATGTGGTTTCTTCGTTATGATCTGTCATTGGAATGGAGAATGGTCAGGATTGACAGTGGATTGCCTGGCCTTTCCATTTCCTAGATAGCCATGGTGATTGTGGGTTTACTTTCATTGCTTTGTTTTGGTTGGTTCTCATTTTTCCATAGCTTGGGTTAAGTTACTAGTCTTGGAAGCCCTGGTTGAACAAACACTCTAGAAGCCCTATAATAGCTTGGGTTGAGTTACTAGGCCTGGAAGCCCTAGTTGGACAAACGCGAAGCCTTGGTGGGTTGAGTTACTAGTCCTGGAAGCCTTGGTTGGACAAGCGCTCTAGAAGCCTATATAAGTTGTGGGTTGAGTTACTAGTTCTAGAAGCCTTGGTTGGACAAAAACTCTAGAAGCCCTGGAAGGCTTGGATGGAGACCAATCTGATGATGGTTTTTGGTGATGTCCGACCGTGAGGTGGAATCACTGTTTGATGGGTTGAGGTGGGTGGCCTCTGGAAGCCCTAGATGAGTTTTGATTGATGTGTTCTATGAGATCCCACATTCATGCTTGGAATATGGCATGGGGGTGATTGGCTGAAGAGAGACTTGGATCAGCCAATCTATGGTCAGGTGGAATGTGGTAGTCCCATCTCCGGTTGGTTCATTGCATTTATTAATGAAAAAATTCATTCCCTTGATTTTCATGTGCAAATGTACTGATGTATATATGGATTTTGATGGCTGATATGTTTATTGTATTTTTGTTCCTATTATGTTGTTTATATGCACATTTACCCCAGAGGTTGTTACAAAGTGGTATCAGAGCATGGTTCAAACACTTGGACTGGATGGGCTCTATCATAGGTAAAATGAAGAACAAAGGTTAAATTTTAGACCTTTCTGTCATATATGTTATAACTTTTCTTCTGTGGCATATTAGAAGTTGAAAATTTGTCCATATTGAAGGTAAATTCCACTAATAATTTGGTAAAAATTTCAGATATTGGTTCACAATACTTTAGGAATTATGATCTAAGATGATCTTCATGAATGCACCTTTAAACAGGTCACGCTGGCATTTATGCAATAACTTTTCTTTTGTAGGCTTTCAGAAGCTAAAAAATCATCCACATTGAGGGTAAATACCAATTATTATGTGGTATAAAGTTTAGATATTGGGTCGCAATATTTTAGGAGATATGAGAAGAGGGAGTCTAGCCTTCTGAATGCTCCTAAAATCGAGTCTCAAACAAGTCATGCTGACATTTTTGTTATAACTTTTATTCTGGGCACTCTCAGGAGCTGAAATTGTTTCAATAATGAGAGGAAATCCCACTTATATTGTGATAAAAATTTCAAACATTTATTTGCTATTTTTTAGGATATATGACCAGTGTAAATCGAGATTTCTGGATACTCCTAGAATTGTGCACCAAATAGGATTGTGTTGGTATTTTGTTATAACTTTTCATCTATGAAATCTCAGAAGTTGAAACTTGAACCATAGTCAGGAATAATTCCACTGATCATATGGTTCAATTTCCATAACTTGTACCACTACAATTTATGATATATGCATTGAATCATTCGCTATATTAGTTTGCATGCAAAGTGTTTGATGAAATGCTTAAATGGTTCAATGATTAATTGCATACAAACTGTTTGATAAAATGCCCCAATGAGTATGTTGTTTATGGTTGGGGATAGTATTGATGTGTAATAGTATTTCTATAGTTGATATATTCTTACTTGTATACAAATAGTTTTCTATATTAGTTTCCATGTAAAGCGTTTGAATAAATTCTTACATGCAAATGTAATAGTATAGTAGTTGTTTGAAGAAAATGTAAAAATATGGTAATTGTTTGAAGAAAATGTTATTTGTTTTTGGATGGGATAGTATTGTAGTATGATAATATGGATGTAGCTGATCTATGTCTAATTGCATGCAAAAAATTTGAAGAGTTGCATGTAAGGAATTTGAAAGGTTGCATGCAAGAAATTTGAAAAGTTGCATGTAAGGAAATGGAAAAGTGGCATGTTTTTAGTTATTATGTTACAAGTGGAATAAGTGAAATGTTTTTGACTTAGTCTCATACAAATGTATGAGAAATAAAAATCAATTTATTTTCAAGTGTGGTTAAATTTAGTAGAGCTTTGGAGATCCCATTTCCATAATTGGACATTGGAGATCGAGCCATTATAGTAGCTTCCTCCTTCTACCTTAGTGTGGACCATGGATAGTAAGGGGGTATGCTTATAGGTTGTTAGTATTGGTGAAAGATTATTTCAAATTAATAGACACGATGTCTTGATTTTTGGAACATGTGACTGATTGTATATGAATTATATGTCGCTTACATGTTGATTTCATGATACCTACTTACATCCTTGTATGTTATGTTACATTTTTTAATATTTTGATTACATGCATTAGTCTTTTAGGTTGATTACAAGAACTGATCAATTATGTTCGACTACATGCGGTTATGCATATTGGTAGTTGGTTTGGCATTGCTTATGCATACTATTGGTTGTGTGTGGAAATGTGTACAATGGAGTAGTGGTTGTTGTCATGCATGAGGTCATAGTTTGTGTAGTTGATATGGTCATGCACTGATGACTGGACTCTAGCTAGAATGATGTGTATATGGTTTGGTACTCATTTTTTATGTGTGTATATGCAGTTGTTATGCATGTATGGTCTTGGTTATGATTATGCATGTACAGTAGGTCAAATATGCCTTTTGAAGTCATTGTATGCAATTTAGGTCATCATAGTGCTATTGGATGTTATGATGCTAATATGTTGGTTGAGATAGAGCAATAGATGCAGATCATCATAATGAGGTTGCAGCATTGGACTTTGGGGTAAGAGCAAATCGTCATACATGTATTGTATGTTCGACATGCAGGTACGTAAGTTAAGGATTATTATATGCCTTAGGGTTATATACATTAAGTTTATGAAAATGTATTTGATGTTATGGTTACATTCATGATAGTTGTTGGTTGATTAGTGTAGTTATATGCACATGTGTCGGATAGTCAAGGATGATAGTAACCTGTAGTTGTATGCATTGCTATTGTTGTTTTATATTAGATAACCTGATGATTATGCTATATGTTGTTGATGAGTATGTTATAGGTTAAATTTTTTATTGTTATATGACAGTTAACTTGACGATTCGGTTTTATGTTGTTGATGAGAATGATATATATCTTATTGTTGTTATATGCTATTAACTTGATGATTAGAGTTATTTCATTGAGATCTTGATGTCGTAATTTGGATTGGTCATATGTGTGATGGTTATGTTCATTGCATTGAATATCTTGATGTTATATGTATTGTGTTAACCTGGTTTGACGTATGCAGATGGTTATGGTTGCGATACTCAAGTATGAGCTAACATATTTGTGATATGGTGTCATTTAATCTAAATTGATCATACATATGTGATTATTACGCATGAACGACATATGCTTATGAGCTTGTAATATGAACATGTTAGTTAGTTACTATTATGGATATCATGATTTATGTTAACATGTTGTAAAGTTATATCTCGCTAACTAGATTGATTATACAAACAAGATAGCCTCCCCTGAGGTACATTAAGGTGTGAGTTTGCTTATGTATTATACTTGGTGTTTCATAGTTGATTATGTCATTTATTTGGTATTTGATTGTTTGGTGCCTATTATGTCATCTAATTGATTTATATAACATGGTATGTTTGCAAGTGGTTGAATGATTAATGAATTGCTTAATATGAGTATGTGTTCAAATGATTTGTTTTAAGATTATTGTACTAACATGTATGTGTTGAGACAGTTGATATGTACTTGAATGTAGTTGATAGTTGTAGCATTATGTCTAATGACTATGGACTTTAACATGATTGTTTGTAAAAGTTGACTTCAAATTGATAAATATGATTTTTTTTGATATTTTGAACATGTGGTTGGCATATGTGAGCATGATGCAGGGAGTTGCATGGCAAGAGAGGTTGCCATGAAATCTTGAAGAAGGCTCGGGTTGAGCTTTCCTTGGGAACCATGGGAATTGAGTCATGGTGTTTGTTGTTAGTCTTGTTCTTTTGGTATTTTATGAATTGTTGAGCTTGATTTGTGGCTTTGTTTATGTCTAGTGTATGGCCATACCACTTTGTTTGTGGAGTCATGTTGTTATTGGTTTTTATGGTCTTCTTCTTGTTTGTTTCTTGCCTCGCCTTTTACGTTTTGAGTCTTGGGAATTGGTTGGGAAAGAGGAAAGTTACTGTAGCTCAAGAAGATCTATGTGGTACCCAAGAGGTGATGTAAGACTCAAATGGAGCTTGGTGTATGAGTAAGCGCAGCGGAAGGTAAGACTATGACAGTCGGTTGGACTGGTTGGGTCCATTGTGGTAAATGGACAAAAGTAGTGCAGACATGAGAAAGGTAACTAGAAAAGGTAAAGTAAATGGATCAGAGGTGTCATATGCTTTGGCTATGTTGGGAACTATTTCTCTCAATGCCTGTGCATAAATAAGGAATTTCTCTTAACCTAGACCTTATGTTATCTGGTAATTATTTTTTTATCATGATTATGTTGAAGTTTATATATGTATACATGTATGAATGTATGTCGTTGTTTTACAGGATCATGATTGGTTTATGCTAACATTTATATATGTATGTATGTATGGATACATGTATCGATGTTACTGTCTGACAGGATTTTCAGGGATCATTCTTGTGGAGGAATGATTGCTTATGCAGGAGAACGACATGAAGAGGTTCCTGGTCTTACGAGGAATCAATTGGGAAGAGTAGTCACGACAAATATACGAGGTCAGTATCATGTGGATATGAATTGATATTGTATACTTGTATTATGCCTATGTTTATGTTATGACAGGTAATGTTGAAGGATACATCAGCCAAGTGAAAGCAGTGTGGTTTGCGACATGCTAGGGACAAGCATGGGTATGACACCGGAAGCAAGGTTTCTTGGTAAGGATAGTATGGTTTTGGATGTGTGGTACTATTGTTGTGCATATACTGTATATGTTGTACATGTTTCATATATGATGTGTGCACATGCGGTGTTGTGTATATATAGTGTGTGTACATGTTGTTTATGCAATGTTATGTACAGGATGGTACAAATAGTGTTGTATAGTGTTGTATGAATGTTACATATTCAATATTGGGTTTAAATGGTGCTATGTACATGTTGGATATGCGGTATTGTGTATATATTGTATTGTGTGCATGATGGATATGTGGTGTTGTGTGCATATGGTGCTATGCGCATGTTGGATATGCAGTGTTGTGTACAGATGATGCTATATACGTGTTGGATGTGCAGTGCTATGTACAAGTGGTGTTGCGTGCATGTGGTACATTGGTACTATGTACATATGGTGTGGTGTGCATGATTGTACAAGTGGTGTCGTGTGCGTGTGGTGTTGTGTACATATTGTACAAGTGGCGTTGTGTGCATGTGGTGCTAGGTACATGTCGTGCATGTGGCATTGTGTACATGTGGTGTCACGTACATGTCGTGCATGTGGTACTATGTACATGTGGTATTGTGTACGCATTGTATAGTGGTGTAGTGTACATGTGGCGTTGTGTACACATTGTGCAGGTGGTGCCATGTACATGTGATGTTGTGCACACCTTGTGCAGGTGGTGTGGTGTACCGGTGGTACTATGTACATGTTGTACATATGGTATTGGTGTACATGTGGTATTGTGTGCATGTCATCCATGCTGTGTTATGGGCATGTGGTATTATGTATGTGCATCATGTAGTCGTGGCATTGCATCATGTGTATTCGTTGTGTTGCAATTTGTGTAGGTACATGTATTGGGTGGTATTGCACATCGAGTATAGATGGATGCACTGTGTTGTACACTGGTTGTAGGTGTATGTGTTGTACGTCAGGTGTAGGTGCATGTATTTCATGGTGTTGTGTGTCAGGTGTGGTTGTATGTGTGTGATGCACACTATGCATATGTGCAACGGGTAGAGGAGAAGGCATTGGGCGTTTGCTGGGTGTGGCAACCGATCCAGTGTCAATATAAAAGAACAAAGGCAGAAGTAAGGATCGATGAAGGATAGGTATCGGTATTTTAATTCAATTTTATTATGCATGAGATTTATGACTATGGTATATGATGATTATATGTGATCTATGATTTTGGTTTATGATCGTTACATGTGATTTATGATTTTGATCTATGATGGTTGTGTTTGAGCTAACCTGATGTGATATCTTTATATATGTTGATTTGGTCAAATATGCTAGTTTGACTTGTTGTGACAGGAAGCGAATAGGATTGAAAATGTACCTTATTGATGAGCTACCAATGAGGTATGATGTGAATTTATTTTCAAATTATTTCAAATCTAATGGAAGTTATGTGTTTGGTACAGGAATTCATGAAATGCCCGATTGGGTAGTTGAAATCAACTACAAGAATTAGCAACTTGATATGGTGGTTTGGTGGTTGCTTATGGTGGTTTGGTAGTTGCTTTATGATGGTTTAGTATTTGATTTATGTTGGTTTAGTATATGCTTTATGGTGATTGATATATGCTTTATGATGATTTAATATATGCTTTATGTTGGTTGATACATGCTATATGATGTTTTAATATATGCCTTATGATATTTTGATATATGCTATATGATGATTAGTGTATGATTGATATATGTTTGGTATATGATTTGGCATATGTTTTGGTATATATATTTTGATGATGTTGTTATATGTACACCCATGTATGGATGTAAATACCGTAACGAGCTATGTTATAAGGCTCCACTATGCGGTATGGGTGTTATGTTATTATGCTATCATGTGGTTATGTTATCATGATGTTATGATGTCACATGAGTTTTTAAGAAGGATGATCATTGTAAATATTGTAATAAGTTGTGTTATAAAGCTCCAATATGCGGTATGGTTTTTATCTGGTCATGTTGTCACGATGTTTTTCTTTTGAGCAGGTCATTCATTGTAAATACTGCAATGAGTTGTGTTATAAAGCTCCATGGGCAGTATGTTTTGTTTTCAAAAGTATTTTGGTTATATGTGTCATTGAACACTGAGGACGGTGTTCCCCCAAGGGGGGGTTCTGCAACATCCCTAGTGAAAATTCCATGTAAAAATATATAAATACCACGGATGATGGGACACATATTCCAAGCTGAAGGGTGGGAAAGACATCCTAGTGGGTGTTCATTTGGTTGTTTATGGTTAAGGAAATTGGTAAAGGCAATGGCTAAGGAATTAAAGAGGCAAAAAGGTATTTTGGCACATTTATTTATGAAAATAATGGAAATTAGGAGAAGAGTAAGGTGAAAGGTCACATTTTGCATGCGAGGAGGAAATTGAAGGAAAATAATGGAAAATGAAGAAAATAGAGGCCTCATTAATAAAAAGGCTTATGAGGATCAGTGGGCAAGACTTGGTCAGTTTAGTTTTGGAGCTCTCTCATTATTCTCTCTCTCTCTCATACTCTTGGTTACTTAGAGTTTTCTTGGAGCACTCTTAGAGGGTGTGGCATACTTGGATTCTTAGAGCAAGAAGGCAAAGGAAGAACAGGAAAGAGCAAGATGGCATCGGCATCAACAGCTACATTAGATTTTCTTGCAGGTACCGAGTTGCATGTATGATTTCTTCACTAGTTTTGGCATGCATGGCACATGCATGTGGTTTCTTGGTTATGATCTGTCATTGGCATGGAGGATGACCAAGATTTGCAGTGGATTTCCTAGCCTTGCCATTTCCTAGATAGCCATGGTGATTGTGGGTTTACTTTCATTGCTTTGTTTTGGTTGGTTCTCATTTTTCCATAGCTTGGGTTGAGTTACTAGTCCTGGAAGCCCTGGTTGAACAAACGCTCTGGAAGCCCTGTAACAGCTTGGGTTGAGTTACTAGTCCTGAAAGCCCTGGTTGGATAAACGCTCTAAAAGCCCTTGGCAGGTTGAGTTACTAGTCTTGGAAGCCTTGGTTGGACAAATGCTCTAGAAGCCTTGTATAAGTTATGGGTTGAGTTACTAGTTCTGGAAGCCTTGGTTGGACAAACACTCTGGAAGCCCTAGAAGGCTTGGATGGAGACCAATCTGATGATGGTTTTTGGTGATGTCCGACCGTGAGGTGGAATCATTGTTTGATGGGTTGAGGTGGGTGGCCTCTGGAAGCCCTGGATGAGTTTTGATTGATGTGTTCTATGAGATCCCACATTCATGCTTGGAATATGGCATGGGGGTGATTGGCTGAAGAGAGACTTGGCTCAGCCAATCTATGGTCGGGTGGAATGTGGTAGTCCCATCTCCGGTTGGTTCATTGCATTTATTAATGAAAAATTCATTCCCTTGATTTTCATGTGCAAATGTATTGATGTATATATGGATTTTGATGGTTGATATGTTTATTGTATTTTTGTTCCTATTATGTTGTTTATATGCACATTTACCCCAGAGATTGTTACATTTTCTCTCCAAAAATGGTAAACATTCCCAATGGTTGACATAGTCATCTTGAATCCTATTGATTCTTATAAAGTCGATTTTGGTTGTACATTTTTATTTTTAAGCCCATTTTTTACTTCAAAATTTCTCTAATGCACTATCCAACCACCACTGCAACATTCTCATGCCACCACCTGAAGGATGCCGCTACACATTGAATACGCAAGCCACCACTTTCTGACTAAAGGACCCAACCCCCACCACATATCATGGACCTCATTTCCTCTATTTTCAAACTATGGCCCAAATCCTCAAAACAACAAGCAACTATGAACCGCTTTTCATCAATTTTCAAATTAGACTCACACTAACTCTATGTTCAAATATCCAACACTTAATACAATCTCTCTCTCTCACCAGAATCATACATCGAACATTAGCAAACAAACCATCAATACATTGGTAGCAAATACAAGCTATGGCTTTCATACAGTCAGTCATATCAACACAAGCTCTCTCACATAAAACTTTGCTCATAGAGCAACCAATAGCATACAAAACTCTTGCAATACCTCCACACATCAAATCTCCTAGATACACTCTCTCAATAACATCTCCATCTACAACATAATAAAAATAAGTGCAAAAAATCATCCATGTAGCAATGGAGCAACCATACATAACTAGAAATAATGCTACAACCATATATTTGATGTCTCTACCCCTGCAAACACGTATAAATCAGTCATATAGCCAACGAGCTACACTCTCCTCTTCTCCTCTACCATTAAACTCTGAATCTCTACTACAACATATTCTGAACTCTTTTCGACTGTCAAGCTTTGATCCAATGCATTCTTCCTCTAATTTACCTCTGCTACAGCCTCTACAAGTTTGCCATAACCTTCAGATCGATCTTTGCCTCTGCATCACAAGTTGCATCATTTTCGCTGCCCTCTTCATGCACTTCCTTGATCTCTAATCTATGTCGTTAACCTTATGTGTGCACATGCTTCAGTAGCTTGACCTATAACCTCTACACCAACCTCTACTAGTCATTAGGTGCGTAATCTAACCCTAAATTGGTAGATCTGCTCATTTATTTAACCTACTTGATGTACCTCAATGTGAACAATGTACAATTGTGAATTTATTTTGGGTTAAATCAAACATCGATTTTGATTTTATGAATGTAAGATGTTATATGATGGCTGACTTAGACTACTAGAGAATGTTTATTTTTTGGACATAACTATTTTGTCTGAACACCATTTAATATCCATGACTTCTCTCTAAAGAGAGCCTGACTTAAATCCACTATAGCGATCTAAAAAATGCACACCCTTGTTGCTCTTTTAGTTTCCATTTTAGAATAAGACATTAATAAAAAATATACAACCTCTATATAACTTATATAACTCTAGCATAAAATAAACTAACTAAAAACAAAAAAAACACAATTATTTTTTAAATTAAAAATAATAATAATAAATTAATTTTGAAAACCAAAAAATATCTAAATTAAAACTTCAAAATAAATAAATACATTTAAAAAAATAAAAACAAAAATTTAACACTATACCTTAAAAACTAGAAAATTGAAAAATCCTATCAAACTATCCCAAAAAAAAATATTAAAAAACATATATATTAATTAAAAAACAAAAAAAAAAAACAATACGAAGCATCGCCACTGCACTCGCATTCCCTTCCCGACCCTTACTCCCCTACCCACCCTTCGAGCCTCACGAACAACCTGAGTAGCCAAGGACTGGTGGCCCTTATTTTAAGCCGGGGGTAGGCTGCGAGGGAGGGCTGAGGGTGGGCAAGGGGATGAAAGAAGGTATACTAGTGGGGATGCCAGGCCATGACTGTACCTTTTAAATATAGCTAAAGGCAATGATGTTACGAGTTACAAATAAGTGTTATGTTAAGGTATTTTGTGGTGTAAAGTCAATTGTTAAATTTCATGGTGCTATCTTCATAAATTTTGATAGTTTAAATTAATGGAAAAAATATTTTCCATTAATTTTGAAATGTCTCATACTAAATTAGTTAATAAAAAATATTAAAATACATAAATAGTGAGAAAATATAATTTATATTTTTTTTAATAATAAAATTATGTTAAAACAAAACAAATTTGGATATTTTGGGGAATGATTAAAAATGAATATATTTTAATTTTTAATATTTTCTATGTTAACACAGCTATATAAGTTAAATGTCTTTTAATTTATTTACCAACTTAGATCCATTTTACCAAGTTTTGGGTGGGATAGAATATTTTGAAATGTGAAAAAATTTAATCTCTTTTGATAGATCTAGAGTTAAGATGGATCTTGACTCGTATAATATCAATAATATTATTTTTATATATCATCTCTATTTCATAATTACATATCTCTCTTAAAGTAAATGATTTTTTTTTAATTAATTTATTTCTCTTAAAAGTGATGTAAAAGTAAAATAAGAGAAAAAATAGATTAGACTTTTTCATTTAATTTATGTCTCTATATAAAAGTGATATAAAATTAAGATAAAAATTGAAACATTTTATTTTGGCTACATAGATTTTCTTGTAATTGGTTAATATAAGTATTATTTTTAAATATAATATTAGAAAAAATGGCTTTCAACCCAACGATAATTAGGTAAGTGACTTAAGGCCCAATGATAATTCAGTTATCTATAAACATAACAATAAAAAATAAGCAGGCAGATAGGCCTTAATTTGCAGTATTTATTAGCGATTTCTATTAGTACTAGTTTTATATGTTTTGTATATATCTTTTACATGAACAAACATAGTATTCATTGTGTGGGTAATTTTGTATAGACGTCTATTTTGATGCTACTGCCCAATTTAACACTGTTCTGACATCTACAATATGTAATTTTCTTAACTAATAAAAAATTGAGGTTTTTCCTAGAAAAAAAAACAATAAAAAATATATCCAATTTATAAATTTAAAAACAAAAATTGAAAACCCTATTAAAAAATAAAGACTCCTCTCCTTTTAATTTTCATTTGGTTTTAGCTTTGGAAACACGCTTTGGGTTTCCATTTTCACTTTCATACACACCATTTGGTCTTCCATTTTCGCTTCCATGCACAAACTCTGGTTTCCCAGTCTGTAACACTTGCGAAAATTGCAGTTGACGCTCTGTCAATTTTCTTATTATAAAATCTTTGGATTGAAGTTTCTTATTGAGACGCTCAACATCAGTCTCTAACTCGCTTACTTTCCCATGAAGACGGAGGTTTTCATCTCTATATTTCTCCATTTCGGCGACTACAGATTCGTTTTTATCCTCCGCACATTTTTTCGCCTCTTGAATCTCCAAAAGCTGCCGTTGTAAATCAATTATCTCATCGTCTTTCTCCGCTTCGGTGGCTACGGACAATGCAAATTCCTTTTTGATGAAATGCAGAGTTGCTTCCGCCGCCCTAAATTTTCCAGTAAGGGCGTTCAGATCACTTGCCATTGTTACAATTTTTTGAAGCGCCAAGATTTTGGCATTATTTTCGGTCGATTTGGGTATTATTTTTGACCCATTTTTGAAATGGGAAACTCTTTTCTGTCTAACACCTCTGCCTCTGTCTTCTATAATCTTGTTACACAGCATAAAGGAAAAACTGGAAATAAGGTGAAAAATTGAAAGCTGGATTTTCTCCACTTCTGGCAAATCCGCTGGCAAATCTTCCAGGGCAAACCCTATACTTGGGGCCATTAATATAAATATATTAAAGCCTTTTTCCGAACAAATTCTTTCTATGAATGTCACAGGATTTATGATTATTTTGTTGTGCGCCCACTCACCTTTCAAATTCAGCAGCCCATCACTTTCCAATTTCTTCACAACTCTGGCTTTTCTGCATAGTTAGCGCGCAGGGCCAAAGTAGAGGAAAAGATAGTTAATGCGGGGGGCCAAAGTAAAAAACAAAAGTGGTACCTATAAACAAAAGTATTACGAATCGAAGGAAACGAAACGATACAAACCCAATCAAAACGAAACGATAAAAACCCAAACTAAACGACATCTTTTCCGTATATTGAAACATATACAGTTCTTTTCATACAACTTTTTTTGATGGTGTATTTTGAATATTTATACATTTATTTTTAAAGTAAAATATATTATAATTTTTATTGTTTATTTTTTTAAAATAAAGTATATTATATATTAGGTGTTTGTTTGTTTTTTTAATGTAATTATATTGAAGATTTTGGTCGACGCGTTTCTAATCAATAAGTGTGGTTTATTCTAAGGACACCCGGAAGAAACAAATTCAGGAAAAAGGTTAAATAAGTAGACAGGTCAAACCTAACCACTATATATGACTAGGGGAAGAAGAAAAAAATTAATATTATTTAATTAAATTTAAATAATTTATTAATAATTAATTTAATATATATATATATATATATATATATATATATATATATATATATATTTTTAAAAATCGAGAAGCATGTAGCATCCCATCTCGCCATAGCCCAGGATTATTATAGTTTAGTTATTATAAATATCTCGCCATAGCACAAGACTATTATAATTTAGTTATCAATTTATAATGGTGATAGTAATTTATTGTTATTTATGATGATGACGATGGTTAACCTCCGATGAGACCAAATTTTGGTCTATAGGACCTGAAGAAACAAATTATTTAGTTTGATTTAAGATTTTATTCCTATGCTCAAAAAGTTTGGAGAGAAGCCTCCCGAGTTCACTATAATTTTGACATTGTGAAAGGCTAGGAAGCTCAGTATTGCGACAAAGATCATGACACTGAGATCTAATGTGGTTGTAAATGGGGCACTCTAAGGGGAAGTGGTTTTCATCCTCGATGTTCCTATTTTCACATAGATGGCAGATCATTTCCATCCATGGTGTTTTAGGAACTACCCAACGCCCTGTTTCACTATGGAGCTCATGAGAATTTGTTCTAATCTTTGCTATATTAATTTTCTTCTTTGAGCTAGTTAAAATAGAAAGATACTTTTAAAATTAGTAATAATAATCATATATATATATATATAAGCATATTATTTGAAATTAGATTTTGAATGATTAATTTATTTTTTCCCATAATAAATAAAATTATATATATAATTTTTTATTTACAACTTATATATATATATATATATGTATATATATATACAACTTTTATATATAAATATATAATCTTAATTTTACATAAAAATACTAAATATATTTTCTATTAATTTTAATTTTATTTATTTTTAGATAATATAATAATATTTATTTTTTAATAAATAATTTTTATATTTTAAATTGTTTTTCAAAATTTTAATTTAATTATTAATAAGTATAAAATAGTTGATAAAGATTCAAATATTTTTAAATAGTATCAGAAATAATCATAATAAAAATTGATATTTATCTCAAAACTAGTAATAACATTTTTATCTTTTTAATTAATTTAATTAAATTAAAGACAAAAACAAACACAACAACAATTTCATATAAAAATATGTTATAAACTTTAGTTATTATATAATATTAATAAATTATAATATTCATTCATAATATTGTAATAATAACTATTTATAAATTACGAATTTTAATAATAAAATAAAATGAATCTCAATAATTAAAAATTTGTTATATATTTTTAAAATAAATGTGTTTAATAAATATATTAATTTTTTATAATTAATAAAAATAATAATTTAACATAAAATTAGATTTTAATATTTTTTTAATTTTTAATAACTTAAAATTTATTATTGCAAAGTATTTTTATAATTATCAATATTACCAACTATTGGATAAAATAAAAAATTATAGATCATTGATTAAAATAACATATATATGCAGCCACTTAGAACAACCCACGCCTTCTTTTTCTATTCATTTGATTATGATAATGCGTGTTCTTTTTCTTTAACACATTTGATCAAAAGCTACACTAATTGAAATCTTCTAATTATGAGTGTATTACATGGGAAGGAAGGGATGTGTGGCATGTGCAAGTATTATGGAATGAAATTTTAAAAAGCTTTATATGTTTTTACGTTTTAATTTACGAGAAAATTGGGTAATATTTAGTGTGGTTTACATATATAAAATAAATATTTGAATATGGAATTTAACCATGTAAATGTTTGAAAATTTATTTTATATATTGTTTTTATTTATTATTATTGAATTGTTTATTTTTTTCAGAAATATGTGGATAATTTTTTTTTATTTTTTTTAAATATGATTGAGTGATAATGGATAATTTTTTTAGCTTTTTTAAATTTTTTTTGTAAAAAAACAGAAAATTTAACATTTATGAGGCTAAAGAAAGTATATGGAACAAAAATAGTCTATGGAACAGATTGTATTTTTCTTGTGAACCCTCACAATAAACACTCCCAGTTTTTCGACAAACCCCTAGCTAAATAGATTATCCCAAGAGCTAGTTGCTAGAATATTTGCATAACTTTCTTCGTTGTCTTTGAAGACCTCACATTCTAAAATGAAATGTTTTTATGTTTATACTTTTCCAAAAGAACAAAAAATACATACTCTTTCCTCCCACACTTGTTTTGCCCTTTTCCATGCCCTATTTGACAATGGAGTTGATGAGAATTAGTCCTTAATTAAGCAATACGAATTTTGGCTCTCCAATAAATATTGGCCTCTATGTATGCTTTTTGTCGATGATTATGAGTGGAATTAAACACTTCAATATAGTACTTTTCTGTAATACCTTCCGGGGTAAATGTGCATATAAACAACATAATAAGAACAAAAATACAATAAACATATCAGCCATCAAAATCCATATATACATGAGTACATTTGCACATGAAAAACAAGGGAATGAATTTTTTCATTAATAAACGCAATGAACCAACTAATGATAGGACTACCATGTTCCACCCGACCATAGATTGCTTAAGCCAAGTCTCTCTTCAGCCAATCACCCCCATACCATATTCCAAGCATGAATATGGGATCACAAAGAAACTCATCCAAGGCTTCCAGAGGCCACCCACCTCAACCCATCAAACAGTGATTCCATCACCAAAAACCATCATCAAATTGGTCTCCATGTCTCCATCCAAGCCTTCCAAGGCTTCTAGAGCATTTTTCCAACCAAGGCTTCCAGAACTAGTAACTCAACCCACAACTTATATAGGGCTTCCAGAGCGTTTTTCCCACCAAGGCTTCGAGAACTAGTAACTCAACCCACAACTTATACAGGGCTTCCATAGTGTTTTTCCAACCAAGGTTTCCAGGACTAGTAACTCAACCCACCAAGAGTTTGCAGAGAATTTGTCCAACTAGTGCTTCCAGGACTAGTAACTCAACCCAAGTTGTTATAGGACTTCCAAAGCGTTTGTCCAACCATGGCTTCCAAGACTAGTAACTCAACCCAAGTTGTTACAGGGCTTCCAGATCGTTTGTTCAACCAAGGCTTCCAGGACTAATAACTCAACCCAAGCTAAGGAAACATGAGAACCGACCAAAAAAAAGCAATGAAAGTAAACCCACAATCACCATGGCTATCCAAGAAATGACAAGGCTAGGCAATCCACTCTCAATCTCAGTCATCCTCCATGCCAATGACATATCATAACCAAGAAACCACATGCATGTGCTATGCATGCCAAAACTAGTGAAGAAATCATCCACGCAACTCGGTACTTGGAAGAAAATCTGATGTAGTTGCTGATGTTGATGCCTTCTTGCGCTTTCCTACTCTTCCTTTCCCTTCTTGCTCCAAGAATCCAAGTATGCCACACCCACCAAGAGTGCTCCAAGAAAACTCTAAGTCTCCAAGAATATGAGGGAGAGAGAGAATAATTAGAGAGCTCCAAAACTAAACTGACAAAAAGGTTCACACTGAAAGGAAGAAGCTTGCCAACTAATACTCAGAAGCCTTTTTATGAATGAGGCCTCTATTTTCTTCATTTTCCATTATTTTCCTTCATTTTCCTCCTCACATGCAACCTGTGACCTTTCACCTCCTTTTTCTCCTAATTTTCATTATTTTCATAAATAAATGTGCCAAAATAACTTTTTGCCTCCTTAATGCCTTAATCATTGCCTTTTCCAATTTCCTTAGCCATAAACAACCAAATGAACACCCACTAGGATGTCATGTCCACCATTCAGCTTGAAATATGTGTCCCATCATCCGTGGTATTTATATATTTTTACATGGAATTTTCACAAGGGTTGTTACAGAACCCTCCCCCTTGGCGGAATACTGTCCTCGGTGTTCAATGACACCTATAACCAACAAGACTGCTGAAAACAAAACATACTGCTGTCGAACCGTAAAAAGGGTCTTTTTCACCTCTATTTACTTCACATTAACTTATCAATCTAGGAACGATTTGTTATCTCAAAGAGTGTACTCAGTTTGAGGCTGTCATTTGTTAGAGTAATGCTAGTAGTATAGAGCTTAAGAAAATACAAGAGTAAACGGATGCTCAAAATAAGATCTACTTACATCAAAGCACTTTAAGACTTAAATCATGCATTTAGAAGACTAAGCAAATATCAGTCAAGGGTACAGTAACAATAACTCATCCCTCTGTAAACTTATGTAACTGAAGACAATCAAGGAACAGATCATCAACCTGGGAACAAGACAACGAATGTCAATGCTCACTATAGTTTCAGATCGTTCAATGCAATGGCAATGCAACCAACAGGAAATGGAACAGCAACTATAATTGAAACAACAACTAGGAAATGGAACAACAACTAGTCTTGATAAATAGTGAAACCTTACTCTAAGGAAATAAAGGCAACATCGTATTCTACATAAATCAAAGAGCAATCCTTACTCTAAGAATAAATCGGACAACAAATGGAAATAGAACGGCTACCAATTAGCAATGAAATATAGAACAGCGCTTGGAGCCAATTGTGAATGTATAGTGAACCGAAATAAATAACACACACAACACACCTTGATATTGAGAGAAACAGCAATCTGACTCTGATACCACAAATATTAATCTTAGTTATAACGGATAATGATCGCGATTCGTAATGGAACAACAATGTCAATTGAACAACAATCGTAATTAAGTATAAACCATAGATGAATACAATAGTACCAACTTAAGACTGTTACAGCCCGGTTACTCTGCAATTGAACAACAATAGCATTATGTAAAGAACAGTAAAGTTATATCGATGATTTAAAGGAACAGCAATGCGCTATGAAGTTAGAATGAACAATACGACATTCCTGTTACATAGAACGATATTGTAAATATAATAGAGTTGTGATATAAAATAACAAAACACACTAGATTACCGATCAAAGCTGATAATGAAAACCACACATGAATTAAAGATAATGGTACAAGAGCAAGTGTTCCACCAGGGCCGGGCCCTTAGCCTCCAGGGATACACCGCTTGAGATTATTCCAGGATCAAAGGTGGAACAACAACCAGATTTATATTAAAGCATCCAAACAAAGTTACAGTGGATCACTTCTCAATGAGAGTCGATGATCAAAGTTTTAAGTACAACAAGAAATTATATGAGAGTAACAACAACCGTCCCCCTGGGCTAGCAGTGATGCCCCTTTTTATAACAGCTGAGCGGAGATATCAATGATGCAAAAATAGTTAAGATTGTGATTCGCCAAACTGTTAATTCCAGTTATCCCTTTGTTCTCTTGTGCCGATTCGATATCTCCTTTTCCTTTCCTTGGCTGATACGCTTCAGTTTGGATCGCCTTGTCTACATATGGTTTCCTGCCGCAGGGGCAGCAGTTAATTCTGCCCTGTCTTTTCCCTTGGGATAGCAATCTTTCGTTTTTCCCTTTTTCTGCATAAGAAAATGGTGATTATTAGTTATTTTGCATTACATACAAATCTCATAGATTTTGCCATAATTTCTTATTATTTACCTAGTTCATGACGCAAAGGGATTATGAGTTTTTAAATAAAAGATGACAAAAGAATCAATAAAACATACCTTCTTCAGTACTCCACACACCCCCCTGCTTACTCTTTTTCATGCCCTCATGAAAACATTGTAGTTGACATGTAAGGCAGTGAGAGAGTAAGCTGGAGACTGGATCTCATGTGGTGGTCTACAGCCATGAGGCCTAACTAGGTGTTCAAAAAGATGGTCTGTCTGGCCCTCAAGCATCTCATACAGGGCTTGGTACCCAGGTGTAGGGTGCCAAATAATCGAACTCCTGAACCTATATCCTAACCAAGATGGCCCTACCCTCAAGATAAGTTCACCATAGAGGCTCAAGCGATCAGCGGCTAAATTAAAATTTTCATAATTAAATGGTTCCCTAAGTTGGATGTTCGAATTAGAGGTCTAATATCGAAATTTAGCAGCTGCAATGGCAAGGTCCTTGATGGTAAAGAAGTATTATATCCCTTGCCAATTGATTGATGTATGAATGGATCCTAATGCTTCAATCACACCCGGAGTCCTCATGAGACTCCTGTGTTTATTCCATAACTGTAATGGATCTCTAGGCTTAGCTCTTACCCAAAAGTCTAATCCGTTTTCTTGTCTTTGGAAGGATTTATAGGCTTTAAGCCATTTGATTTGATTAACTCCAAATGAAACAAATGCCTACAGTTGGATATCCCCAACAAAAGGGCCGGGGTTCTGCTCTGTCTCTTGATCTAACACAAGGTTATGTAAATAGAATTCACACAGTAGTCTTTGAACCTTTACTCCATAGTGCTTACAACAATTTATAAAATCATAAATAGTATTAATTTGTATAGGGACTCCTTGTATAGGGGCTCCTGCTTTGACAGCCTTAATTTTCAATTGCAAATATCGTTCCATTAAAAACAAGGCATAATTCTTAGTAGGGGCTCTACATGCTAGGACGTCAGTGTACAGAGAGCATAAGGTATCCATCTACTTGATAACTACATCTAACCTATGAGTTACCTTTGCGACTTTCTCTTCATCCGTTCACCATCCTTCAAAAGCCTGGCTTTCAGATAGATTGACATTCCTTAGCTGTTGTTGTAATTCTTCATACTTTTCTCGAGAAACCGTTTGTTTTGTGAGTTTTTATACTGCTTGCTGAGCTTGCATCAAACCCTCTCGTAGGGTTACTATCCTTGGATCACTATCCCATGTAGTAATGGAAAATGGAAGATTTACTTGAATCTTCTTATTGCGTCACCTCGTGTTTATAGTCTGCATTCCTTCTTAGGACTGTGCCTCTTTCTGAACTTCTTTGTCACAGGCCGATATATCATATGTTTGCACTTCAACATGGGCAATAGTTGAATGCTATTCCTTTTGATTTTGAACGACAGTCTGCACTTCAACAGGGTTTTGAACGACAGACTATTCTTCAACAGTGTTTTGAACAGCAGACTGTTCTTCAACAGGGTTTTGAACAGCAGACTGGACATGGGTCCTCCGAACCTTTTTCTTGGGGGGTCTCACTGGAGTGGTTGCATGTCTTACCCCTAAAGTCCTTTTTGCTCTCTTTCTCATTTTCAAAACCCTAATTTGTTGTCGAAGTCGTGCTATCACATTCAGCAATCTTTGTTGTTCTTTTCGTAGTCTTCTAATTTCTTATGTTTTCTTAGAAAGAACAGTGGTATGTTTAGTCGAGCCTGGGCTGTCACCTTGGCCAATTTCCTGGTTTTTTTCTTGGGGTGCTCCTTCGTTGTTTTGTTCAGGTTGCTCAGGAGTAAAAACCTTAATTGGCTCTATTATTTCCTGGGTGACTTCTTTTTCCACCCCTTCTTCTTCCTGGAATTCTTCCGGTGTAGTCTGACTAGGAACAAATTGTTCCTTCTCTGTATCACTTTTCTCTCCTGTCATACCTTCATCATGAACAGGATGATTCTCTTCTTCTACTTCCCTGTCGCGTAATTCTTCGGGTGCACTCTTGTCCTGAGCCGAATGCTCTTTTGGTTCTTCTTCAATATGGAGGCCTAGCGGGCTGAGAGGTTGGGAATATTCGCCCATATTGACCAGAATTTTGGCCAATTCATCCTCTTGCAATGGATTTTGCAATGGGCTATCTTCGCGTTGCTTTATTTCTTCCTCCTCCTACCCAGGCTGCTCAACCTCTTCCTCTGTTTCTCCTTCCAATTGCGGGGGTTGCTCATCCCCTGAATTGTCTATCTCCACTGGTTGGCTAGTATCCCCTTGGGAATTTTCCAGCCTCTCTCTAATCCATGCCAATCTGACTCATTTCCTCCGTTTCAATGGTCTATCTGGTGTACTGGTTGCATGCTTACGTTTTGGGGCCAGCATAGTCAGTCCCCGTTCTATCATGGCAATTAGCTCTTCCCAGCTGCTCTGTTGCTGAGCAAGACTGTGGCTAACTATTATCCGTATCAACCCATGGTGACTTACTACTGATTCTACATGTTGTGATTTCCTCATACTTCGGACGACATCATGAAGTAATGAATTTAAAAATGCAGGTAAGTTCACAGAGCATTTCTCTTTTAATACAGCTAAGAGTTTAAGCTGTCGTGGTCTTACCACGTCTTTCTTGCCTTCACAGGTGATGTAGCTCTAGATGATCTTCGCCAATTCTGCCCACGGCTCGCCCAATGCTGCTGGTAGGACTCCCTTTCCTCTAACTGTCAAGTTCTGGCCTTCATCTTGGAAGATCTTCATGATCTTTCGCAGTCTCTCCTTCTTTAGAGTCCACACAAGTCCAGTGGCTGGCAGTCCCAAGACCTCTACAATTACGTCATCGGTGACTGCTATGTGTCTCCCCCTTACTGTGGAGTGATATTCTTGCAAGTTGTGCAAGAATTCTATTTCTAGAGTCTCGTTGGATTCCTATAAACGATTAACATAAACTAGCCATCCTACCCTTGCCAGGATTTCCCTTGCAGCATCAGAAACTGTCAATACCTATGGTTCTCTCCGAATTGATCTTCCTCCCATGCTTTAGCTCACTGTAAAAACGCAGAGACGGCAATGGAATAGCAGGTTGTTCAAACTGTTAGAAATACAAAGGAAATAATGAAACAGCAGGGCTCATTCAAATCCTGGGTTACTAATTGCTACAGAGCATAATACGGAAATGGCCTAGGAACAGAAAGCCATGCAGATTGAAAACAATATACCGTTGAGCCTTGCTATTTCCAAGTAAACCATTTTCCGAATAATAGTCTGACACGTATACCAGTAAATTATGAGGTCACCTGCCTCCCCCCTGCAATGTGATAGGCCGCCCTCGGCCGTCAAATGAGGGAGCGGTGTGCCGACCTACCATAGTACAAAGTCATAAAGGAACAGCGTATGTCGAAATTCCATGTTTTACAAAAGGAGCAGATTGCCGAAATCAAGGTGTATAGTAGGATCACTTAAAAAATAAGAGAATGCTATGATATGATGTGAGGCTGGGAGGATAGGACAGCTGATGTGCACAAAAAGTTCGATGCGGTCATTATCAACTTTTTTCCGTCATGATTGGCTGTAATATATTTTCATGTGTTTAATGGTTCGGGGAAATAATATACATAATCTTATGTGACATATTACAAAGGTTAGACAAAAAAAAGGGTGTTAATGATTACTATTGGTGTATAAGGAATGTGACTTCACTACCATTAATAGCGCTCTATTGCCGGTAGGTGTCCATAACCTTGACAGAGTTGTTTGTTTCACCCATGGAACCATGATCCTTTGTGTATGCTTAGGAAGTGTTGTACAATGTCAAAATGGAGGCCATTATGCTGGCTTGGTAACTAGTTAAACCATAATGCCATTCACCAAGAAGGAGTGAAAGGTGGGCAGGCCGGCTCGTGATGAGACCTCCTGTTCCAAGGACTCTTTATTTTTTCTAATGTGCCTCTTAGATCATATCCCTGGTGTGGTGGCCATAGTGGGAATGCCACTTCACTTTATTCCTTATGATCATGGTAGGCTGGCTCTTTATTAGACCCCCTATCCTGCATTTGACAACCCATAAGTTATATAAACATTTTTCTGTTTTTTTTTCCTTTTTATAAAGTACTTTCCTATGTATACACAAAGGGTGGTTCAACACTCCTTAAGAGTAGGAATGGTGGAAGAAGTCTTAACATCTCAATAGAAAAATATACCCTTTGTTCTTATTCCTTAATAATGATGAAAAAAAAATTATGGGAATTAAAAAAAAAAAAAAAAACCACCATGATAAAAATAAGCAATCATATCAGTATTAGGAGGATAATGACAGCAAAAGTGATGGATAATTGTGTCCTTTCCTTTTTCCTCTTATCAATTCAAAGCAATTTCCTGTAAAAATAGTGATTTCATATGATTTACTGATTTTGGTATGCTCTAGTTTTGTATTCATTGCATAAGTGTATAGTTGTGCTCCAAAAAGACTCGAAATTATCATATATTGAGAAGAACGGCAGTTGTCCTTTAATTGGAATAGCAAGGAGAACAAGCATCAATAAAAGGAATACGAGAATGTTGTTATTTCAAAAAGGAAGAGCAAAAAGTACAGGTGTTGTTCCTTTGGAAAAGGAACAGCAGAAAATGCCATTGCCATTCCTTTGGAGAAGGAACAACAAAAAAACGCAAGTGCTGTTCCTTTGGAAAAGGAACAGCAAAAACCAAAAGTGTTGTTCCTTTGGAAAAGGAACAACAAAAACCAAAAGTGTTGTTCCTTTGGAAAAGGAACAGCAAAAACAAAAGTGTCGTTCCTTTGGAAAAGGAACAGCAAAAACCAAAAGTGTTGTTCCTTTGGAAAAGGAACAGCAAAAACAAAAGTGATGTTCCTTTGGAAAAGGAACAACAAAAACCAAACATGTTGTTCCTTTGGAAAAGGAACAACAAAAAAACGAAAGTGTCATTCCTTTGGAAAAGGAATAGCAAAAACCGAAAGTGTTGTTCCTTTGGAAAAGGAACAGCAAAAAACGCAAGTGTCGTTCCTTTGGAAAAGGAACATCAAAAGCCAAAAGTGTTGTTCCTTTGGAAAAGGAACAACAAAAACACAAAAGTGACGTTCCTTTGGAAAAGGAACAGTAAAAACGCAAGTGTCGTTCCTTTGGAAAATGAACAACAAAGTGAAAAAGGAACAACTAATACAAAAAGTGTTGTTCTTTCGGAAGAGGAACAGCAAAACAAAAGTGTTGTTCCTTTGGAAAAGGAA